>JAJKFL010000005.1:52866134-53466134 GCA_021186555.1 Reticulitermes speratus
ATTGACACCTATTTACCAAACTGCACGGAAATCATACTCCAGAACACCGCAATCTACATAACGTTCCAGTCAGTGCTGGCACAATAAAATGTGTCATGATATGGGTTCGTGAAATGAGTGGCATAATTATGATGATGAAGATGAAGATAATGATAGATTTTAGATTCACAAGGCGTTGAATATGACGGCATTCACCTTCTGTGATATGACTCTTCAAAATCTGGTAAAACATTTACTGACGTTTCGGAGGAAGGTGCTGCCTCGATCTATGCAAATAAAATATCCATTCTTCTTTCACAAAAGCTCGCCCCTGAGTCGCCAGTAAAGCCAGATAAATCCACTAGACACCCGAAAATCACATCCATTCATTCTGTAGTCTGTCTTACAACAGGTCCGTAGCCTTTTCATTCTGTAGTCTGTCTTACGACAGGTCCGTAGCCTCTTCATTGTGTAGTCTGTCTTACGACAGGTCCGTAGCCTCTTCATTCTGTAGTCTGTCTTACGACAGGTCCGTAGCCTCTTCCAAAGCGAGTTCTCCACAGGGTGCGATCTAGTGCTTCCTCTTTCAATTTCCAGTATCTTCTCTTTTCCTTAAGGTCATCCAGTAGCTGCTTACGTCTTCTCCCTCGTCTTCCCGTTATTTCTATCCTATCATAACAAATTACTTTAAAATAATGTACTATCATCTTCACATTTATATCTGAATTTCCCTGGTGGTGGATCAGTTACATGCTCTCCACCAAACTCCGCACGCATCTCTCAGTTCGCCCATGTGTGCTACGAACACCACTCACGTCATTCTCAATCTATTAATACAAATGATGAAGTTCCTCCTTAAGCAATTTTCTGTATCATCCTATTACTGTGTCTCCTGTAGGAAATAAACAGGCACTGTGCTCAGAATTCCGTTCTCAGAGACTCTCGATCTATAAACTTCCCAGAGGAAAATAAGAGTCGTTATAAATTCCGACATATATTCCTTGTCATCTATTGGCTCAAGCTCTGTCTGACGTAATGACAGCTAACTTGTCACAGTCTCTGCCGTCTCACAAACAAAAGAATAAGGAATAGAGAGGAAAACGTCGCAGTCTGATAGCACAGACGTATAAAAATGGTTTTCGTACATTGCAGATTGGTGATGGCTTTTTCGTTGAGAGTACTAAAATGAAGTAAAAAAAATGACGGTTATAAAATGAACCAACAATAGTTCAGATATACCACGCTATACACATTTTACGAGCTTCAGTGCGAAATTAAGTCTTAACGATTCCGAAAGGCCAACTTTTATATAGATATAGCTGCAATAAAAAGAGTCTATATAGATATCTCCATTGTTCATCTTTAATGATACAGACGAGATATCTAGTTTTAAAGCCAGTAATTTTCCCTCTATACATCTGTGGTATGTGGTCGAATAGCTCAGTTGGTATAGTGATGACACTACGCGGTAGTTGTCCCAGAAATCGTGGTTCAACACACACCAGAGGCTAAACACTTGTCGTTCTCTACAGCGCCCATAATGGTTCCAGGATCCATCCAGCATCCTGTTCAGAGGGTACAGGGGACGCTTTCACTGGGGGCAAAGCGGCCGGGGCATGAAACTAATCATTCTCCTCCATCTAGTGAAGTTAAGAATGCAAACAGCTATACTTGCGAGCCTCTGTATGCCTTAAAGGAATGCGCTAATTGACTTCCCTACTTCTTGTCAAATTCCTTGTTGGTGTTGCTGCTGTTTCCTAAAAGTCAAGAACTAACTAACTCCATGTAGCACAGTCCTTCTTGAGAAGCTAACAGGTCGTCAGCTAGTCAAGAAATTTCCCGCTTTTTATGGAACCCGAAGGTTCATTACCGCATTCACAACAGCCCGCCAGCTGTCCCTATCCTAAGTAAGGCCCCATAACTAACTAACTAACAAACTCCATGCAGCACAGTCTTTCTTGAGAAGCTAACAGGTCGTCAGCTAGTCAAGAAATTTCCCGCTTTTTATGGAACCCGAAGGTTCATTACCGCATTCACAACAGCCCGCCAGCTGTCCCTATCCTAAGTAAGGCCCCATAACTAACTAACTAACTAACTAACTCCATGCAGCACAGTCCTTCTTGAGAAGCTAACAGGTCGTCAGCTAGTCAAGAAATTTCCCGCTTTTTATGGAACCCGAAGGTTCATTACCGCATTCACAACAGCCCGCCAGCTGTCCCTATCCTAAGTAAGGCCCAGTAACTAACTAACTAACTAACTAACTCCATGTAGCACAATCCTTCTTGAGAAGCTAACAGGTCGTCAGCTAGTCAAGAAATTTCCCGCTTTTTATGGAACCCGAAGGTTCATTACCGCATTCACAACAGCCCGCCACCTGTCCCTATCCTAAGCCATATCAATCCAAGACACGCCATCCCATCCCACTTCTTGAAGATCCATTTTAATATTATCCTCCCATCTACGCCTGGGTCTTCCCAAGTGGTATCCTTCCCTCAGGTCTCCCCACCAAAATCCTGTATGCACCTCTCCCCCACAAAGGTCAGTAACACCCCACAAAAACACCTCATAGTTTAGCACCAAAATATAAGGTACATCACTGCCACCTTTCTGAAACTTACAGTGTTTAAAGGCCTGAACAGCAGTGCAATATATGTGGACTATTTTGGTATAGCATCGGCATAGCCATGTTTTAGGCTTTACTTTACACGCAGGTCATGTAAATATATTTTCCTCGCCAATTCCATATACACAAAACACAAGATGGTGTATAGGATAAGAGATAATTCGGTCTGTTCAAAAGATCAGTGTGTTGCACAATAAAGCTGACGATGGAGCTGCCATCTCTTGGGCTGAAAGAACAACACGCACGCTCGCGAAACCTTGTAAAGTAACGGCTGTATCCAAGTTGCTGTTCTGAGCACAGCGTTGAGCCCTAAGTGAGCAGCACGACAGCCGAAACGAGACAGGTGAAATGACGTTGTTAAGGACTGTTTCAGGCCACAGGAGAGCAAACCGTATGGGAAACCAAGCAACAAACAAAAGCTATAGAATCATATTGAAAATTCTAGATACATCGTGTTTTGTCTGAGAAAATCTAAAGGAAAGAGGCCACTTGGATGACCTAAGATTAGATAATATAATATGGATATGGATCTTAGAGAAACAGGGTGAGATGAAGTGACATGGGGTTTTCTGGCTCAGGATAGAGAAGAGTGGTGGACTCTTTGATATGGTAAGGAAATTTGGGTTCCAGAAAAAGGCGAGAAATTTGAGTAGCCGAGAAAATATTGTCTTCTCAAAAAGGACTCTGCTCCATGCAGTTAGTTACAAAAAATGACAGCTAAAAATAAAAAAATTTGTTCCACCAAATAGGAACAAGATAAAAGGACAGATTGCTAAAACCTCTAACACAGTGGATCCCAAAGTGTGCTCCACGGATCCCAACGGATCCGCGACCCGTTCCCAGGGGATCCGTGGATACATTTCTATAACGGCTACTTTGAAGTTTATTTATTTTTTAATTAAAGGAATAATGTTTTGTCAAAACAATCGCGGAACTTCTATAATTGGTGATGTGTTTTTTTCGTATGGTCGTTAGAATATCTAATTATGAAACTTCCTGTACCCACGAAGCGAGCGACAATAATTTTAAGTAAGGACAAATCATGCAATTCCTTCTTACGTATGACACTGGTATGTATTCGTAGCTATCTAAAATCAAATCTGAGCTACAAATTTTCAAATTTGGATACCTAACATCTGGACATTCTATACGAGTATTTACGAGAGCAAGGATTGAGGATCCGTGGTTATTCTTCGAAGCCAAAAGGGTCAGCGAGCAAAATAATTTGGGGAAACACTGATGTACCAGTATAGGCCAACATAAAACAAAGAAGACGAAGACAGAATCACCATAATCCTCCGAAACGTCGTGTATGAAAACCCCCAACGACACAGCGTCACATACCACAAGAACTGAATACGTTCCTAAGCCTTTTTTACAAACCAACTACATGCACATTCATAGATGCTATTATAATATAGTTAATAATTACCCCCTACATATGTTTCAGTCCTTCATGGACCATCATCAGGAGGGTCTGTTTTTTTTTAAACTACACATTTTACACATCCATAGATTCAAGTATCATCGTCTGTAGTCAGGTCACTTTTTGGTTTTGCTAGGTTAAAATAACCCTTTATAATTCGGTATGTTTCAAGTTGTATAAAACACTATATAAAATCATAAAAGGTTAAAAATTATGTGGTGGTTGCATATACACTGCTATTTAGCATCACCTTGCACTGTTTATGCACTTCATTTAACACTTTAAAGACAAAGCGTAAACTGTTTCATTTAGAGACCCAGTTCGTACCGCGCAGTAAACACTTTTCATCTAGGTTACAAAAACAAATCAATTTATGTTATATAAGGCAAAAGTCGCTGTTTGTTGTAATATAAATACAAAACACATAAATACAGTGTGGGCAGAATGTAGAATTTGTGAATGTTAAAACTGTTGTTGCATCAAGTAACCGTTAGGCTTTAAAAGGTTAACTGGATGTTGCGTAGAATCGCGTGTTTTGATTAGAAGGTCATATTTGGGTTGAGCTGTGAAAAACGGATATTCATGTATTAATTAGTAAGTTATTAAAGACTGAATTCATTCTCTTGTTCTTTATTATTTGGTTAAGAGATTAGATTATTGAATGACATACCTGCTTAGTGTGTAATCGTGATTATGTTTCTGTGTGTTGAAAATAATATAAATATAAATAATAATACTAATATAATAAAATAATAATAAAAAACGTTCCTAAACCTGTTTTTTGTCCTTATGCTTATATTTACCTTGCTTCAAATCACACCCAAGAACTGTCCCACTTGTCAGCAAACAGGACAAACACCTGTGACAATCAAGAACTGTCCCATTGTCAGCAAACAGGACAAACACCTGTGACAACCAAAACTGTTCCACTTGTAAGCCAACAGGACAAACGCCTGTGACAACCAAAAACTGTCCCACTTGTCAGCAAACAGGACAAACACATGTGACAACCAAAAACTGTCCCACTTGTAAGCCAACAGGACAAACACCTGTGACAACCAAGAACTGTCCCACTTGTCAGCCAACAGGACAAACACCTGTGACAACCAAGAACTGTTCCACTTGTAAGCCAACAGGACAAACACCTGTGACACCAAGAACTGTCCCACTTGTAAGCCAACAGGACAAACACCTGTGACACCCAAGAACTGTCCCACTTGTCAGCCAACAGGACAAACACCTGTGACACCCAAGAACTGTCCCACTTGTAAGCCAACAGGACAAACACCTGTGACAACCAAGAACTGCCCCACTTGTAACCCAACAGGACAAACACCTGTGACAACCAAGAACTGTCCCACTTGTAAGCCAAAAGGACAAACACCTGTGACAACCAAGAACTGTCCCACTTGTCAGCCAACAGGACAAACATCTGTGACACCCAAGAACTGTCCCACTTGTAAGCCAACAGGACAAACACCTGTGACACCCAAGAACTGTCCCACTTGTAAGCCAACAGGACAAACACCTGTGACAACCAAGAACTGTCCCACTTGTAAGCCAACAGGACAAACACCTGTGACACCCAAGAACTGTCCCACTTGTCAGTCAACAGGACAAACACCTGTTTTTCCTTTTATTTCTTCGGCGTACAACGAAACAACGTGTCAATGTTTAGATTCCGTGCGTTGATAGGACGGCACGTGTAATGTTAACATTCTGGGATTTAACACGAACTGCTCCGAAGGAAACGGAACAACACGCACATCAGCGCGCGTTGCATTTTATTTCTTAAATTAATTTCGATAATGGATCTTACGTCACGTAACAAGTTACAGTGTTGCCAACTCTCAAAAGGTTTACATCGTACCAGTGAGCGCCAGAAAAATAAAAGTGCGGAAACTTTTTGAAGATGCCTCGCACTTATTTGTGATGTTATAGTGGCAGCCCTGCACAGCTATCCACAGATGCGAAGTACGTTAAATTAAATTATGAGAGGATTCATAAACTTCTAATTTTAAAGCAGTTCCAGGGCATTCTGAATTCAGTCACTGAAGGCAATACAATCACGAATTTTTTCAAAATTCAGTAGAATTCTGAAGGTGTATCACATTTTCAACCATTTTATTTATTGTGTTTCTTCATCGTCCGTGTTTAAATTACATTTTAAAACGATATGTTTCGAGGCAAGATCGGTCCTTTTCTTCAGGCCTGCTTTCAGACATTTAGGTTTAGATAGCTTTCCCTCTTGGGCCACAGTGAGGTGTTTTATTTCTTTACCTGACAATGGGGACCGATCCTGCTCCCGAAACGTCGTGTTCTTAACCTTATTTTATAGACGGACTATGGACAAATAGCAAAGAATGAATTATTCCAAACGAGATTTTTCTAAATGTCAAAAAATATTTCAAAATTAAAATACATTATTTGTTTTCCAGGCGACTGCCAAGAAATTTTAACATAACTCACGTAATTACTCATATCTTTACAACGTAATCATTGATAAGATTGATAAATGAGTACTCCATTACGCAGTGCAGCAAAACTTGCAACGATGTGGTGTGTACGTCAGGCAACTTAGTATGGCTCATGTACCCACTTATGACCTTAAGCAAACTGAAGTATATTAAGCACGATATGACTAAAAATCAGACATTTTTTAACAATTGTAACAAAAAAGTTTCCCATAGAGAATTTAAAAATATATATCAAAATATTCAAATACTGATAGTAAGTCAGATACAAACAGACATGTACTCCTCATAAGACATTCCCTGTTACTTCAAAGGGAAAGCTTAATAATTTACTAACCTGGAGGTTAACAGAAACCACGAAGCCAGAGAACTCAGAGATAAAACTAAATTGTCGCGATACATTCATCAGAGACGCGAAAATATATCATAAAGTCACTACCAGTAGAACGTAATTCAATTGAAACCATAAACACTGTAATTAAAATTGCACCCCTTTTTACTTTCAATAAATTATCATGTACTTTGGTCTGACTTTATACTGAGGATATTCTAACGCACTGAAATTGAATTAATGTGTGCGTGTTTTTTGTAATGTGCGTGTGTTTTTTTTTCTTGTATTGTGTATGGGTTTTTTTGTAAGGTGTGGATGTTTTTGCAAGGTGTGGATGCTTTTGTAAGGAGTGGATGCTTTTGTAAGGTGTGGATGTTTTTGTAATGTGCGTACGGTGTTCTAATGTGTGTACTTGTATTTACTGTATGTATTTTGTTTTGTAATTGTGTATAGTTTGTTTTGTATTGTTATTTTTATGTATATTATATGTCCATTTGTATTGTGTGTACTAGTGTAAGGACTACTGCCACCGGGTGAAAACATTTGTATTGTGTGTACTAGTGTAAGGACTACTGCCACCGAGGTGAAAACATTTGTATTGTGTGTACTAGTGTAAGGACTACTGCCACCGGGTGAAAACATTTGTATTGTGTGTACTAGTGTAAGGACTACTGCCACCGGGTGAAAACATTTGTATTGTGTGTACTAGTGTAAGGACTACTGCCACCGGGTGAAAACATTTGTATTGTGTTTACTAGTGTAAGGACTACTGCCACCGGGTGAAAACATTTGTGTTGTGTTTACTAGTGTAAGGACTACTGCCACCGGGTGAAAACATTTGTATTGTGTTTACTAGTGTAAGGACTACTGCCACCGGGTGAAAACATTTGTATTGTGTTTACTAGTATAAGGACTACTGCCACCGGGTGAAAACATTTGTATTGTGTGTACTAGTGTAAGGACTACTGCCACCGGGTGAAAACATTTGTATTGCGTGTACTAGTGTAAGGACTACTGCCACCGGGTGAAAACATTTGTATTGTGTGTACTAGTGTAAGGACTACTGCCACCGGGTGAAAACATTTGTATTGCGTGTACTAGTGTAAGGACTACTGCCACCGGGTGAAAACATTTGTATTGTGTGTACTAGTGTAAGGACTACTGCCACCGGGTGAAAACATTTGTATTGCGTGTACTAGTGTAAGGACTACTGCCACCGGGTGAAAACATTTGTATTGTGTGTACTAGTGTAAGGACTACTGCCACCGGGTGAAAACATTTGTATTGCGTGTACTAGTGTAAGGACTACTGCCACCGGGTGAAAACATTTGTATTGTGTGTACTAGTGTAAGGACTACTGCCACCGGGTGAAAATATTTGTATTGTGTGTACTAGTGTAAGGACTACTGTCACCGGGTGAAAACATTTGTATTGTGTGTACTAGTGTAAGGACTACTGCCACCGGGTGAAAACATTTGTATTGTGTGTACTAGTGTAAGGACTACTGTCACCGGGTGAAAACATTTGTATTGTGTGTACTAGTGTAAGGACTACTGCCACCGGGTGAAAACATTTGTATTGTGTGTACTAGTGTAAGGACTACTGTCACCGGGTGAAAACATTTGTATTGTGTGTACTAGTGTAAGGACTACTGCCACCGGGTGAAAACATTTGTATTGCGTGTACTAGTGTAAGGACTACTGCCACCGGGTGAAAACATTTGTATTGCGTGTACTAGTGTAAGGACTACTGCCACCGGGTGAAAACATTTGTATTGTGTGTACTAGTGTAAGGACTACTGCCACCGGGTGAAAACATTTGTATTGCGTGTACTAGTGTAAGGACTACTGCCACCGGGTAAAAAACATTTGTATTGTGTGTACTAGTGTAAGGTCTACTGCCACCGGGTGAAAACATTTGTATTGTGTGTACTAGTGTAAAGACTACTGCTACCGGGTGAAAACATTTGTATTGTGTGTACTAGTGTAAGGACTACTGCCACCGGGTGAAAACATTTGTATTGTGTGTACTAGTGTAAAGACTACTGCTACCGGGTGAAAACATTTGTATTGTGTGTACTAGTGTAAGGACTACTGCTACCGGGTGAAAACATTTGTATTGTGTGTACTAGTGTAAAGACTACTGCTACCGGGTGAAAACATTTGTATTGTGTGTACTAGTGTAAAGACTACTGCTACCGGGTGAAAACATTTGTATTGTGTGTACTAGTGTAAGGACTACTGCCACCGGGTGAAAACATTTGTATTGTGTGTACTAGTGTAAAGACTACTGCTACCGGGTGAAAACATTTGTATTGTGTGTACTAGTGTAAGGACTACTGCCATCGGGTGAAAACCCAATTTCAGTAAATAATAATTCAATTCAATTCAATTCAGGTTTATTAATGTGCCGAGTCAAACAGCCAGATGGCCAATTACAGAAACAGCACACCACACAAACACAAATAACAATGGACAAGGAACAGGACAATAATAATAATATTAATATTAATATTAATATTAATAATAATAACTCCATGATTTAAATACGTAAAATCATGTACATGCTTAATGCACTGAATCACGTTACAGTGTAAACAAATACTGTAAACAAAGCATGCCTAGTTTCTTTTTAAGGCAATCCATTGCAATATTAACACAGCTTAACTGCCATGAAACTGAATGGCATTCAAGAAGCTTCACTGAAATAACGTAATGTTTTTGAAGCAATTTCAACCGTTTGAGATATGACGTCATTACAGGGAGAGTGGCAAGATGTGGTGTAGTGACAGGTTGACTCCGTCTTTAGGGCACCCTGACACAGAAGCGACATGTTTCTCCAAAAGTACTCGCACCCATGTGTCAAATGACACGGTGTCACATATAAGAAACCGATATAAATTTGGTCACACAAAAGCTCCTTCTTCCGGACAGGGTGTCATCATCACTTCGGCGATGAGATGCGCAAAGATAGCCCAGGACATTGCGAGGAGACGGACTTCAAATTCCGGCAGTGAAAGTTATTATGCTAAGACAATGTGTAGATACCAGAGTCAGCATGGGCATGAATCAGAAGAAGGTCACTGCCCCTGTGGGGAGTCAACCAGCATACCAATTTGTAACCTAATCTTCGTATTCGGTTTACAGAGTGTATCAAAACAAGTGTTACACTCATAACCCAGTACCAAGACAGACCACTATAAACGTCTCCTAACATTTTAAAGACTAAGTCATGTTACAACTGAAGGTCAGCTAGTTTCGAACCCTCCTGCTGCTCATAGCCAGACCTCAGTCTACGTAATGCATGCTACTATGTCAGTCTTAGGGTCTGCTATTTGTCTTAAGATGAAGTCAATACACGACTGACGTAAGGCAGTCGGTCCATATTCGTGTAAAACTCATCCTGATGCTAATGACGAAATTATAGTCCGTGAATTAAATAACACTGTCAGTCAGCTTTGGGGCGCACTTTCGTCAGAAAGTTGCGGGATTTAGAGACTAAGATTAACGGCAATTACATATGAAGATTCAGCTCGTACCTCGCAGGGAACACACTAGTCTCCATTACAAAAACATTAGTCACTTCTGTATCAGGTAAACAACTGGCCTGTATTATGGGAATTACAAGAAAGCCATAATTTCACTGAGCAAAACGCAGAGATTTTCTACGTTAAAACAGACGCTGCAAATAGTTACCATTATCCTTCAATCAGTCAATATATATACCATCTTAATTAGTAACCAAAATACCTGCATCCTGTATGCAGTGTGTGTTTACTGCTTCCGTATGATTCTCGAAATATGATTATTTTCAACGTCAGCAACTAACTGATCGTTCTAAACTAAGGATTTTTTAAAGGTAGTACTTGACACTGGGCTTCATGTTTCGGCAATACGTACTCGGACTGCAGCTCTCCAGTCCCTGCGATCCAGTGAGTACCTCTACCGTCCGGTATTCTAGATCAGTCAAAATCGAATCTTAGCTACGACAGAGCTATCAAATTACCACGTACAATAGGGTAAAAGTCATAAATTGGAAGGCGAATAGAGGAAGACTTTGAAGTTAACGGACAGAAAGACTGAACCTTGCAATGTTGAAAAGAAAAGTATTACAGTGAGACGAAGGATTGGATCGCGAACTGTGAGACCAGTAGGAGGGGCGGCTGGAAATGGCCTATGGAAGCAAGGTAATGCGGCTGGAGGATTGAGGTTTATTGCTGGAGTGTGAAGTCGTGTTACAGGCTACAAGAGATAACTGGAGTAATTTGCGGGGCGGGGGGGGGGAGTCTTTCTCTTCAAGAGAAAGAGTCTCCATAAAACCAAAAGTAATTCCTGTTTTTGTAACAAAAATGAGAGAAAAATGTGTTACTTTAATGACAGACGTCTTGTGAACTGAAACAAAGTCACGTGTAGTACTGTTTTTTTTTCCAATGGCTCGACAGCCCCTTGGGGGCCAAGGCCGCCTCATTGTTCGAGGCTTCACGATCATACTCAGACACACCACACTCGGTAGGACTCTTCTGGACGAGTGACCAGCCCGTCGCACAGACCTCTACCTGACAACACACAACACTCACAACAGACAGACATCCATGCCCCCGGTGGGAATCGAACCCACAATCCCAGTAAGCGATCGGCCGCAGACCCACGCCTTAGACCGCGTGGCCACTGGGATCGGCGTAGTACTGTTAAGAGAGAGAAATTTATTTCATGCCCTGCGACAGGCCAAATGTCAATGCTAGGCGTATTGTCAAGTGTCTGTTTGAAGCAGTAGTTCCACATGTTTAAACATTTAAAGCACAGCTATCAATATATGCATCGCCCATTTCAACTTGCAAATTCCCTGCATTTTTCTAAACAGTGTGTTTAAGTGCATGAAGTTTCAAGTCTTCTGGGATATGATGCTGAGTCACTGCGCGTGTAGCTAGATCTTAGTGCCGTCATATTCGCCGTCAAGCACTCAAAGACGAAGGCAATACGATCCTTCGAAACGTCGGTAACTGCACTCAACGACTCAGTATCACATCCCAGAGGACTTGAACCTTCAGTCAGACCACTGTAAGAACCTCAGAATATCGAAATATACTTAAGAAATTTTGTACAATTCTAACAACAAAGATGTTGTGTTTTTGTGCAGTAAGAAATGAAGTTTAAATACTCGCATTATATAATCAACTATTTTTCGTGTGGCGCTACAGTCCAAGTCAGACGTAGGCCGCCTCATTCTTGAGGTTTATAGATCACACACAATTAGACACACCACACTCGGTAGGACTCCTCTGAACGAGTGATCAGCTAGTCGCAGAGGCCATTACCTATACAACACACAACAAACACAAGAGACGAACATGCACGTCCTCAGCGGGATTCGAACCCGCGGTCCCATAATGAAAGCGGCTGCAGACCTACGCCTTACACTGTATGGCCAAGAGGGATCGGCGATTCAATATACTTGAGGAAATTCGGAGTTTACCTATACAGAAATCATCAGACTGCATTCCGAAAATTCCAGTCTAGTGGCAGCACCAACAGCTAATCTCTACGCTGGATTAATTCCAGCGCCCGTATATGAAAGACATGCTGAGAACTGCCATGACAACGAAAGAAGATTTGCAGACGGACTACAGCGTGGTCAAAGGATGAGAATACAGCAGAATGATATGTGAATCCCTGTTAAAAATACGGCGGACCTGGCCAGCTTCTTCATGGACAAGTTCTTCATATTCCTCTTCATTAAAAATTAATTTTGAATCCTGAATCCTTCTGCGGAAGATATTCTTGTCTCACAAATGATTTTAAAAGCCGCATTTCTACGACCAATATATCTGTCCTTTAATAGGACGCAATCCAGGGTAGTTACTGGCCTTCTTAACAGATATAACACCTTGAGAAGACACCTCTACATAATGGGACTGACAGACAGTCCCTTGTATAGGAGGTGTGGTGCAGAGGAGAAGACTTCAGCTCATATTTAGTGTGAGTGTGAAGCTCTGACTACACTCACACTTATCTGGGTTCTTTCTTTTTGGACCTTGAGGACGTCAGAAGTCTACGTCTGGGGGCGATCTGGAACTTTATTAAAGGGACAGGGCTCCCATGATTTGGACTTCAGCTTAAGGGGCACAAAGGGCCTGTAAAAGACCTACGTGCATCGGGACCGAAAGGGCTCGACCCATCACTTGTTCTACTCTATTCTATTCTATTCTATTCTATGACCAATATGTTATTATATGTAAGGTTCTGTATGAATAATGTAACAATGGTCACATATTACAGAGATCTTGCTTGACTTGTATATTCTTTCTTTGCTGGACAGCTTGTTAGAAGTCAATATGAATACTGGAGGTCCTGTAACCGGCCGTCTTGACGCAGGTGTTCTCTATCACTTTTCTCTGCCTTGAACCAAACTGTGAAATGGTTCCCAACATCTAAGTGTCTAACATAGACTTCCCACGCCATTCATCAAAATTAAGTAGTACTTCCGTTATTGATTTACGGATAAGTAAGATATAAAGAGCTAAATCGTTTATTCAGGCGGATGTCATGTAGTAAGTTATAACTGTGCATGACATTTGATTTCTTAATACTCCGGCACGCTATACGACCTTAGTATTAGCCACCGGGCTCGTTAATCCGAACGGGAAATGGCTGCTGTATTAAATGAAATGAGAATTTGCATAAGAATGGAAAGCATCTGGCGAGGTTGCCACAATCCCGCCGTGACGTTAGGCCGAAAATCAGCCACTGCGTCACGTATTTGAAGCTATTCCGTCACGTATTTGTCTCAAGATAATATAGCCAATGATAGAGCTCATGAAGCAAACGGAAATCCGGGTCATTAATATGCAAACACATTGCACTGTTATCTCTTCTTATTCTACGCAATGTAAAGGCACACAATATATAAATTATTCCCATTTTATGGTAATAAATATTGCGCTTTGCATGCTGGGTAACAAAGGCTACAGACACACACTGGCATAATAATTATTGCTTTTCCACGGCAACAATGGTGACTCGAAAGCGCCTCGATGTTATGTTATGTGTGCACTGCCCGTCTTGTTAATACTTGCATACTGTATCTGACACTCAAGCCTTGATATGCAGTACGTGTAACTTTACTGTACCTTCAATACTCCATTGTTAGGTCCAACCTAACAATGAAGCGTTACAGAGCGGGAAGAACACGGATGTTGAAGTTAGTAGCAGACAGGGATTTGGACACACAGACACCTACAGACACACAGACACCTACAGACACACAGACACTACAGACACACAGACCTACAGACACACGCACCTACAGACACACAGACACCTACAGACACACAGACACCTACAGAAACAGACACCTACAGACACACAGACACCTACAGAAACAGACACCTACAGACACACAGACACCTACAGACACACAGACACCTACAGACACACAGACACCTACAGACACACAGACACCTACAGACACACAGACACCTACAGACACACAGAGACCTACAGACACACAGACACCTACAGACACACAGACACCTACAGACACACAGACACCTACAGACACACAGACACCTACAGACACACAGACACCTACAGACACACAGACACCTACAGACACACAGACACTACAGACACACAGACACTACAGACAACAGACTACAGACACACAGACACCTACAGACACACAGACACACTACAGACACACAGACACATACAGACACACAGAACTACAGACAACAGACACAACAGAACAGCACATACAGACACACAGACACCATACAGACACACAGACACCTACAGACACACAGACACCTACAGACACACAGACACCTACAGACACCTACAGACACACAGACACATACAGACACACAGACCAGACACCTACAGACACCAACAGACACCTACAGACACACAGACACATACAGACACACAGACACCATACAGACACACAGACACATACAGACACACAGACACACAGACACACAGACCAGACACTACAGACACACAGACACCTACAGACACACAGACACATACAGACACACTGACACCTACAGACACACAGACACCTACAGACATCAGAAGCGGCTGGACTCATTTTATCAACGAATCTCTTTCGAGTAACGCCTTGAATTTTGTCTCTTTACGGCAAATTATGTTTCTTCTTGAAGTAAACGGTAATTATCTCGCTAAGCACTTCAATACATACTGGGGAGCGGAGGTAGAGCTCCACGCATTTTTAACTCCTGCAGTAGATGAAGGCGAGTGGTCAGTTTCAGACCCCGATCTCTTTACCTTCGGTAACATTATATAGGCTTACAATTATATAGCTATTTATGTGTGTGTGACAGAGGCCAGCAGAAGAGCAGATGAAAAGGAAGTCATGGCAGAAGAGGGAGAGACACTTTATTTCCGAGAAGTAGGAGAGAAAGAATATCACTGTCTGACGAAGTTCTTACGCTTCACACGCTCGTCCTTCTGACAGGAGTGGCACAAGACAAAACGTTAGGATAGTGAGAGTAGTGGTCTGAAATAGTGACAGTTAGTGGTCTGAAATAGTGACAATTAGTGGTCTGAAATAGTGACAGTTAGTGGTCTGAAATAATGACAGTTAGTGGTCTGATATAGTGACAGTTAGTGGTCTGAAATAGTGACAGTTAGTGGTCTGAAATAGTAACAGTTAGTGGTCTGAAATAATGACAGTTAGCGGTCTGATATAGTGACAGTTAGTGGTCTGAAATAGTGACAATTAGTGGTCTGAAATAGTAACAGTTAGTGGTCTGAAATAATGACAGTTAGCGGTCTGATATAGTGACAGTTAGTGGTCTGAAATAGTGACAGTTAGTGGTCTGAAATAGTAACAGTTAGTGGTCTGAAATAATGACAGTTAGCGGTCTGATATAGTGACAGTTAGTGGTCTGAAATAGTGACATTAGTGGTCTGAAATAGTAACAGTTAGTGGTCTGAAATAATGACAGTTAGCGGTCTGATATAGTGACAGTTAGTGGTCTGAAATAGTGACAGTTAGTGGTCTGAAATAGTGACATTAGTGGTCTGAAATAAGTGACAGTTAGTGGTCTGAAATAAGTGACAGTTAGTGGTCTGATATAGTGACAGTTAGTGGTCTGAAATAGTGACAATTAGTGGTCTGAAATAGTGACAGTTAGTGGTCTGAAATAATGACAGTTAGTGGTCTGATATAGTGACAGTTAGTGGTCTGAAATAGTGACAATTAGTGGTTTGAAATAGTGACAGTTAGTGGTCTGAAATAATGACAGTTAGTGGTCTGATATAGTGACAGTTAGTGGTCTGAATATGACATAGTGTTGAATGGCAGCATTTAGTGGTTATATGACATAGTGGTCTGATGTTGACAGTTAGTGGTCTGAAAAAAAAGCCGCGCATTTTGTGTTTCCTGCATAATGCTAAACTGCAGCGTTAGTGAGAGCGGCCTGCTGTGGTTATGTCTGGACCAGTGGGATTAACAGCGATGTATGTAATGTATGTATGTATATATGTATATATATATGTATATGTATGTATGTATATATACATTATGTATGTATTTGTGTGTGTATGTATGTATACGTATGTGTGTGTATGTATGTATGTATGTATGTATGTATGTGTGTATGTATGTATGTATGTATGTATGTATACGTATGTGTATGTATGTATGTATGTATGTATATGTATTTGTGTGTGTATGTGTGTGTATGTATGTATGTATGTATGTATGTGTATGTATTTGTGTGTGTATGTGTGTGTATGTATTTGTGTGTATATGTGTGTGTATGTGTGTATATGTGTGTGTAAGTATAATCCTAATGTTTCCTATTTCCTCCTGCAGGCCTAACAGAAAACAGCTGAACTTGTTTTTAACTTCACTCAATTTTCTTGCCATCATATACATGTAGGATACCCACGATTTTTAAAGCGATGTGTGGGTACTGGTGAATATATTTTGGATTTATGTAGAATTATTTTCGATTTATTTTTCCAACTACATTCTCTTTCTTCCCTCCGGCTCTAGCTGCTCTTCCACCACCCCTTTCTTTTCCTCCATCTGTTGTCTGGTTCTTGTATTCGCCCTTATTTTATCGACTGATTTATTTTTTATACATTTTTATATTCTGTATTTTTAAATTTTATTTACTTTTTATACTTTTATTATTTATTATTATTTACTATTATTTATTTTTGTTTTAGTCTTATTTTTATTGTTTCTTTATTTTGATTCCTTTTATGCTTTTTAGTTTCTGTTGATTTTTATTTTTTACTTTTTTACTTCTCAATTTTAAATTATTTATTTATTTTAGCTTTATTTTCATTTTTATTTTTAATTTTATTTCTATTATTATTATTTTCTTGTATTTTTGTTTTTATTCCTCAGTTCTATTTCTACTTTTATTATTTTATTTATTTCATTAGTTATTTATAATTCCCTCTTTTTAATTAATACATTCATTTACTTCGTTTACTGCCCTCCCTTGTTATTGCTGCATTCCACACATTTTTTCTCATTATTCTCACCCTGCTTCACCGGCAGCGACGTGGCCATCCTCAGACCGGTTCTCGCCCAGGTATCCCACTAGCCAATTTACGTGTGTATCTTCCCCCCTCTCTCGCTGTTTTCATTTTTTCTTCTTCTAATTTATTTACTTTATTTTTAATTTTCTCTGCTGGTTTCTTTGTATCCTATTATTTAACTTCATTCTTTATAATTTCCTCCCTTAATGTTAACTCTATTCCATACGTTTTTTCCAGCTGTCTTAGCTGATTGCATTTTCGGTACCCCTAGCTCCCTAACGTTGTCTCTATCCAACCCTCTCTCACCCTGGTTCTACCCTATTGGCTGTCATGACGCCTACGGATTGCTACCCCGCGCGCACTTTCCATATGAATCTACGTTATAGGTTGCTGGCTTTCTTTCTTTCCTAATCGGACTCTTGACCCGTGAAGATAAGACCGATACGTTATCCCGAAACGTCGGTAAACAATTACCACACGACGCCGCGTAACATCCCAGAAGAGCGCAGATCTCATCTACATTATTAAACATTACCGTCTTAGGAGAGTCTCACATATGCTATATTTTTTCGGCAGTATTCCTCCTGTAATTTTCAGCACTATATTTTGTAACATTAACGAGGAAAGCGGCCATATCCCTGGGGACGAATCGGATATCTGCTAGTCTTTTATATGAAACCGTTTTATGTTTTGCTGCTTCTTAATTATGGTTACTTGAGCCGGAAACAGAACGTTGTTCTGTCCGCGATATTAAGTGGCACAGACTCTCTTGTATTTCACAGAGGAAAGAACTTAATTTGAACTTTATCTTGATATTGTTAGACTGATAAAATAAAGTCCCGTGAGATTGGTGGAAATTTAGCACAATGGGAGAAGATCAGAAGTGCTTGCAAAATTTTAATAGGAAACTCGAGAGGGAGAAAATAATTTGGAAAATACAGCGGCAGATATGAGGGTTACATTGATCTGAATCTGAAAACAAACAAGTGTGACGGTGTGGATTAGATTATACTGTCTCAGAACAGAGCCCAGTGGCGGACTGTCATAAATCATCGTATTTCGTCACATAAAGGAAATTTATAAACCAGATACACGACTACCAGCTTCGCAAGAATGTATTACAAGCTGTTGCTTCAAGAAGTTAAGACCATGGGGCAGGGTCACGCGTGGAGTTTATACCTCACACGTGGCACTACACGTGACCTTTAGAGATAAAGCAAGATAATATGAACCTAATATTTTGCAATAGTACTGTCACTCATATACTTCTATTAATCTGAAATTTCGATCTCACGAAGAACTATCTACAGGAATGTCCAGGAAAAGTTTGAACGCAAAGCAAAACATTTTACAAATTTCACTGCAATTTTGTGATTTGTGACTGTTTAAGTCGGTGAGTAGAACTGCTGTATTTTGGAATGTGACACATTCTTGTAAAACAAGTTACACACCTATCAGTTTATACTACGTCGGATCCCAGAAGACAGACATCTTAGTTATAACAGAATAGTCAGTGTTATGACTCTGCTACGGGCTTTACTATTCGGGGTTCGAATTTGGGCACGGATAAGAGATTTATCTCTTCTCGAAATCGTCCTGACTCACCTCCATTTAGTGCCGAGGTTAGGAACGAGTGGAACTATACTTCTATTCCCCCTGCACGCCTTCATGACGTAGACAGGGAAGGTGTTACCTTTTGTCCAAAGAAGAGAGAAAAAAAATACAGGGCGTACACAAAAGAATGGTGCGGTTTCAAAAGTTTCACTTTTGAAACCGCACCATTTTTTTGTGTATTCCCTGTGATCTTCTTAACTAAAAATAAACACAATTACGGACAAACGTTTTTGGAATGTGCGCAACTAACGGATTATCTTTCAAACTGCACAGGAGAAAAGACTTCGTATCCTGCAATAGAAAAATAATCCATTACTGAAGCCCAATTAAACAGTACTGGCTACTCCATGCACGATGAAACAAGACGACCAGTTGAATCGTTCCACACGCAGTTTCCGGTCTGTGTGTTGTGTACCAATAACAACAGTACACGATAATATCTGTACTAGTCTGCACCAAGTGATAGCGATACACGGGCACACATCCTCCAGTAATGTCAACATCCGTTCAATTCGCTAATGTTCATCCACTATCTGTCTCATCAATCCATCTCCCTGTCAGTATATTAGTTCCGTATCATCCAGGGGACTTACTGCCATCAGTGCAAATTCTAGGACTTAGGTTACTAAATCTACATAAAGACACTCCCTTCTCTGTGTTTGATGCATTTACAGACTTTAGCTACAGCGAGTTTTGTAGACTGCGCAGCGGTGAAGTGGCCAACTCCCGCGTTGTGGGTCGTCCCGATGAGAAAGACAGTAGTTCCCGATACTTCCGCCTGAGTGCGCACTCACAAAAAATAAATCGCTCTATGAACTTCCTTTGGTACGAGTATGGAGGCTCTCTTTGCAGTGAATGTTACGACTACAGTCGTCTGCAATGTGACGCCGTACATTCTGGTAGATACCAAAAACACAGAACCTGTTGCCTACATCCCTTGGTAGAAGATGGAAACTCCAGGTTCCCTCGAAACGTTCTTACATATATACCAGACAGCACAGCATCATTTTATAGAAGAGCCTTATCTCAGTTCTTACGTATTATTACAGGTCATTAAACACCCTGTATAATGAGGCTGTATGGATCACGGAAAACAAATACGATGTGCAAAAATTATCGTCAAATTTATGTCACCGGCAGAATCGTTGTGTCTCAATATATAAATCCCTTCGCTTTGTGCATATTTCATATAATAATTAAAATCAAAATTATTACTTCTCATAAGTGATGTAGGCCTAACAATAAGAGAATTATTTTTAAACTGAATGAAAAATGTCCATATGCATCTACGTGATGATTTGTATAACTTGCACGTGTCAGAGTTATAATTAACACTTTTATTCCGATAAGTATAGATTCGCATATACAGGGCATACACAAAAGAATGGTGCGGTTTTAATAGTGAACACTATTAAAACCGCACCATTCTTTTGTGTATACCCTGTACATGTAAGACGCAAACAACATATATCTCTCCTAACACTAACTGAAGTTAGACAAATGATAACCAATTAGTGATACATATGGCAATATCTGTCCCTGAAGATCTCTTGACGTGTAGGCTGCATACATTTTGCCTTATTTAACAAATACTAGAAAAATAAAAGACCATTCACTTACATTGCGTTGAACATACGAGTTTCGCCATTACATACAAGCCAGCAGCTCACCTGTAATACAAGGAAAGCTTGTTAGTAACCCGGATTTTCCGCCAAAACAGAACACATGAATATGTATAAGCCTACAATGCAGGTAAAGGCACAGTTACTTAACAAAGCAAGAGATATCACCATTTCATTATAACGACTGTATAATATTAACATGGCCGACAACAAAACAACCGCGTGTTGTTGGAGTCTGTAATGTTAGGTTCTCTCAGCGGTGAATATGGGCATTAAAATGGTCGGTGTTGTAATGTGGCAGACAGGAATATTCTGCTCCCATCTACAGGCTTCTACATCGAGAAAAAAGATAAATCCGTAACTTTTCACCTTGAAGATGGAAGTAAGAGTTTCCTTCGAAACATCTGTACGCATCTGCTAGACGGAAATGCTTCATATCCCATAAGACAATAATCTAGATTGTGACGTTAAACACTGCCTTTGTCTGCTGTATGAGGCAGTGTAGTGTGGTGGAAATGTAAAGACGTTTCGAACACGTTGATCAATGAGGTCTTCGCTATCCAGGAATGTTATGCGGCGTAGGTTGGTAGCTGGTTACCGAAGTTCCTGGACAGTCAGGGATCTATAGGCTGTCCCGAAACTTCGGTGAACCAACCTAGGCCCGCGTGACATCCCAGAACAGCAAAGGCCTCAATTGCACCGCAGCGGAAGCCTGAAAACTGACAAGCTCCTGAATCATCCTACCGTGCACAAGGAAGAAGCATATTCCGCTGAAACGTCGGTCATTGTGTAAGACTACACGGCGTCATATCCCAGAAGACGGTAATCTTTATAGTAACTTCAACTCTTACGTGTAGTATTAATGGCAGGATGAGGTACCTGTGTCAGAATGCAGACAAGTCCGGCACGACACGGAACTCAGAGGCAGTCACGAGTGTCTATGGAAAGTTACGTGGCAGAGCAGAAGTGAAGTGACGTTGCTACAGATAGTGCGACAGCATTAAAGTTTTTTGTTTCCAATGGCTCGACAGCCCCTTGGGGGGCCTAGGCCGCCTCATTGTTCGAGGCTTCACGATCACACACTTTTTAGTCACACCACACTCGGTAGGACTCTTCTGGACGAGTGATCAACACACAACACTCACAACAGACAGACATCCATGCCCCCGGCGGGATTCGAACCCACAATCCTAGTAAGCGAGCGGCTGCAGACCCACGCCTTAGACCGCACGGCCACTGGAATCGGCAAAGTAAAATTACAGAATATAATATGACTGTACACAGGCGGCTCAGGACAAATTTTCGATAGAAACATGATAAACTTTCAGGTCGTTTGGTATGCGGTGCCGCCTATTTTCATGACAGTTCCCTGATGTTTCGAAAGGACGTAGTGTTTCCATCTTCCAGGGTAAAGCAGTCCCTTTGACACTGGAAGCACAAATCTCGGATAAAAATTAAATCTACTCGAATATTTTTAGTATACCGGCGACACCAAATTTAATCTGAATCTTTCAACATGCCGATGGGTAACAGAGTGAAAGAACCCTTCACATTATGGGCTTTACGTACTTCGTGATAATCTCCTAACTATTCCTACAATTATTGAAAAAAATCATTCATGTAATTCATCTAACGTTTAACTGAATAAAACAGACTGGAAATAAAATTTAAAAACCCCAATATTACATTAAAATCAATATGATACATTTAAATAATAAAACGTCCAACATTAATACCCAGTCATAATAACATTTAAGCCAGGGTTTCTGTTTTAATTATTTTCATTCGAATTCATCACTATAGATTTCACGTGGAACATGTTCCTAATGACAAATACAGTTACAATGTATTTCAAACAGGCCTACCACCCATTATTCAAGGATTCGTGCGGTTGTAATCTCCGAATCTCTAATTGTGGAAATGGCATAGTAACCATACAGCAACAGCGGTGGGTAAATCATACCCTTCCCAAGGGTACAGTACGCCTTCAATTTGCTTTCAAACCCTCCACGCCCCAGTGCGCTAAGCTCAGGAAGTTCAAAGGAAATAGAGCTACGTACGTTGCAACCCCGCTGCGACTTCCGACAGGACAGTATTTATATCGGAGATCCGAACATTATGAAGTCACGAAAAGCAGAAGATATTTCGACCGGTTTCATTGACTGTGTAATATTCCCCGAACGTCATTCTTCATACAACACCATGCGACCAACCGGTGAACAAAGCAGCGTAAGAAATCAGCGATAAGTGCCTTACAGATGAAAGCGCCGAGGACGCCATTCGTCGGAAAACTGAGAGTTTCTTAGAACTGGAAGTATGTAAATATCAAGGACACCATGCTACAGACAACTGAGAGTTTCTTATAACTGGAAGTATGTAAATATCAAGGACACCATGCTTCAGACAACTGAGAGTTTCTTAGAAGTGGAATTATGTAAATATCAAGGACACCATGCTTCAGACAACTGAGAGTTTCTTATAACTGGAAGTATGTAAATATCAAGGACACCATGCTTCAGACAACTGAGAGTTTCTTATAAGTGGAATTATGTAAATATCAAGGACACCATGCTTCAGACAACTGAGAGTTTCTTATAAGTGGAATTATGTAAATATCAAGGACACCATGCTTCAGACAACTGAGAGTTTCTTATAACTGGAAGTATGTAAATATCAAGGACACCATGCTTCAGACAACTGAGAGTTTCTTATAAGTGGAACTATGTAAATATCAAGGACACCATGCTTCAGACAACTGGGAGTTTCTTATAAGTGGAAGTATGTAAATATCAAGGACACCATGCTTCAGACAACTGGGAGTTTCTTATAAGTGGAAGTATGTAAATATCAAGGACACCATGCTTCAGACAACTGAGAGTTTCTTATAAGTGGAACTATGTAAATATCAAAGACACCATGCTTCAGACAACTGAGAGTTTCTTATAAGTGGAATTATGTAAATATCAAGGACACCATGCTTCAGTCAACTGAGAGTTTCTTATAACTGGAAGTGTGTAAATATCAAGGACACCATGCTTCAGACAACTGAGAGTTTCTTATAAGTGGAAGTATGTAAATATCAAGGACACCATGCTTCAGACAACTGAGAGTTTCTTATAAGTGGAATTATGTAAATATCAAGGACACCGTGCTTCAGACAACTGAGAGTTTCTTATAACTGGAAGTATGTAAATATCAAGGACACCATGCTTCAGACAACTGAGAGTTTCTTATAACTGGAAGTATGTAAATATCAAGGACACCATGCTTCAGACAACTGAGAGTTTCTTATAAGTGGAATTATGTAACTATCAAGGACACCATGCTTCAGACAACTGAGAGTTTCTTATAAGTGGAATTATGTAAATATCAAGGACACCATGCTTCAGACAACTGAGAGTTTCTTATAAGTGGAATTATGTAAATATCAAGGACACCATGCTTCAGACAACTGAGAGTTTCTTATAACTGGAAGTATGTAAATATCAAGGACACCATGCTTCAGACAACTGAGAGTTTCTTATAAGTGGAACTATGTAAATATCAAGGACACCATGCTTCAGACAACTGGGAGTTTCTTATAAGTGGAAGTATGTAAATATCAAGGACACCATGCTTCAGACAACTGGGAGTTTCTTATAAGTGGAAGTATGTAAATATCAAGGACACCATGCTTCAGACAACTGAGAGTTTCTTATAAGTGGAACTATGTAAATATCAAAGACACCATGCTTCAGACAACTGAGAGTTTCTTATAAGTGGAATTATGTAAATATCAAGGACACCATGCTTCAGACAACTGAGAGTTTCTTATAAGTGGAAGTATGTAAATATCAAGGACACCATGCTTCAGACAACTGGGAGTTTCTTATAAGTGGAAGTATGTAAATATCAAGGACACCATGCTTCAGTCAACTGAGAGTTTCTTATAACTGGAAGTATGTAAATATCAAGGACACCATGCTTCAGACAACTGAGAGTTTCTTATAAGTGGAAGTATGTAAATATCAAGGACACCATGCTTCAGACAACTGAGAGTTTCTTATAAGTGGAATTATGTAAATATCAAGGACGACAGTTGTCAAGACAAGTCGTCGGAAGTGCAGTTCCCGAAGTTTCGGAAGATCTGTCCGGGTCAGCAGCCTTCAATATTGCTTTCTTCATTATGTGAAGTGAATCAAGTTTCAAAACTAATTTTCTTGATTATTTTCGTTTGCCTGTTGAGTCACTCTTGCGTGACATCATGCTGCTACAAAGCACTGTACCGGAACAACATGACCATCGCAGAGATAAGCTACAGTTGAGGACACAGTTTCATAATCCTCGGAGTAGCGAGGTACTAACTTTTATTTCAATACACCAGGACATTAGGCAATCCTAATTTAAAGAGCCTGTTATCCTATTTAAATCTCCACAATACCCAGGACATGATGCTCGATTTACAACACTGAAACTAAGCACATTATCTTTGTAACTTAGACATGAAATTTACCTCTAGAGACGGATTAATATGGCAGGCTATATGTCTAGTCCATAAGAAGAGGTAAAATTAGCTTTACTGTTAGCACTTTCTGCCACATAATTTGTAAATGCTGCACTATGCTGATGTGACGTGCTTTATGCCTCCTGAATAGTAGAAGTATGGACTGTCGGGTGGACGTCTACACCATAGGATTATTTTGCAAGAGCTTGCGTCGTCCAGCTGTTTTACTTACACCAGGGGGTGTCCAACTTAAACCAGAGCGGGGCCGCAATTTACTTTAGGTACCTACCAGCGAGCCGTACTAACTGAACAACCAAACCAAACCAACCAACCAACCAGCCAAGTAACTAACTAAACAAAAACCAGTCAACCAATAACTAACTAACTAACTATCCAACGAACTACATGGAGCAGAGTCTATCTTGAGAAGTTAACAGTTCCTTTTATTTTATGGAACCCAAGATCCATACCCGTGTTCACATAAGCCCATGACTTATACGTATCGTGAGCCACATAAATCCAGTCCAAGCCCCATCCTATTTCTTAAGGGCCATTTTAATATTATCCTCCATCTATAACTAAGTCTATCAAGTGGCCTCTGTCCCTCAGGTGTCCCTACCATAACACTGTATCCACCCCTCATGTTCCCCATACGTGGCACAAGCCCCGCCCATCTCATTCTTCTTGATGTGATCACCCGGATGTTTGATGATCAGTAGAAATCATAAAGCTCCTCATTACGCAATTTTCTTCAGTCTCCTGTCATTTCGACACTTTTAGGCCAAAATGGCTTCCTTAGCACACAGCCCCAAGCACCTTCAGCCTATGTTCCTCCCTCGATGTGAGAGACCAAGTTTCACACACGACACTGTGTTATGCGATCCGCGGTCACATTTATAAATTATATATTAAATTTTATGTACACCATAAAAATTACACAATAATTTAGGCGGTTAAGTATACCACCTATTGTGATTTTTAAACGGGCGGTCCGTAAACCAGCTTAAAATAATGGCTGTTGCCCCTTGCCAAAGGGTTTGGACACCCTTGAATTAGGATGTTTCAATATGACTGTGATCATTGGTAACTGAGAAATTTCATACCACTACCTTGTAGCTTTTATTCTACTTCATACAAATATAGGCAGTCGACGCTTAGCGTCATGTCGAACGGCGTTCTTCCTTTAAAACGCCGTAGAATTTTAGTGACAAAATATATGACGACATCTGCCCGGACTCGGATCGACGTTGTTTTATCGGGTTCTTTCATTCAGCATTATTTCAATACATCTTAAGCGAGACGATTATCCGTTTCACAATATTTCGCCCGAAGTTGCGATTGTAAAGAACTTACCGCCAATTTTAAGCACGGACTTACCACATTTGACCCTTTATAGCCTGGTGGTTACTTCGTACACTACAAAGAGTAACACTGAGAAATTTTACGTTCTGCCCACACAGTGTATTTATGTGTTTTGTATGGATCTCAGAACAAACAGCGATTATTTCACTGTACAGCATTAACTGACTGGTTTGTATAACTGAGACGGAGTGTGTTTACTGCGCGGTACGGACTGTATTTATGTGTTTTGTGTGGATCTCAGAACAAACAGCGATTATTTCACTGTACAGCATTAACTGACTGGTTGTATAACTGAGACGGAGTGTGTTTACTGCGCGGTACGGACTGTATTTATGTGTTTTGTGTGGATCTCAGAACAAACAGCGATTATTTCACTGTACAGCATTAACTGACTGGTTTGTTATAACTGAGACGGAGTGTGTTTACTGCGCGGTACGGACTGTATTTATGTGTTTTGTGTGGATCTCAGAACAAACAGCGATTATTTCACTGTACAGCATTAACTGACTGGCTTGTATAACTGAGACGGAGTGTGTTTACTGCGCGGTACGGACTGTATTTATGTGTTTTGTGTGGATCTCAGAACAAACAGCGATTATTTCACTGTACAGCATTAACTGACTGGCTTGTATATCTGAGACGGAGTGTGTTTACTGCGCGGTACGGACTGTATTTATGTGTTTTGTGTGGATCTCAGAACAAACAGCGATTATTTCACTGTACAGCATTAACTGACTGGCTTGTATAACTGAGACGGAGTGTGTTTACTGCGCGGTACGGACTGTATTTATGTGTTTTGTGTGGATCTCAGAACAAACAGCGATTATTTCACTGTACAGCATTAACTGACTGGTTTGTATAACTGAGACGGAGTGTGTTTACTGCGCGGTACGGACTGTATTTATGTGTTTTGTGTGGATCTCAGAACAAACAGCGATTATTTCACTGTACAGCATTAACTGACTGGCTTGTATAACTGAGACGGAGTGTGTTTACTGCGCGGTACGGACTGTATTTATGTGTTTTGTGTGGATCTCAGAACAAACAGCGATTATTTCACTGTACAGCATTAACTGACTGGCTTGTATAACTGAGACGGAGTGTGTTTACTGCGCGGTACGGACTGTATTTATGTGTTTTGTGTGGATCTCAGAACAAACAGCGATTATTTCACTGTACAGCATTAACTGACTGGCTTGTATAACTGAGACGGAGTGTGTTACTGCGCGGTACGGACTGTATTTATGTGTTTTGTGTGGATCTCAGAACAAACAGCGATTATTTCACTGTACAGCATTAACTGACTGGCTTGTTAACTGAGACGGAGTGTGTTTACTGCGCGGTACGGACTGTATTTATGTGTTTTGTGTGGTCTCAGAACAAACAGCGATTATTTCACTGTACAGCATTAACTGACTGGTTTGTATAACTGAGACGGAGTGTGTTTACTGCGCGGTAACGAACTGTTTTAAATGTGTGTTCAGTTGATCTCTAACAAAAATATTAAACTGTACAGCTATTAACGACTGTTGTATAACTGAGACGAGTGTGTCTATTTGCGCGACGGACTGTATTATGTGTTTGTGGATCTCAACAAACAGCGATATTTACTGTAAGCATTATATGCTGTGTATGAACGGTGGTTACTGCGGTACGGATGTTATGTGTTGTGGTCAGACAACAGCGTTATTATTACAATTACTACGTTGTAACGAGAGGAGTGTTACTGCGTAAGATGATCTTAAATGTGTCATTATTTAATCTAAAATTAAATGTAATGTATTACGAATATCGTGCAACGTGTGACTCTTCTCCACATCCGCAATGATTATCCGGAAGGTACAATGATATGAAAACAGACACACTGAGAGAAGTTTTCAGGTTGAACAAACAGGCAACAGAGGTCACACTTTCCTCATTCACACGCATGGTACAGTGCACGTAATCAATACCATTCAGAGCCAAGCGTTCTTTGCCTAACAGCCTGTATATGCGTTATTTTAACAAATGTCATGCCATGCAGACTACCGGTTCTGTGAAAATACATAACAAAGAACCCTTTGGTTCACCTTTCTCACAAATTACTAGGGCAATTATCACAGAGATACAGAATATCGAGTGAATGTAGCTGCCATGTAAAAACAAAAATGCTTACTGAATTTCTATAAAACTAACACGGAGAAAGCCTGTGTGGTAATGTTTTATTAAATGTGATAATTATACCATAACGTAGCATTATCATCATCATCATCATCATCACACAGCGATCATTAATCTGAGTCACTTCTTGACCGGCTCGAGGCTTCTTCTTACAGCAGTCTCTTCAACATTCTTTCCCATTTCTTAATGAATGCGGTTTGCAAAATTTGAAAATGCCAGAAGTATTTTCCTCTGTATTCTGACATGTCCATTCTACTAAATTTCATGAGGCTTGTGTAATTTAAGCACGGATTATGAAATGGTCGGAACATGTAGCACGCCTACGACTGTTAAGACAAACGTACATAGCTACAGTCGGAAAATGTAAACTACAAAGGCGGCTATGAGGACAGAGATGGACGGATAACAGGATACAGATGGAAGGATAACAGGATATAGATGGAAGGATAACAGGATATAGATGGAAGGATAACAGGATATAGATGGAATGATAACATGACATAGATGGAAGGATAATATGACATAGATGAAAGGATAACAGGATATAGATGGAAGGATAACAGGATATAGATGGAAGGATAACAGGATATAGATGGAAGGATAACAGGATATAGATGGAAGGATAACATGACATAGATGGAAGGATAATATGACATAGATGGAAGGATAACAGGATATAGATGGAAGGATAACAGGATATAGATGGAAGGATAACATGACATAGATGGAAGGATAATATGACATAGATGGAAGGATAACAGGATATAGATGGAAGGATAACATGACCTAGATGGAATGACAACATTAATACGATGTTCCGAGCAGAATTTACGCGACCTACTGAACTGATCTGTAGTCCTGTAGATCTGTAGTTCTGTAGATCTGTAGTCCTACTTACAGATTTAAAATTTTGACCTTGTTTTAGTTTAGTTTTGTGACTTACGTAAGGATATTTTTAAATATAAATTAAATATGTCCATACAGATTGCTATTGTCGCCATGTTTGTAACCATTTACTTACAACGGACGTTTTACACACAGTACCAAGTACGTCTGTAATACAAATTTGTAGGCTACCACATTTCACATGCCAGCTCTAATAGTGAATTAATTGTACTATCAAACTGAAAGCTAAAGACAAGTCCTACATGCCGTATTCTTATTTTACATTCAATGATAACGTTACCTTAACGAAGGCTACATGTGTTATCATACACAAACACTTCATTTCTGGACTTAAATGGCGCTAGTGTCGTTACCGCTTCACGATCCATTTGTCAGCCATATTGTTATTACCGATTGTAAGGAATTAAAGAGGTATGGTGTTGGTATAGTTCCCAATATCATACATTTCATTCCACGTTTCGTGAAAATCAGTCAACGAGTTCAAAATTTGAAATGGAGTGGCTACTTCAAAGGCCTATATTTTCCATTTTTAGGACTGACAGTGAAGAGAAACGAATTTTAGAGACGCGGCCTTGGGATATGGACTCGATTGAAATGGCTCAGAGCAGGGTCCAAATAAATGAGCTTGTTGACATGCCATTGGACCATCTGGTCAAAAGGATCGACAGAGCAATCGTAACACTTTAGAAAAGAACCCTGAAACGTGGAATTAATCTGTTCCCTTTACAAATGGGCATCATTATCAGACATGATCATGGGCCCATTGGCTAACGTCATGAGGTAAGGTTAGTAGGCCGCGAGCAAAAAGGACGCCATGGACACACATACACACACGCACACTCACATGCACGCACAAGCCGTGGTAGCCTGTTCAGTATAGTGACTAGGCTGCGAGTTGGAAGTTGCGGGGTTTGAGTCCTGGTACAAGACAAATGTTTTCTCTTCTCCAAAGCTTTCAGGTCAGGTCTGTAGCCCCGTCAGCCTGCTATTTAAGGGGCACGGAGCTTGTTTAAGGGAAGGGGGGCAAAGCGACAGGGGCATGAAGTTGACCACTTAACTCCGTCTGGTGCAGAGGTTAAGAATGAGTGAAGTCACACATCTGTTCCCCATATACGCCTTCATGGCATGGAAAGGGACAACTTTGGAGTTTCTTACATACACACATGCATGCATACATACATATATACACATACATACATACATACATATATACACATACATACATACATACATACATACATACACACACATACACATACATACACACATACATACATACACACATACATTATACGTACATACATAAATACATACATACACACACACATACATTATACGTACATACATACATAATACATACATACATACATACACACATACATTATACGTACATTACATACATACACACACATATATATATTACATACATACATGCATACATACATTACATACATACATACATACACACACACATACATTATACGTACATTACATACATACATACATACATACATACACACACACATACATACATACATTACATACATACATGCATGCATACATACATACACACATACATTATACGTACATTACATACATACATACATACACACACATACATACATTACATACATACAAATGCAGACAGAAAATTTTGCCTCCAGTTAAATAAAAAATGAGGGAAGCGAGATATTCAAGTGAAACAAAAAAATAAATGTACCTTTAGCCTCTATTTACAACTTTGCATAATCACTTTTAAACATAATCTCCTCCGGCTTCTATACAATTTTGTCAACGTTTAGCAAGTTTTTGAATTCCATCCTTAAAAAATGTCTTTTTCTTCCTCTCGAAACCACTGCTTACCCCACTTCTTGTTGCTTAGACTGCCTTACCGCCGTCTAACTGTGCTCACATCATCACATTTATCCCTATACACTGCCTGCATATGGCGATGAATGTCGACGGCAGACATCTTTTCCGCAATCAAGCACTCGATAACAGCACGTTGTTTGAACTGCACGTCCACACAGCACGTTGTTTGAACTGCACGTCCACACAGCACGTTGTTTGAACCGCACGTCCACACAGCACGTTGTTTGAACTGCACGTCCACACAGCACGTTGTTTGAACCGCACGTCCACACAGCACGTTGTTTGAACCGCACGTCCACACAGCACGTTGTTTGAACAGCACGTCCACACAGCACGTTGTTTGAACTGCACGTCCACACAGCACGTTGTTTGAACCGCACGTCCACACAGCACGTTGTTTGAACCGCACGTCCACACAGCACGTTGTTTGAACCGCACGTCCACACAGCACGTTGTTTGAACTGCACATCCACACAGCACGTTGTTTGAACCGCACGTCCACACAGCACGTTGTTTGAACCGCACGTCCACACAGCACGTTGTTTGAACAGCACGTCCACACAGCACGTTGTTTGAACCGCACATCCACACAGCACGTTGTTTGAACCGCACATCCACACAGCACGTTGTTTGAACCGCACATCCACACAGCACGTTGTTTGAACCGCACATCCACACAGCACGTTGTTTGAACCGCACATCCACACAACACGTTGTTTGAACCGCACATCCACACAGCACGTTGTTTGAACCGCACATCCACACAGCACGTTGTTTGAACCGCACATCCACACAGCACGTTGTTTGAACCGCACATCCACACAGCACGTTGTTTGAACCGCACATCCACACAGCACGTTGTTTGAACCGCACGTCCACACAGCACGTTGTTTGAACCGCACATCCACACAGCACGTTTTTTGAACCGCACATCCACACAGCACGTTGTTTGAACCGCACGTCCACACAGCACGTTGTTTGAACCGCACGTACACACAGCACGTTGTTTGAACCGCACATCCACACAGCACGTTGTTTGAACCGCACATCCACACAGCACGTTGTTTGAACCGCACATCCACACAGCACGTTGTTTGAACCGCACATCCACACAGCACGTTGTTTGAACCGCACATCCACACAGCACGTTGTTTGAACCGCACATCCACACAGCACGTTGTTTGAACCGCACATCCACACAGCACGTTGTTTGAACCGCACATCCACACAGCACGTTGTTTGAACCGCACATCCACACAGCACGTTGTTTGAACCGCACATCCACACAGCACGTTGTTTGAACCGCACATCCACACAGCACGTTGTTTGAACCGCACATCCACACAGCACGTTGTTTGAACCGCACATCCACACAGCACGTTGTTTGAACCGCACATCCACACAGCACGTTGTTTGAATCGCACATCCACACAGCACGTTGTTTGAACCGCACATCCACACAGCACGTTGTTTGAACCGCACGTCCACACAGCACGTTGTTTGAACCGCACGTCCACACAGCACGTTGTTTGAACCGCACATCCACACAGCACGTTGTTTGAACCGCACGTCCACACAGCACGTTGTTTGAACCGCACATCCACACAGCACGTTGTTTGAACCGCACATCCACACAGCACGTTGTTTGAACCGCACGTCCACACAGCACGTTGTTTGAACCGCACATCCACACCGCCTTCCATTTAAACTGGCACTGAACCGGAGTTATGGATAGCTGTGGGTTCGAGGTCACGTATGGTGGAGGGGAGATTTCACGTGACTGCGTGAAGCCGGTTTTATCCAGTTTTCATTACTCTAATAACAAATATGACAGGAGGCTTAACTTTTCAGCCCGCCCTCATATGTACATATATCATTAGTCCCCCACCTTAATTCCTTCACCAAAGACGTTTCCCAGACCATAAGCCTTCGTTCCCTCAGTGTCGGCCACAGCCTTAACTGGTCCACCTTGTTTCTATATCCACAGCATCATCTTAGTGTGCCTCTTAGGAAAGAAAAGAGGCTTAAACCCGACGGTGGCCCAACTTTCTGCCGTTGAAATGTCTAACTAACTAACTAACTAACTAACTCCATGTAGCACAGTCCTTCTTGAGAAGCTAACAGGTCGTCAGCTAGTCAAGAAATTCTCCGCGTTTTATGGAACCCGAAGGTTCATTACCGCACTCACAACAGCCCGCCGCTGAAATGTCTAACTAACTAACTAACTCCATGGAGCAGAGTCCTTCTTGAGAAGCTAACAGGTCGTCAGCTAGTCAAGAAATTCTCCGCGTTTTATGGAACCCGAAGGTTCATTACCGCACTCACAACAGCCCGCCGTTGAAATGTCTAACTAACTAACTAACTAACTCCATGGAGCAGAGTCCTTCTTGAGAAGCTAACAGGTCGTCAGCTAGTCAAGAAATTCTCCGCGTTTTGTGGAACCCGAAGGTTCATTACCGCACTCACAACAGCCCGCCGTTGAAATGTCTAAAAGTTGTTATTACAAATGCTCAGTAAGATAATGCACGATGTGCTGTGCAAGGCCTGGACTGACACAGACTACGTACATACTGCTGTTGTCTGTTTAAGAATGAACTTATTATGTAAAGTGCACACAGATATTATAATATATACAAACAAACACAACTGACAACTATTACTTCTGACAACAGAAAGGCCCGCTAACTCTTCAGAGAGGGCGCCCCAAAACTCTTCAACCCTACACTTCTAAACCTCAAATTAATATCTAATTTATGACCACGAGCCCCCAAAGGGACTCAATAAAAAACGGACTGTCTGAGCGACCGTCAGTAATACGGTGACTGACTCTGAATTTGAGGCGACTTAGACACAAGGATAATGTCTAACGCAAATAGGTTAGCCTGACCGAGGTTTTACATGATTCTCTTCAGTTGTAAGGTAATTGCCAAGGCACAGTTGAAGACGGCCGGGCCGAATTCCTCGTCTCACGGAGGTCTTTCGGAGAAATAAGTGCCCCCGTCACAATCAAAGTACTATCGTTTCTGGATTCTATCTCCAATCTCCCATCCAAACAAAGTTTACCTTCCGGCAGCAGGAAGAACACGTCACGGCCTTGAGGCAAGATGCCAAATCAGGCAGCAGAAATTCACTAACTAACTAACTAACTAACTAACTCCATGTAGCACAGTCCTTCTTGAGAAGCTAACAGGTCGTCAGCTAATCAAGAAATTCCCCGCGTTTTGTGGAACCCGGAGGTTCATTACCGCACTCACAACAGCCCGCCACCTGTCCCTATCCTAAGTAAGGCCCCATAACTAAATAACTAACTAACTAACTAACTCCATGTAGCACAGTCCTTCTTGAGAAGCTAACAATTCGTCAGCTAATCAAGAAATTCCCCGCGTTTTGTGGAACCCGGAGGTTCATTACCGCACTCACAAGAGCCCGCCACCTGTCCCTATCCTAAGTAAGGCCCCATAACTAACTAACTAACTAACTAACTAACTCCATGTAGCACAGTCCTTCTTGAGAAGCTAACAGGTCGTCAGCTAATCAAGAAATTCCCCGCGTTTTGTGGAACCCGAAGGTTCATTACCGCACTCACAACAGCCCGCCACCTGTCCCTATCCTAAGTAAGGCCCCATAACTAACTAACTAACTAACTCCATGTAGCACAGTCCTTCTTGAGAAGCTAACAGGTCGTCAGCTAATCAAGAAATTCCCCGCGTTTTGTGGAACCCGAAGGTTCATTACCGCATTCACAACAGCCCGCCACTTGTCCCTATCCTAAGTAAGGCCCCATAACTAACTAACTAACTAACTAACTCCATGCAGCACAGTCCTTCTTGAGAAGCTAACAGGTCGTCAGCTAATCAAGAAATTCCCCGCGTTTTATGGAACCCGAAGGTTCATTACCGCATTCACAAGAGCCCGCCACCTGTCCCTATCCTGAGCCATATCAATACAGACCATGCCCCCCCCATCCAAATTCTTGAAGATCGATTTTAATATTATCCTCCCATCTATGTCTGGGTCTTCCAAGTTGTCTTCTTCCCTGAGGTCTCCCCACCTAAACCCTGTATGCACCTCTCCCCTCACCCATACGTGCTACATGCCCCGCACACCTCATTCTTCTTGATTGCACAAATTCACTCATAGTTCAAAATTTTGAAGCTGCAGCTGTCACGTTCCAGCTCAGCGTTTTGTAAGTAAGAATATTTTTAATTTAGCCAGGGACGTCGATTAGCCTGTCACAGAATCTCCACTCTTAAGCATTTAATTGGTTGGCAACACGCTTTACTCCTCTGCACTGATGATGCATGTGGCAAGTTGCTACGAGACGCCGGTACCTTTAGACTGCATCTCATCCCAGGAGACAGCATCCACATCACAGTCACTGTTCTGAGAAACTCAAATCTTACAATCAACTTTTTGCACAGTAATTCTGGAGAAACACACAGAATTGGAGTGGAGTGTGCTCCGTTGTTACATTCTGAAACACACTTGCTAAGAGGAGTGCCAAGTTTCGAGAGATGAGAGGAAAACTGTCTGCACTAATGGAAGAGTACTTGATTCAGACATGTTAATTATCTATGAAAATTGATGAATATGCAAATTACTGGCTCCATTCTGTTCCTCTTAACTTAGAAAGGGAGGGCCCTAACTAATTGTTGCCTGTGGCAGAATATTAAGTTACTTTAAGTTTCATACTATTACACATTACATACGTAGAATATACAGACGTCCTTTAAGCAGATTCAGGATGTGACTTCGTGGTACGTGTAAGGGGTGTATATTCTTGAAACTTTCATTACGGATAACAAAATTCATAAAACCAAGCGAAACGTTTCACAAAACTTGACTCATAGTTAAGTAACCAACAGAGTTAAGATCACTCGATGCTCTCCAGCACAGTGGCTACTATTACACACACACAACCACCGCCTTGAACTCTGCAATTACCTCATATATTTATATTTCATAATATTCTCATAATTAACAGCGAGTATGTTTCATTATAGCAGTAAGTGATAGCAGATTCTGCAAAATAATAGTGTTTTCTGCAAGGTTTTAAATATTTTTAAACACCAAAGTTGTCAATGTTTTTCACCAACTAAATGCACTTGTTATAAAAACACTAAAATATTCTAAAACTGTTTGATAAAAAGCCCCGACATGTTTCGGCTCACCAATGAGCCATCCTCAGGTGAGCCGAAACATGTCGGGGCTTTTTATCACACAGTTTTAGAATATTTTAGTGTTTTTATAACAAGTGCATTTAGTTCGTGAAAAACATTGTCTATACTCGAAAAATGCACGGTGAAAATAGAATAAACCAAAGTTGTCATAACATCATGCTATAACAATTTTGGTATAGCAAAGGAAGCAAAATCTGTAAACAATATTTGTAACAGTTGTAGTAAAACCTCTATCTATACATATTTGTTCCTGTTTATGACCATAAAATATTAACAATTTTAATAACATTGTGTTCTACGTACTTACATAATGTATATTTATTCCTTAATATGTTTTAAAGACCAATTGTAAATCTGAGGATGACCTGAGATAGGTCGAAACATTTAGCTTTATATAGTAAATAGAATTCAGTTTTAGTTCGACATACTATCATCTAATTTTTTGTACTATTAAAAACAAAATGGGATGACATTCCTTAAAATCATCTAAATAAGAATTTAACTGAACTGGGAGAGGTTACAAATCGTGAAGGCTGCTGTATAATTGGAGTTATAGAACTTTAACGAGGCCAATTTCTCTAAATTAAAATTAATACAATGTGACGACATCAGCTGTGCCAAGTTACATGCAGATATTCATTTTATGTACTATATCCGTCAAAGTTACGGCATTACCACTACGAGTGAGCATCAGAGACATTTAAGTGTCTTCCGGAAATAACATCCTTGAAATATGGCTGCACGAGTACCCAATTAAATGCACAGAGCAGAGCTCTTCTTGATAACCCTAACAAGCTAACAACCAGTCGCGAAATTTCTCGCATTTTTTGCAGCCCGAAGGATAATTATCGCGTGCAATTCTCCCTATCCTGAAACATAAGACTCCAGTCCATAACCTCACATAAAATTTCTTTAAGAGCAATATTAATATTATCATCTCCGACAACAGTATATCTTCCAAGCTGTCTCTGTCTTTCAGGTTTCCCAACCAAAACTTTGTATGCAGTTCTCCCCCAAGCGCGTTTTATAAACCGCCCGTCTCAGCTTCCTTTATTTGATCAGGCTAATAATTCTTTGAGAACCAACTGTCTTCTGGACTTTGTCCATTGCCTGGCTAAAATATTAAAATATAATATAAAACATAAAAATCACGACGTTTCGGAAGATGGCTCGTCTTCCGAAACGTCGTGATTTTTATATTATATTTTAATATTTTATCCAGACGATTGATCTTCAAGAAGTGGGATGGGGGGCATGGAGTGGATTGATATGGCTCAGGATAGGGACAGGTGGCGGGCTCTTGTGAGTGCGGTAATGAACCTTCAGGTTCCATAAAACGCGGGGAATTTCGTGACTAGCTGACGACCTGTTAGCTTCTCAAGAAGGACTGTGCTGCATGGAGTTAGTTAGTTAGTTAGTTATGGGGCCTTACTTAGGATAGGGACAGGTGGCGGGCTGTTGTGAGTGCGGTAATGAACCTTCAGGTTCCATAAAACGCGGGGAATTTCTTGACTAGCTGACGACCTGTTAGCTTCTCAGGAAGGACTGTGCTACATGGAGTTAGTTAGTTAGTTAGTTAGTTATGGGGCCTTACTTAGGATAGGGACAGGTGGCGGGCTGTTGTGAATGCGGTAATGAACCTTCAGGTTCCATAAAACGCGGGGAATTTCTTGACTAGCTGACGACCTGTTAGCTTCTCAGGAAGGACTGTGCTCCATGGAGTTAGTTAGTTAGTTAGTTATGGGGCCTTACTTAGGATAGGGACAGGTGGCGGGCTGTTGTGAATGCGGTAATGAACCTTCAGGTTCCATAAAACGCGGGGAATTTCTTGATTAGCTGACGACCTGTTAGCTTCTCAGGAAGGACTGTGCTCCATGGAGTTAGTTAGTTAGTTAGTTATGGGGCCTTACTTAGGATAGGGACAGGTGGCGGGCTGTTGTGAGTGCGGTAATGAACCTTCAGGTTCCATAAAACGCGGGGAATTTCTTGACTAGCTGACGACCTGCTAGCTTCTCAAGAAGGACTGTGCTCTATGGAGTTAGTCAGTTAGTTAGTTAGTTATGGGGCCTTACTTAGGATAGGGACAGGTGGCGGGCTGTTGTGAGTGCGGTAATGAACCTTCAGGTTCCATAAAACGCGGGAATTTCTTGACTAGCTGACGACCTGCTAGCTTCTCAAGAAGGACTGTGCTCTATGGAGTTAGTTAGTTAGTTAGTTAGTTAGTTATGGGGCCTTACTTAGGATAGGGACAGTTGGCGGGCTGTTGTGAGTGCGGTAATGAACCTTCAGGTTCCATAAAACGCGGGGAATTTCTTGACTAGCTGACGACCTGTTAGCTTCTCAGGAAGGACTGTGCTACATGGAGTTAGTTAGTTAGTTAGTTATGGGGCCTTACTTAGGATAGGGACAGGTGGCGGGCTGTTGTGAGTGCGGTAATGAACCTTCGGGTTCCATAAAACGCGGGGAATTTCTTGACTAGCTGACGACCTGTTAGCTTCTCAGGAAGGACTGTGCTGCATGGAGTTAGTTAGTTAGTTAGTTAGTTATGGGGCCTTACTTGGGATAGGGACAGGTGGCGGGCTGTTGTGAGTGCGGTAATGAACCTTCGGGTTCCATAAAACGCGGGGAATTTCTTGACTGCCTGACGACCTGTTAGCTTCTCAGGAAGGACTGTGCTGCATGGAGTTAGTTAGTTAGTTAGTTAGTTATGGGGCCTTACTTGGGATAGGGACAGGTGGCGGGCTGTTGTGAGTGCGGTAATGAACCTTCGGGTTCCATAAAACGCGGGGAATTTCTTGACTACCTGACGACCTGTTAGCTTCTCAGGAAGGACTGTGCTGCATGGAGTTAGTTAGTTAGTTAATCCGGACGATGTACAAAGTCCAGAAGACAGTTGGTTCTCAATGTTACACACCGTTGTCAGAACCTTTTGGAATTTATCTAATAATTCTTTGTCCGAATAAATAATTAAGCGGACATACATATATATATATATATATATATATCCCGTGTAAGCCTAAGTGTTTCAAGTGGTCACTTACACTATGCTTTAAAGACCACAATTTTGTATACCGTACGTGTCTCTCCTGTTGGAGTAAACATGTTTTTAATGTTCATTAACCACCAACAAAATACACTTATCAGGTAACTGTAGATACCTCTTATTGTATGTCATACCTTCAACATTCAGTTAAAAGGGAAACATGTTGGACACTGTTAACAGGTATCTACATTTACCTGATAAGTGGGATTTTGGTGGTTAAATAAACATCGAATCACAAATACATGGAATATGCAACTCTTAACGTCTTTACATACTACTGGACGGGTTAAACCCTCTGTACAATGGGGGTAAAGCGGCCGGGGCGTGGCGTTGAATACACACTCCCTTCTAGCGACAAGTTGGTATATGTGTAAAGCTAGACCTCCATTTCCCTTTTGTGCTGTCATATCATGTTTAGGGTGACCTTTATCTTTATTTTTTACTGGGCAGATTAGCATTGTATTCACCAGACTGCTATTTGCACAGGACGTTTCGATACTCCTGCTGTGTATATTCACGTTAGTTCACCAACTGTAGATGACGTGCATTGTTTTTTTTTTCTCTTCGCTCGGCTCTGTCAGTTTTTATTAAAATTTCTCCCTCCGGCGGTTTACGTTCGCAGTAGCGAATGCAGTACAGCACTGTTGATAAACATAAAGGAAACAACAAACGCATACAATCTTCATAATATTTACGGTACCTTACCGGCAATGGGGGGCGCACGGTGGCGTAGTTGGTTGAGGCACTACGCTACAAACCGGAACGTCGCGGGTTCGATTCCCGATGGTGTCATTGGAATTAATTCATTGACATAATCATTTCGGTCGCACTATGGCCCTGGGGTCGACTCAGCCTCTAACAGAAATGAGTACCAGGAATATTTCCTGGGGGGTAAAGGCGGCCGGTGCGTAGGGCTGACAACCTTACCACCTTCATGTGCCGATTGTCTACAAATCTGGGAGCCTCAAACTCCTGGACCACTCAGGGCCTGTCTAGGCCTGTAATGGGGTTGCTTTAAAAAAAAAAAAACCTTACCGGCAATGGGTCTGGTATATTTTTGAAATAAATATGATAATTCTTTTCACGTTGTATTCACCGTGCGTCTTGATAACTAATTAAAAGTAGGGGTAACTGACTTACTTATGAGAATATAGTGCATATTTTGGTTTCTATATCTTTGAATGATGTATTTTTTTTTATTTTCCAAGATTAGTTATCATAAATAATCATATTTGTATTTCAATTAGTCTTGAAAAGAATGAGTTACGTTCTGCGATTCTTCATAGCGTGGTGCTTCGTTAAATAGCACCTACTTTCAACTTACCCTGAAGTAATTGTAGAATGTTTTCATTAGATCTCTTTATTTTCGGTACGTTTTTCTTATTTTCAAATTTCCGTAACCTCTTAAAACTTCCAGATTTGTCCCTATGTTATCCGGAAACTTTTTAAAAAAATCCCTTCATCAACATCACACCAAATCCATTAAACTCATTCTTAATCTTAAATCAAGTTATAAACCAACCGATGCACACTAAAACCACTTTTTAAGTAGCTTTATTATAAAATTGTTAAAATTGTACCCCTACACGTGTTTCGATCCTAGGATCATCGTCAGGGGGGTTTATTGCTAAATGCTACAGTCACTTCAACACATGATTTAAAATATTCTATCTGCACTTTGAAACATAAGTTAAAATCTTGTAAAAAGATTCTCTAAAAGTTGTAAAATTATAAAAGCACTGTAGATGGTAGATTGTAGACTGTAGCTTTTAGCAATAAACCCCCCTGACGATGATCCTAGGATCGAAACACGTGTAGGGGTACAATTTTAACAATTTTATAATAAAGCTACTTAAAAAGTGGTTTTAGTGTGCATCAGTTGGTTTATAACTTAATTTAATATGACGAAGATTCACGGTGTCAACAGTGTGAAATCATTCTTAATCATTCCTTATGTAGGACACACTCCGATCTGCATATATGAGGTATATACAGTAATATCCAGTCAAGTAAGAACAATATTCTTCAAGTCTATATATAGTCCAACCACCCGTGGCCAGTGTTCCTCTTTTGCATTCTGTCTTACATCTTATCTTCAAACATCGTATCGTTTATCATCCATTTATTATCGAAGACAAGGGAACCTTGGGAAGGAATACTTCCTTAGCAGACACTGACGTCACATACCCCTATAGCTTCATGTTATCTGATATGGCAGGCCAGTGTCACATTTCATTTCTTAAGAAGCGCCTTCTGGAAGACGTGGAGCACGTTTTCCACCTGACTGTTCCCATTTTCCGCTCCCCATAACCATTTTAGCAAAGGTACAATACACTTCTGTCACTCCTACTTAAACGTGACATAACACTAACCAACCAGTACTGGGCTTCTTGGATTGGCCTTCCTCTAACCAGCAGTTGGCTCGAGTCTGTCAGATAAAGAAGTTACATCTATCAATCAAACAGGAACGAAAATAACCAACCATCTAGTCCATAAATTGTAATGTCTTAATCTTCAGATTCAAGCAGCGCCTCTTGTTTCCGAAGACTGAGGCACTGTCATCTGCGGAACGATATGTTTATCACAGACACCGCGTAACATCCCAAAAATTTTTGAATCTTCATCCTAAAACTTGTTAAACTACCAAATATACTGACACATGCAACAACGCAGAACTCTGATAGTGCAAGTGTATATGCCAACATCGGACTATGAAGATGACGAAGTGGAAGAGTTGTATGATATAATTGAAGAAATTCTTGAAGAGGATGGAAAGGGTGCGACAAACACGATTATAATGGGAGATTGGAACAGTGTGGTTGGAGATAAAGCACATCACAACACTGTTGGACCATATGGACTGGGAAGGAGGAATCAGAGAGGTCAAATGCTTATTGACTTCTGTGAAAGAAATGGACTTGTTATAACAAACACATGGTTCAAAAAACCTAAAAGAAGATTGTACACGTGGAAATCACCAGGAGATAGGAATCGATATCAGCTGGACTATGTACTAGTGAAACAACGATTCAGGAACAGTGTGAAGGATGTGCAGACACTGCCTGGAGCAGATATTGACTCTGACCACAATTTACTGGTTGCAAAGATCTGCACCAGATTGAAGAAGATCATGAGGTTCCACAAGAAAAAACCAAGATGGGATTTGGAGAAGCTATATGCTCAACGACAGGTAGTACACGATAGACTAGAAGAAAAGCTTGGTGCAATCAAATGTGAAAGTGGGAATGTGGAAGTGCAGTGGAACAATATCAAGAAATGTGTGTTAGATACTATGAGTGGTTTGGTTGGAAAAGTCGAGAGGAGAGCAAGAAAGCCATGGATTACACAGGAGATGATCAGTAAAATGGATGAACGAAGGAAATGGAAGAATGTCAACAATGAAGAAGGACGGAAGAACTACAGAAGACTGAGGAATGAATTGAAAAGAGCCACGGACAACGCCAAGAAGGAATATCTGGAGAGCATATGTGACGAGATCATAGAATTTCAAAGAATAGGACGTTATGATTTAATGTACATGAAGACAAAGGAACTAGGTTGGAAAGAAAACCATGGGATTCAAAACATTGGCATCGAAGACTCTCAAGGCAATATAATAATAAATCAGAGAAGAGTACTGCAAATTTGGGAGAATTATATCACAGAGCTCTACGATCGAGCTAATCGACCAGAACATCTAGACGTCGAACCTGAAGATGAAGTAGATGAAGATGAGAAAGGCCCTCATATTTTGCAAAGTGAAGTGGAAAAAGCTATCAAGGAGATGAGGGATAAGAAGGCTACAGGAGATGATGATGTACCTGGGGATGTACTCAAATTGTTGGGAGAAGGTGGTCTAAGGCTAATGACACAGATGATCAACAGCATGTATGTAACTGGAGAATGGCCCAGAGATTTTATTGAAGTTACAATGATTGCCTTAAAGAAGAAGCCCAAAGCTACAAAATGCAGCGACCATCGCACAATCAGCATCATCGCTCATGCAGCAAAGATAGTAGCGAGGATACTTAGAAGAAGGATTGAGAGGAAAATTGAAGATGCACTTGGAGAAGATCAGTTTGGATTTAGAAGAGGAAAAGGAACTAGGGATGCAATTGGGATGCTGAGAATAATATCAGAACGAACGTTGGTCATAGATGAGGAATTGTGTGCTTGCTTCATAGACTGGCAGAAGGCATTTGACCGTGTCAACTGGACCAAATTAATGCAAATCCTAAAAGGAATTGGGATAGACTGGCGCGAAAGAAGATTGATCAGCAAATTGTACATGGAACAGAGTGTCAAAATACGACTGGACCAAGGGGAGACGAGAAGTGTGAAGATTGGAAGAGGAGTTAGACAAGGTTGCTGCTTGTCACCGATTCTGTTCAACTTATACAGCGAATACCTTACCAAGGAAGCTCTTGAAGGGTTTGGAGACTTCAAAATAGGAGGACAAGTAATTCGCACTGTGAAATATGCAGATGACCTTGTACTACTGGCTAGAGAAGAAAAGGTGCTACAGGGCATGATTGATAGACTAATTGAAATTGGAAGACGCTATGGAATGGAAATGAATGTGGGAAAAACTAAAGTAATGAAAATCTCAAGGCAACCATCCCCAATGAAAATTATGATAGATCAAAAACAATTGGAGAATGTGGAATATTTCAATTATTTGGGTAGCATGATAACAAGTGATGCAAGGTGTACACGTGAAATTAAATCGAGAATTGCCATGGCAAAAGCAGCATTCAACAAGAAGAAAAATCTTTTCACCAGCAAACTGGAATTAAATTTAAGGAAGAAACTAGTAAAGTGCTACGTTTGGAGCATAGCTTTGTATGGTGCTGAAACGTGGACACTTCGGAAAGCAGATCAGAAGTATCTGGAAAGTTTTGAAATGTGGTGCTGGAGAAGAATGGAGAAGATCAGTTGGACCGATCGTGTGAGAAATGAAGAAGTATTACACAGAGTCAAGGAGGAGAGGAATATCCTACATACAATAAAAAGAAGAAAGGCTAACTGGATTGGTCACATCTTGCGTAGAAACTGCCTTCTGAAACACGTGATTGAAGGAAAGTTAGAAGGAAGGATAGAAATGACGGGACGACGAGGGAGAAGACGTAAGCAGCTACTGGATGACCTTAAGGAAAAGAAGAGATACTGGAAATTGAAAGAGGAAGCACTAGATCGCACCCTGTGGAGAACTCGCTTTGGAAGAGGCTACGGACCTGTCGTAAGACAGACTACAGAATGAATGAATGAATCTTCAGATTCAAGCAGCGCCTCTTGTTTCCGAAGACTGAGGCACTGTCATCTGCGGAACGATATGTTTATCACAGACACCGCGTAACATCCCAAAAATTTTTGAATCTTCATCCTAAAACTTGTTAAACTACCAAATATACTGACACATGCAACAACGCAGAACTCTGCAACTACAACCGCACTAGTGTTTAGGGCCTATAATCGCTGACAAAATGTTCTTGCTCTCTTATGATAAACGTGAAGTCAGTTTTTAAACTAGTTACCATATTTCAACATAGATTTGATTAAATACTTTAAACATTCAGAAATTATCCTCTTTTTGCTCTCCTGTAGGGCTCTTTTCTACCTGAGCGTAATGGAAATCCATACATACATACATACATATATACATTCCATGGATCCATAATTTTGTCACAAGACAAGAGGATGTGCAATAAGTCATAACATACAAAATCATATAAAAATGTACATTGCAAAATGCTTTAAACATTCTATGTGCAGTCTTAGACGTCAGTATTATAGGTTAACAGTACTCATAAGAAATTCATCTACAGAGTAAAAGGAGTTTGCATTTAAGTATCTTCTTAGTGCTGCTTTAAATTGTGCCTTTTCATTCTTGATATTACATGGTAAACTATTGAAGATCCTGATACGGTACAAATCTGAGTTCACTAGAAAACACCTGACCTAACAACAAATATCTGTAATGCCCCTTACAGACGTTCATAAAATCAACGCATATGCAGGGGACTAAGCCCATTTGTCTGTTCGCACAATTAAGCTTAAAGCAATAAACGGCGGCCGGTCTTCGACTGTTCTAAAATACTGTCCCGGAATTATTCTGGGAGGACTGAAGAATTCACCGATGAGGATCGGTCATATTATCAGGTCTCAGAAATAGAAATTACACCTACAAAGGCATTACGATTCCTAACCCATCGCCTACGCAATTAGGTGCTATGAAAGAATTTTAAGAAATTTCGATATAGATGTCCATATTAGATGATAAAGCCAATTCTACTCTAGACTGTGCGATCTACCAGTCCTTTAGAACTGCCACACTTCAAGCAGGAATAAAATGTTCATTAAGTATAATATTATTCATTCCTTACATTTTAACTCTATATTTATAGCCCGACAAATGTACAATTTAATCAAATTAATTGTGTAACACTGTCCTACATGTTTCGAACCCCTAATTTGGGTTCATCTTCAGGGACTCATTATCTCAAATCACACACTATTTACACCAACTGGTACAATTGTTTTAATATGTAAACAATTGTACCAGTTGGTGTAAATAGTGTGTGATTTGAGATAATGAGTCCCTGAAGATGAACCCAAATTAAAGGTTCGAAACATGCAGGACAGCGAAATTACACAATTAATGTGTTTAAATTGTACATTTGTCGGACTATAAATATAGAGTTCATTAAGTTCTTAATAAGAAATTGTAACAAATCACAAATTACACACCAACAAAATGCACTATATTTTCACTTTTTATTCTTTAACCCCTACATATGTTTCAACCCTTACCAAGGCCAACTTCATCTGTAATCTACAAATGATAATAAAACTTGACTACATGTGATATATAACATAATAGCAGACACAAAAAAAATGGATGTAAAGTAAATGTACATTACGAGCCCCCTGAAGATGGCCTTGTAAAGGTTGAAACATATGTAGGGGTTGAAGAATAAAAAGTGAAAATATAGTGCATTTCGTTGGTGTGTAATTTGTGATTTGTTAAAAATTGTACGTTGAAGATAATATATATATATACATATATAAAAAGAAACTGTATCATTTGTAACAAATGGGTTTGTAGATTTTGCTGTATTTAAAGAACCGCATATACAGTTACATGTATATAGTATCCCTCTTGAATATGAAGGCTACCAGCGTTTGACTTCGTGACCTTATGGAGTGATTGGTTGTGGCAATAATGGATTTGCATACAATAACAGTGAAAACAATAGCACACATGACCTTGCACAGTGATTGGTTCTGTTAATAATAGGTTTAACATCAAAACCAAACGACGGATTTACAGTCGCACATACACCATCAGGTAAGCTTGTTACCTGGACTGAGGCACACCTTGTTACCCGGACTGAGGCACGCCATTCCGCCCTATTTCACTCAGTACTCTTGTCACCTTTCACGAAAGTGAACCATGCTGTTAATTACCACCCACAAAGCTCCGTTTTGAGTTTAGTGATCAGCTCTAAATGTTACGTATTTCAGCTTATGTTCAACTAATACGTGTATTCATGCCCGAAATAACTTTTCTGGTAACAAAAGCGTAACTTGTAAACTGCACCCCCAACTGGTAATCCCAGATTACTGCCGTCCTGACGGGGAAACACCGAGAAAGAGATTACTGACTCCCACATATCGCATATACAAGACACGGGTCCACTGACAACAAGTAGACTCTCAGCCCAGAGCCATCTATTAGCTACTCTCTTCAAGATAATGCGTCGTTTATAAATAAGACCTTTAAAATTGTTACGACCACTGTGACGTCACGCCTTGTCAACTGGTAAATAGTTACCAACGTTTCGGAGGATCGCAGTGCCTTTACTTTCAGGGTCACGCATGCCAAGAAGAGTGACCCATCCTAAACTGAATAATACTGAAGATGAAAGCACTACGATTCTCCGAAGCGCAGGTAGTATTTGCCATCTTGATGGAAGACATTCCGTCGTGTTTAAAAAATTATTAATTTAAAAGAGGATAAGGTCTAACACAAAAATTAAAAAAAACAATAAATATTATTTTTATAATACTGCTGCATGTTTCGACACGATCGGGTTAAATGCATATCATTACAATTTCCATTTCATGGGATCCGCTCTCACGTCATGGCATGAAAACTTTAACGCCATGCAGCTAACCTCCATTTACACATTTTTATAAGCCTGATGATGTTCCGATAGTGTCGAAACATGCAGCAATTCTATAAAAAAAACAAATATTTGTGTTGTAAAGCTTCATCTCTTGTATTGATGACTGTTTACTAGCCGACACAGAATAATAGCCCATAACACTTCAATCTCCATCAACACAGCTACGAGAATCTCAAACTCCCCATCAACACAGCTACGAGAATCTCAAACTCCCCATCAACACAGCTACGAGAATCTCAAATTCCCATAATAAATTAAGCATCTCTCATGGCACCGTATGGGAGAAATGAGGTTGAGCCCTACGCAGTCTTATCTTCAGCACTTCAGTGACCAGCTACACCCAGGCCCCCAACACTTCACGCAAGAAACTAGTGTGGGCCCCCACAGGCGCTATAAATGCTGTGGACCCAAGCCACAGCCAACAGTCGGCCGGTTTAACACGGGGCACAGTACAGTCTGAGTCATTACAGCTACCCAGACACAGACATTAACTTTCTGTCTTTAAAAAGACGACACACCTATGCAGCTGTATCTACGTCAGTACGCAGAATCATAAATTACGTATTTATTAAGTACTTCTACAGAACATAGTAAAACTGTCTTCTGAAAATAATACAGGGCATACACAAAAGAATGGTGCGGTTTTAATAGTGATCACTATTAAAACCGCACCATTATTTTGTGTATGCCCTGTACATCTATCAAAACGTCACATTATGTGCCTTGTGTATGTGACTTTGTGAAAGAATGATTGGAAACACAATGAAAGTACAAGAAATTGTGGAAGATATTTTGAGTTTATAACTATTGTAAGATGATAAGGTATCACTGCGAATAACCCGAGACACAGGGCGGGATAAAAGTTTCTCAGGGAGGCACCTTATGAATCTGGTTCTGTTTAGTCTGGTCTAAATACGCCGACGTTTCGGAGGAACATCATGTCCCTATCTTAAAAGTAGAAGACCGATACAGTATTTTCCCCCAAAACATCAGTATATTACTATCAGACTATATGACGTAACATTCGAGAAGAGAATAATTTTAAACATCCCATAAAATTACAATTCATTTAAAACAAAAAATATATAATAGGAATGATTGCTTACATACAAATCAAATTTTTTTATTTATTTATTTATAGCGCTGTTTCTCTCTTAAACCTACAGATCAGTCTTTTTATAAACTTTATTCTATTTTCACCGTGCATTTTCGATTATAGACAATGTTTTTCACCAACTAAATGCACTTGTTATAAAAAAAACACTAAAATATTCTAAAACTGTTTGATAAAAAGCCCCGACATGTTTCGGCTCACTAATGAGCCATCCTCAGGGGGTCACAACTGTCTGTTCTCAAAACACGTACATATGTTAATCCTCTGTACAGGTATATGTTCAACGTCTTATCTCACCAATATTACTTTATCACTCCGTAAATCGATATGTTTTTTTAAAACACTTCCTATAGATTATGCACTATATTATTGCATCACTTATGCATAATCTATAGGAAGTGTTTTAAAAAAACGTATCGATTTACGGAGTGATAAAGTAAGATTGGTGAGATAAGACGTTGACCATATACCTCTACAGAGGATTAACATATGTACGTGTTTTGAGAACAGACAGTTGTGACCCCCTGAGAATGGCTCATTAATGAGCCGAAACATGTCGGGGCTTTTTATCAAACAGTTTTGGAATATTTTAGTGTTTTTATAACAAGTGCATTTAGTTGCGAAAAACATTGTCTATAGTCTTTTTATAGTTCACTGGTTATTATATATCACCACATCTATTGTCCAAAAGACTCGGAATTTTTACCACAGAGTGTTTCTTATTATCGTTCGCGCAGGCCGCGATTATTTCCCCTTACAGCCTTAACCGGTCTGACTTAATAATGGAGACACGGTGTGCGTTGTCTGTGAGAGTGGTACAGACTTTTCAAATACACTTTGAATTAACTTTTTAAACTCTTTTTGTGTGGACGTACATGTAAGCAGCGATAATAACCTAGAAACGCACTGAAATTATTCTAACGCACTGAAATTAATTAATGTGTGGATGTTTTTTGTAATGTGCGTGTGTGTTTTTTTTTTGTATTGTGTATGGGTGTTTTTGTAAGGTGTGGATGTTTTTGTAAGGTGTGGATATTTTTGTAAGGTGTGGATGTTTTGTAAGGTGTGGATGCTTTGTAAGGTGTGGATGTTTTTGTAATGTGTGTACGGTGTTCTAATGTGTGTACTTGTATTTACTGTATATATTTTGTTTTGTATGTGTATGGGTGTTTTTGTAAGGTGTGGATGTTTTTGTAAGGTGTGGATATTTTTGTAAGGTGTGGATGTTTTGTAAGGTGTGGTCTTTGTAAGGTGTGGATGTTTTTGTAATGTGTGTACGGTGTTCTAATGTGTGTACTTGTATTTACTGTAATATTTTGTTTTGTATGTGTATGGGTGTTTTTGTAAGGTGTGGATGTTTTTGTAAGGTGTGGGTGCTTTTGTAAGGTGTGATGCTTTTGTAAGGTGTGGATGTTTTTGTAATGTGTGTACGGTGTTCTAATGTGTGTACTTGTATTACTGTACATATTTGTTTTGTATGTGTATGGGTGTTTTTGTAGGTGTGGATGTTTTTGTAAGGTGTGGATGCTTTTGTAAGGTGTGGATGTTTTGTAATGTGTGTACGGTGTTCTAATGTGTGTACTTGTATTTACTGTATGTATTTTGTTTGTATGTGTATGGGTGTTTTTGTAAGGTGTGTACGGTGTTCTAATGTGTGACTTGTATTTACTGTATGTATTTTGTTTGTATGTGTATGGGTGTTTTGTAAGGTGTGGATGTTTTGTAAGTGTGGATGCATTTGTAAGGTGTGGATGTTTTTGTAATGTGTGTACGGTGTTCTAATGTGTATACTTGTATTTACTGTATGTATTTTGTTTTGTATGTGTATGGATGTTTTTGTAAGGTGTGTACGGTGTTCTAATGTGTGTACTTGTATTTACTGTATGTATTTTGTTTTGTATGTGTATGGGTGTTTTTGTAAGGTGTGGATGTTTTTGTAAGGTGTGGATGCTTTTGTAAGGTGTGGATGTTTTTGTAATGTGTGTACGGTGTTCTAATGTGTGTACTTGTATTTACTGTATGTATTTTGTTTTGTAATTGTGTATAGTTTGTTTTGTATTGTTATTTTTATGTATATTTATATGTCCATTTGTATTGTGTGTACTAGTGTAAGGACTACTGCCACCGGGTGAAAATATTTGTATTGTGTGTACTAGTGTAAGGACTACTGCCACCGGGTGAAAACATTTGTATTGTGTGTACTAGTGTAAGGACTACTGCCACCGGGTGAAAACATTTGTATTGTGTGTACTAGTGTAAGGACTACTGCCACCGGGTGAAAACATTGTTTGTGTACTAGTGTAAGGATACTGCCACGGGGAAACATTGTATTGTTACTAGTGTAAGGACTACTGCCACGGGAAAACATGTATTGTGGATAGTGTAAGGACTAGCACGGTGAAACATTTGTATTGGTGACTGTGTAGAACTCACTAAAGATGTGTAAGGAACTACTGCCACAGGGTGAAAACCAAATTGCAGTAAATAATAATAATAATAAAATAATAATAATAATATATCATATCTTCACTGATATATCACCACATTAGTCAATGCCCATAATAATCTGGGATACAATTTAGTGTATGAGATGACATGAGCGTGACATCCGCCGTTTATTTCCGAATATGGAAGAAACAGACGTCAACTGTACGTCTAATTATGTACCAAGGTGGCCAACTGTCAGAGAAATTGAAAGAGGAAGTGAGGAGATAATACGTACAGACATCCAAACATGGTTCTGCTTTTACCCATCAAAACAATGCTCGATGACACTTAATTTCCTGAACTAGTATACAGAACTTTGGAATCTGAAATGGAAAATTTTACAGTTCCCATACACAGCTACAGTTTTCACAAAAAGAAAAAAAAAAACTTGTATTCACCCACCCTTGTAACATCGTACCCCTTTAGGGGTACTACGAAATCACAGTTTCATTCAACACTCTAATCACGAACTTCGGAAGTCCTCTAAAAATAAGCGTTTTAACAACATTTTATCAAAATAAATTCAAAACGTTCTGACGACGGTACGTAACATTGAGAACTAATTGGTTTCTGGACTTTGTCCATCGTCCGGAAATCTAAAATAACTAGATGACACGACGTTTCGGAAGCTGGTTCTTCTTCCTCCCTTCACCTAAAAACGGAAGAAGAGCCAGCTTCCGAAACGTCGCGATTTTATATTTTTATATTTTATCCGGACGATGGACAAAGTCCAGAAGACAACTGGTTCTCAACATTTTATCAGCAAAATTCGAGGCGACAATACCGACCGAAAAATACGCAGGTCTAACTTTCGGCAGCTTCAATCCGAAAATAACTAACAATCGGCTTAAGTAACCGTAACTGTAACACAATCTTACATGGACTTCGCTGTTTGTCATGTTTCGCAGCGTTGATTGATAGTCACCGACGTTTCGGGACAACCTATCATTCCCATCTTCAAGGGTCAAACAGCGAGAGAATAAAGACAGTAATTAATGCTTACGTGTTTGCAAATTGACACATATTATGAATATATTCTAATATTCGCAACCAATTAAATACGTGCCAGTAAAATAGAAAGGTTCAATATAGCCAATAGTACACTCATTCAATGAGCCAGTGTCATCCAATTTCCAATTTCAGATCTCATTTTCTTTAATTGACTTTTTTCAGATGAATGTTTATTTAACGACGATGCCAGTAGAGCAGATGTTTAGTAATTAAAAAAACATAAAGGGTGTATACAAACATTTATGATATAATTTTACACATTACTTCGTTATCTGCCAGTAATGACGTAGGAGAGGCAAAAAATTCCCTCAGTTGTCAGAATCGGTCTCCCTACCAACAAGTGTACTGGAAACGTCGCGAATAAAACTGCTACTATTTGAGCCAATTCCTCGGTCCAATAAGATGTACATTAATGTTATCTTTACGTCTTCTTTTCAGTATTCCAAGTAATCACTTGCTACTAATTATATCGTACTGAACACTTTTGTGTACACCGTCACCTGACATGGTTCTGGCGTGATAAATATCGCAAGTATGACAGAGGCCATATACAGGGCAATACACAATATACAGGGCATACACAAAAGAATGGTGCGGTTTCAAAAGTGAATAAAAAATTTACGTCTCACATTACACGGGCACAACATACACCGTCAGCGGCGGCAACTGTCCAAGTTTCTCATGCGCTACCAGCAGTTCGCTTCTCATGCTTACTGCGTGGCCGCGGGGCCAGTTTAGGGGAAATGCGCTGGATCGGACGTGCTGCTTTCAAATGGAGACAAGAACCTTCTCCCTTGGCCACCCCGTTCGCCAGATCTTACACCGTGCGATTTCTTTCTTTGGGGGTTCGTTAAAGACAGCGTTTATGTACCACCATTGCCTACGTCCATCCATGAAATTCGTTATCGGATAACGCATGCACTGCAGGCCATTACAGCGGACATGCTACACCGGGTCTGGGATGAGTTTGATTACCGCGTGGATGTGTGTCGTGTGACCCAGGGTGCACACATTGAAGGATTGTAATTACCAAATGAGAAACTTGGACAGTTGCCGCCGCTGACTGGTGTATATTGTGCCGTGTAAGGTGAGAAATAAATTTTTTATTCACTTTTGATACCGCACCATTCTTTTGTGTATGCACTGTACATCCAGCTTATACTTACAACACATTGGCAATACCTCAATTCTCACACAAGCTTACATGCTTTAAGCCAACTACTCGTATTATGGAAAAACCGATCAGCAGTTGTTGCTTTAAACCAGTGGTTCCCCATAATGCTCCATCAGAACACTGGTATTCCCCGCTGAAATTTTGCGATTCTGGTCTTTGCCATTTTCACAAAAATAATAATATCAGTTAAGATATGTTCAATAATCACCAACTAATGCACATAAACTTTTTTCACAATAGTTTATTATTAAAATTCCCCTATACGTATTTCGGTGGTTTAAACCGAATTAAACCCGAAATAGGGGAATTTTAATAATAAACTATTGTGAAAAAAGTTTATGTCCATTAGTTGGTTTTTATTGAACATATCTTAATTGAAAATAAAATAATATAAATGCATATAATATCCTAAATCCCACATTTTTATCGCAATATGTTACATCAACGTCTCTGTTACGACTAAATCCATGGCATACTAAAAAAGAAAAATTGCGTATGTGTGTCCCATAAATGTGTATAGGGGGAGCAGATGTATATCTCCATTAATTTTTAATGTTGGCCTTAGGTGAAAATGAATAGTCAGCTTCAGTACCCGACCGCTTTACCACCGAGAACACAGTCCCAGGTACCCACTAGAGTCTGGTTCGGCTCCAGAGCCACAACGTTTGGTAAAACGTCCCTGTCGAGATTCAAATCCCGATTCCTGGGTTTCCATCCCGTGACTGAGATATTATACCCACTACGCTATCCCAGCCCCACCATAATGTAATATAACATATATATATATATATTCTGTTAATATTGTTTTTAGTCCGAATTATGGCACAATTAGTTTATTCTAACGGTACAATTTTGACAGATGTAAGACCTCGAAATTCTATGTTAAATCAAAAAGTGTCCAAAAGAGTGATTCAGAGCTTATTGTAGGTTTCGAAAATGAGACTAGAATATTCTAGTCGCTTGTTACTGAAGCCGTATACACTGCATTAATCCAGCCCCCGGGTGCAAATATTTTGGTACACGGAGCAGTAAACGCGATCAGAATGGCGAGAGTGTTGGGAATATTGGAAGACATTAAGTCCTGTAGGATTGAAGAGCGTGATATGGAGACAGGGCACAACGGCGCGACGCGGCGCAGAATTCTTGATGCGAACGGGATTTCAGTTCTGGCAGGGCAGGTAATCCAACAGTTGACAGCAGTCACTCTGAATACCATTTGCACACAAATGACAAGCGCGGACTCAGTAGGCAGGCGTTAGTTAATTCTATATTACTATGCTGTTGATGCATATCAAGGCGCGATTTAACATACTTCACGAATACTTTCCATAATGTTATGCCTCCATATACAGACGTCTACATATTTAGTTTAATTCACTCCAAAAACCATACAGCCTTTCGCAATGATAAAAAGGTACAGTTTATCCTAGACATGGTCATGAACAAACTGGAATTAAATTTAAGGAAGAAACTAGTAAAGTGCTACATTTGGAGCATAGCTTTGTATGGTGCTGAAACGTGGACACTTCGGAAAGTAGATCAGAAGTATCTGGAAAGTTTTGAAATGTGGTGCTGGAGAAGAATGGAGAAGATCAGTTGGACCGATCGTGTGAGAAATGAAGAAGTATTACACAGAGTCAAGGAAGATAGGAATATACTACATACAATAAAAAGAAGAAAGGCTAACTGGATTGGTCACATATTGCGTAGGAACTGCCTTCTGAAACATGTGATTGAAGGAAAGTTAGAAGGAAGGATAGAAATGACGGGACGACGAGGGAGAAGACGTAAGCAGCTACTGGATGACCTTAAGGAAAAGAAAAGATACTGGAAATTGAAAGAGGAAGCACTAGATCGCACCCTGTGGAGAACTCGCTTTGGAAGAGGCTACGGACCTGTCGTAAGACAGACTGCAGAATGAAGAGGCTACGGACCTGTCGTAAGACAGACTGCAGAATGAAGAGGCTACGGACCTGTCGTAAGACAGACTACAGAATGAAGAGGCTACGGACCTGTCGTAAGACAGACTGCAGAATGAAAGGCTACGGACCTGTCGTAAGACAGACTGCAGAATGAATGAATGGTCATGAAGGCCCAGAGAGGAGTAGTGACATATCTTTAAAGTCGGTGCTACTCGTAGATGGAGGTAGGTGGTCAACGACATGCCCCGGCCGCTTTACTCCCGGGAAAGGGCCTCTGTACGCGTGTTACAGGAGGCTGGGTGGGCCCCAGGGTCGGTCTGGACGGTTGCGGAAAATCTCGCTCGCAACCCAGATTCGATCCCCAGACCGTCCAGCCCGCAGCGTGTAGTTACAACGACTACGCTATCCTAGCCCACTTCGCACTGAGAAATTAACCCTAAATTGCATTATCGTTTTGAACGAAAAATTTTTACTAGAAACATTACTTGTCTTGACACGTGTACAGTAAACAAGAAACTACATTTCCAGGAAATTCTGACTGATCAGACCAGAAGCCACAGCGGTAAATATCCGTATTATACTTCCTGCAGGGACAGGCACTCTTCTCTACAGCGTGCAGGATGGCCCGAGGGTCAACACAGCATCTGTCCCTGAGATCTAAAGGGCTGGAAAGTCAAGCTGACCTCTAGTGTGCAGATCAAGAACTCGGCTTCGTGATGTAATTCTTAAATTAGCACATGCAAGTACGAAACGTCTGCAGCGTGTCACACCAACTGGTACAGTACACAAGAACTTAGTCTAATCCTTGCTGGTACCAGCTGAAAATTCAAGGTCAGTAGAAAACCCCTCCACCTGACAAATCCGTCAGTCTTACTAAATCCAATATAATACAGACTACTCCGTCTAAACCATTTCTGTATGTAAGTAATGAGATGGCACGTACTGCCGTCTTGCAATATTACATCATAAAGTACAAACGAATCATCACACTAGATACTAAATCCCTCTCTCCCCCTCATCCTTTTGTGCACATGCTCACACACATACACACAACAAACTCAACTAATTGAAAATTCATTGTTGGGATGAGTGGGCCGCGATAGCTCAGTCGGTATAGCGACTCGCTACGGGCTGGACGGTCCGGGGATCGAATCCCGGTGGGGGCGAGATTTTCAGCACCCGTCCAGACCGGCCCTGGGGCCCACCCAGCCTCCTATACAATGGGTACCGTGTCTCTTTCCCGGGGGTAAAGCGGCCGGGGCGTGGAGTTGACTACCCACCCTCATCTAGTGCCAGGGTTAAAGAAAGAGTAGAGCTATACCTCTACTCCCCATCTGGGCCTTCGTGGCCTGTTCTAGGGAGACCTTTACCTTTACCTTGTCTCCTAAGTTTCATCAGCAGTAAGCATCCGTCTATTGGACAACATGTAACATGAAGGTTCAGTATGTAGTCTTAAGACAGTTCTCCAGAGAGTCAGATCTATTGCTTGCCCTCTCTAATCCCAATATCTTGTCTTTTCTTAAGGTCATCTAAGAGCTGCTTACGCCTTCTTCCTCGTCTCCCCTTTCCTTCTGGCTTTCCTTCAATCACGGGGTTTGAAAGGCAGTTTCTACGCAAGATGTGACCAATCCAGTTCGCCTTCCTTTTTTATTGTATGTAGGATGCTCCTTTCTTCCTTGACTCTCTGTAACACTTCATTTGTTCATAAGACCGTTCCAACGGAAGAAAGAGAAGAAAAAGGAGAACAAGAAGAAGACGGTTCACGATACAATAGAATATTAGGTGCAAGTTCAAACAATTGTTTTGCAATCGTGTGATAGGAATAAATATTTACAAACAGAGGATCATTAAAAATTCTCAAAAATGAAGATTGAAATCCAGTTAAGATTTGAAAACGTACACCATAATGCAGCATCATATAATGCAGTGTAGTATTTCACGTAAGGTACCCGAAATTCGGGGGCACGCGGTGGCGCAGTTGGTTGAGGCACTACACTACAGACCGGAAGGTCGCGGGTTCGATTCCCGATGGTGTCATTGGAATTAATTCCTTGACATAATCGTTTCGGTCGCACTATGGCCCTGGGGTCGACTCAGCCTCTAACAGAAATGAGTACCAGGAATATTTCCTGGGGGTAAAGTCGGCCGGTGCGTAGGGCTGACAACCTTACCACCTTCATGTGCCGATTGTCTACAAATCTGGGAGCCTCAACCTCCAGGACCCCTCAGGGCCTGTCTATGCATGTAATGGGGTTGCTTTACCTTTACCTTTACCCGAAATTCGACTGCCTTAAATTTAAGTGTTTTATTTAACGACTATCCATAGATAAAATTACGTACCGCCAGTGATGGGTGAAATAATATGGAGCAATACTGCAATGATACAGGGAAAAACCAAAGTGCTCGGGGTAGATCTGTCCCAGTACCACTGTGTCCACCCAAGTCCCGCAGAGACTGACCCCGGAACGAAACCGTGCCGCTGCGCTCTACTGGTCGCCTGATCCATGGCCCGACAACGTAGTTCAAACGTGCACTTATCAATGTACTTACAATAAATATAGGATAATACCGCACATAAAAACACAAAGTTTCAAGAATGGCGCAGAGATATCCTTGCGCTTAAATAATCACGACATTAACAATATGGGGAAGTCCAGTGGCCGCGCGGTCTAAGGCGTGGGTCTTCGGCCGCTCGCTTACTAGGATCGTGGGTTCGAATCCCACCGGTGGCATGGATGTTTGTCTGTTGTGTTTGTTGTATAAGGACGGTAGCATGGAACGTAAAGTGACATGAAGGACGAAAAGGATTTAAAAAACAGTACAAAAATGGATCAAAGGGGAAAAACCCCGGACAGACAAAAAAAAAATCCCACCGGGGGGCATGGATGTTTGTGTTGTGTTTGTCGTAAGGACGGTAATATGGAACGTAAAGTGTTATGAAGGACGAAAGGATTTAAAACAGTACAAAGATGGATCAAAGGGGAAAAACCCCGGACAGACAAAAAAAAATCCCACCGGGGGGCATGGATGTTTGTGTTGTGTTTGTTGTAAGGACGGTAACATGGAACGTAAAGTGACATGAAGGACGAAAGGATTTAAAACAGTACAAAAATGGATCAAAGGGGAAAAACCCCGGACAGACAAAAAAAAAATCCCACCGGGGGGCATGGATGTTTTTGTTGTGTTTGTCGTAAGGACGGTAACATGGAACGTAAAGTGACATGAAGGACGAAAGGATTTAAAACAGTACAAAAATGGATCAAAGGGGAAAAACCCCGGACAGACAAAAAAAAATCCTGCCTAAGGCATGGATGTCTGTCTGTTGTGAGTGTTGTGTGTTGTCAGGTAGAGGTCTCTGCGACGGGCTGGTCACTCGTCCAGAGGAGTCCTACCGAGTGTGGTGTGTCTAAAAAGTGTGATCGTGAAGCCTCGAAAAGTGAGGCGACCTAGGCCCCCAAGGGGCTGTCGAGACATAGAATAAGAGACGGGGGGGGGGGGGGGAGGCCCTGACAGCCGGCCTGAATTCTTGACAGAAAACAAAAATACATTTTTCCCCTGCCGGATATGGAACCATGCATCACCCGTCGACCACGCCGCTAATTGGTTCATAACTATATCGCCTGCGTTATCCCGGCTTACGTATTTTGTAAATATTACATTTGGAATTGAATTTCACCTACCTATCATTGTTATGCACTGAACGTAACCGATCCCTTTCTGTTAGCCATTACTTCATTAGCCTGTATATCGATTTTGTCACTTGTGCTAACAAGCTAGAATGCGCGGACTCTAAAAGCATCGCTCCACATGTGCGACACACCCAAACACACTCGTCCTGATGACTACAATGATTTATTTCCGTTTTAACCATCTGCATCATGTTAATGACCTGTATATGCGAGTCAATTAAGAAAAAAATTTCAAATTTTCAGATAAGTATAATATTGCTAACAAATTAATTGTGTATGTGGTAAAGGTAAAGGTAAAGCAATCCCATTACAGGCCCGGACAGGCCCTCAGGGTTCCAGGAGGTTGAGGCTCCCAGATTTCTAGACAATCAGCACATGACGGTAATAAGGTTGTCAGTCCTAGGCACCGGCCGCATTTACCCCCCAAGAAAATATTCCTGGTACTCATTTCTGTTAGAGGCTGAGTCGACCCCAGGGCCATAGTGCGACCGAAACGATTATGTAAATAAATTCCAATTCCAATCAAATCAAATTCCAATGACACCATCGGCAATTGAACCCGCGACCTTCCGGCTTGTAGCGCAGTGCCTCAACCAACTGCGCCACTGTGTATGTGCGCACACGTTTATGAGTTGCGGGTGGAATGCAAGCTATAGGCAGGGGTAGACTTGTACGTATTGAATACATCAAATATACACCAGCTCTGACACTGAAGTAGGTCGAACCCGGTTATAACGACATCGGTTTATGCGACACCTCGTCTATAACGTCAGATATTCTGTGGTACCAATTAATTCCTCACTGTTAACCATAACATTACACTACTCGGTTTAAAACAACACTCGTTTATAATAATAATAACCATGGCTCAACAGCCCTATATGGGCCCGGGCCTCCTCTTGCCTCCTCTTTTCGAGGTTACTAAGTCGTCCGCATTCGTGGCAGTTGGTGACTGGTAAACTGGCCGCGCTAGTGTTCTATCGATCCTGATATGCCCGCCAGAGCCATCTGGCAGGCAGTCAGGAGACTTGGATGAGAAATGGAGGCAATTTGACTTACGCAACATTTCTATTCATGCCCGTAAGGTTCTTTTACATGCCGTAAATCTACGACATGGGACCGACGGCTTTACTTCCCCTCCGAAGGATTTTTTATCACCCTTAAAAAATCCATCGACCTCGGTTGGGATCGAACCCGCGAACCTTGGGTCCAGTGGCGAGCACGCAAACCACTAGTCCACCGAGGTCGACACACTCGTTTATAGCGACACATAATTTTCTGTCCCTTTCATGGCGTTATAACCGAGTTCGACTATAATCTGATTTTTGTGTTTCTGTGTTTAGCATGATTAACGTAATAAACATGATCACTTCCCAACACATTATTAAAATGTTCGTATTTTTAATAAAGACTTTTTTTTTGCTGTATCTGTGGCAGAAACAGAATTTTAGAAAATTATTTAGATCAAAACCATTTATCTCAAAATATTAACCATTAAGCCCCAACGCCCTAAAGCCTCACTTGTAGAGTTACACATTTTTAATCTCGACACTAGAAACGTGAGTTATCAGCTTTAATCTCCGGACATATCAAACCACAAAAAAGTATCCCTAACGCAGATTGCCAAGGGCATTGTTCACGGTCACAAGCTGCTGATATAATTCTGGGCAATTTAAAAACTCATTTCCAAGATCGAATATTTCGAATCACTATCCCGGTACCTCCATCTAGGCCCGAGAATATGAATCAGTGGAACTACAACTCTACTCCCCATATACGACTTCATGGCGTGTACAGGGACAGCTCTTCCGGGGTTCGAATCCAGGTGAGGGTGAGATTTCCTACCCGTCCAAGCCGGCCCCGAGGACCACCAAACCTAATCTACAATCGGTACCGTGTCATTCCCGGAGGTAAAGCGGACGGGGCGTGGCGTTGACCACCCAACCCCATCTAGCGCTGAGGTTAAGAAAAGAGCAGATCTATACTTCTACTTCTACTTCTTGATGGTCTGTTCTAGGGTGAAATTTAATTCTTTTTACGGGGACACTTCTTACCCCCGTAAAATTGGAGTAGGGTGGTCTCGGACACCATATTGTCCCAATATTGAGCTTTGTGGTAAACATTTGTGGGGGAATTCTTACAGTTCATTATTTTAACAATTTTGATCGAGGTGTCGCAAATACTGGAACCGAAACACACAGACAACAATAGCAAGAGGGGGGCCATGTTTTGAGACCTAATTATCAAAGATTGTGAGAGATGAGATTCTAACAGCGTCGCCGATAAAGACTTTAAACCCCTGAAATATTACGCCCTTCAGAGTGGTAAATAAATACCAAATTTTGGAAGAGCCTACTGCCTCAAAAATGCTGAGTATAAGTTATTATGAACACAGTAAATTCCTCCGAAATCTAGGTGGCAAAATAATAACACTGTCATAAGCGTTAATACAGAAGAATGAACACAATTTAGTTATCTGATATATAACTCATTCAGTAAACATCGGGTATCAAAACATTGCGTATCCACTCCATCATAGAAGGAGATATCTAAATTAAGTTATAAACCAACCGATGCACACTAAAACCACTTTTTAAGTAGCTTTATTACAAAATTGTTAAAATTGTACCCCTACACGTGTTTCGATCCTAGGATCATCGTCAGGGGGGTTTATTGCTAAAAGCTACAGTCACTTCAACACATGATTTAAAATATTCTATCTGCACTTTGAAACATAAGTTAAAATCTTGTAAAAAGATTCTCTAAAAGTTGTAAAATTATAAAAGCACTGTAGATGGTAGATTGTGGAACTGCTGGCGTGTGGTATTAAAAGCATATGAAATGTTTTTGCGTGGAGCGGAGTGTACTACGTGTTGTGCTGTGAGGAGTACTACGGTGGAGATATCTAATACTGCAAAATGTTTGGAGACAGCATTTTACATATACAGGGCATACACAAAAGAATGGTGCGGTATCAAAAGTGAATAAAGAATGTATTTCTCACCTTACACGGGCACAACATACACCGTCAGTGGCGGAAACTGTCCAAGTTTCTCATTTGTTAATTACATTCCTTCAATATGTGCACCCTGGGTCACACGACACACATCCACACGGTAATCAAACTCATCCAGACCCGGTGTAGCATGTCCGCTGTAATGGCCTGCAGTGCATGCGTTATCTGATCGCGAATTCCTTGGACAGTAAGCATGAGAAGCGAACTGCTGGTAGCGCATGAGAAACTTGGACATTGCCGCCGCTGACGGTTACGTTGTTCCCGTGTAATATGAGACATAAATTTTTTATTCAATTTTGAAACCGCACCATTCTTTTGTGTATGACCTGTATATATATATATATAAAAGTTTTAAATTTTTTTTATTTTATATTTTAATCCTTCAGTTGTATTTTAATTTTAATCTACATAATTTTAGTGACACTATACATCAACTAACTGTTATATAAAGCAAAAGTATATATGTTTACCACATACCGACATACGATAACGCTGCTTGTCTTTACAATATTTTAGCCCCCTGACGATGGCTACAATACGTAGCGGAAAAATGTAGGATCGTAAAAACTAGCTTTGTGCGGTAATTGGAAACAAAATTTATGTGTTAATTATTTCGGTAGGATTTATCTTAAGAAACTAGTGCTTTGATAGCAACGATGCACGACCAGAGCACTGTATGGACGGACTGAGCAAAATTCAAGATACGTGGTGGCACCACCGAAATTCGGACAGCGAAATACCAGATGTCTGATAATTATACCTAGGCTTACAATACGCCAATAATAACGCGCAGACATAATATCAGATCATAGCAGATCTACAGTGCAAGATACACTACAGTGCAAGATACACTACAGTGCAAGATACACTACAGTGCAAGATACACTACAGTGCAAGATACACTACAGTGCAAGATACACTACAGTGCAAGATACACTACAGTGCAAGATACACTACACAGCTTCTCTACTGACATACTGCGATATGAAATGCAGGACGCGTGGATCATATGACAAAGTGTGCAACAACAGTGCTATAAGTTTTGTAAAGGTGGAACTATTGCAGGACTGCAGGCGTTGACTGTTTTTTAAGAGTTTTTTAAACGAGTTTTAGTGATTTTTAGTGATTTGTGGAAACTTTATATGTGACGAGACCTTGTGGGATCATGTCTTGTGTATGTTTAACATATGGACTACGCAACTAAATGTAGTAAAACCCCTGAAGATGGTCAGGTACCTGACCGAAACATGTTGGGTTAATTAATCTACTATTAAAATTTTTTAATAGTGAAGGTGCATCAAGTTGGTTTTAATTTCAATTTTAGTTTATACCTAGGCTGTATATACGAAATTATAAGCCAATAAAAATAAAGTGACATTGCACGAGATGTCAGTAACAGAGACAAAAACAATAACAAAAAATAATAAACAAAAACCCATCAAAATGTCACCAAATTCATACAGCAAGACAACACAAAATATATATGGCCATTTCCAGTTACATCCCTTTCTTATTTTGTCTTTGCTACGTGTTCATATCACTGCTTTGTGTAACATTTGAAGCCCGAGAAACATTCATTTTGGTACACCCTGTTACATGTGCCAATTGCCAGTAAGACTTGTTTAAACAGGCATAAGCTATTTCAGGATTCGCAGCAGTGTAAATGAGATCATCGCTCTTCTGGGATGTTACACAGCATAGATTGGTAGTCGGTTACCGACGTTTCGGGACAACATATCGGTCCCGTAAGCAAGGGTCAAGTATTCCAAGAAGAATGCCTGGAATACTTAGGTACGCAGATATATAGGCAATGGTGCGGGCAGGGATCTCACAGGAAGTGGTGCTAGCCAGTAGGGGGAAAAAAATCACTGACCGCACCATTGCCTATATAGCTGCGTCCTTAAGTGTTCCCGGCATTCTTACTGGACTGCTTGACCCTTGCTTACGGGACCGATATGTTGTCCCGAAACGTCGGTAACCGACTACCAATCTATGTTGGGTAACATCCCAGAAGAGCGAAGATCTCATTTAAAACAGCCATTTTCTTGTCTCCATTCCACTTCATTCAACGCATCTCAACTACACAATTTTTATTTACATTTATTTCATTCTGTACTCTTCTTACGACAGGTCCGTAGCCTCTTCATTCTGTAGTCTGTCTTACGACAGGTCCGTAGCCTCTTCATCTGCAGTCTGTCTTACGACAGGTCCGTAGCCTCTTCATTCTGTAGTCTGTCTTACGACAGGTCCGTAGCCTCTTAATTCTGTAGTCTGTCTTACGACAGGTCCGTAGCCTCTTCATTCTGCAGTCTGTCTTACGACAGGTCCGTAGCCTCTTCATTCTGTAGTCTGTCTTACGACAGGTCCGTAGCCTCTTCATTCTGTAGTCTGTCTTACGATAGGTCCGTAGCCTCTTCATTCTGTAGTCTGTCTTACGACAGGTCCGTAGCCTCTTCATTCTGTAGTCTGTCTTACGACAGGTCCGTAGCCTCTTCATTCTGCAGTCTGTCTTACGACAGGTCCGTAGCCTCTTCATTGTGCAGTCTGTCTTACGACAGGTCCGTAGCCTCTTCATTCTGCAGCCTGTCTTAAGACAGGTCCGTAGCCTCTTCATTCTGTACTCTTCTTACGACAGGTCCGTAGCCTCATCATTCTGCAGTCTGTCTTACGACAGGTCCGTAGCCTCTTCATTCTGCAGTCTGTCTTACGACAGGTCCGTAGCCTCTTCATTCTGCAGTCTGTCTTACGACAGGTCCGTAGCCTCTTACACAGCGAGTTCTCCACAGGGGGCGACCTTGTGCTTCCTCTTTCAATTTCCAGTATCTTCTCTTTTCCTTAAGGTCATCCAGTAGCTGCTTACGTCTTCTCCCTTGTCTTCCCATCATTTCTATCCTTCCCTCTAACTTTCCTTCAATCACGTGTTTCAGAAGGCAGTTTCTACGCAAGATGTGACCAATCCAGTTAGCCTTTCTTCTTTTTATTGTATGTACGATATTCCTCTCCTCTTTGACTCTGTGTAATAATTCTTAATTTCTCACACGATCGATCCAACTGACCTTCTCCATTCTTCTCCAGCACCACATATCAAAACTTTCCAGATACTTATGATCTACTGTCCGAAGTGTCCACGTTTCAGCACCATACAAAGCTATGCTCCAAATGTAGCACTTTACTAGTTTCTTCCTTAAATTTAAGTCCAGTTTTATTTACATAATGCAAGAAATCGAACTGCAAGAGTACACACACTAACTGAACCACAACCCGCGGCAGACTGTTGTACTACATGCAGCCATTATCTATCCAGATACGTTACCTAAATATCCTTCGTGAAAGCCAACAGAACATCAAAGAAGTTCTCGGGAAGAAACCAAACTTCGTGAAACTGGCAGGAAGTGAAAACTTATATACGAGTAACAGAGGAAAAGTGAACCAGTTTTGATCTTTAGTCGGCACCGTCTTGTGCAGCAAATGGCATTTCTCGAGCCATATCTATTAGGCCGGCCTATACTGGAAGTCCAATCCACTTTAAACTAGCAGCTCTACAACGGACCCATTCCGACCTGCCATCACTGACCGCAGAATTGCCGAATGCAGAACTTGTTACAGCACGTCTGCAATGATTTTATAGCGATTCGGCGTAAACACGAGTCTTTATATTTCCGAGTAATGACACCGCTTATTCTACACGTTCGATCTTCCGGAGAATTTACCGTTTGTTTTCAAGGCTAATTAACTACCACATTCTGATGTCTATATGACAGTTTCTCAACCGGAGGTCCGCCATTGTGCCTAAAGGGGTCCATAATTTCTCTCACACCCCCCCCAAAATCTTAAACAAAGGAAACGTAGACAGCAATTCTAATTCTAATAATAATAATAACAATAATAATAATAATAAATACACAAAAGTGTCTGATAAAAACATGGAAGAAAATTACAACAAGCACAGGAGAATATATGGTATATGATACAATAATAATAATAATAATAAATACGATAATAATATGATGACAGTGTCAGGAATAGTTTTGTTTACTTAAAACTGAAAAATGCATTAATCGAGAAATGAATTATACATAAGTACAATAGGCGTCTATTCATTTCTGTTGTAATCTTAGGAAGAAAAGAAGATGGTCGCTTTCATCTCTAAATAATTAAACTTATGACAGACATATTCATTAAACACCAACTAATGCACATAATCTTTATTCACAACAGTTTATTCTTAAAATTCCCCTATACGTATTTCGGTGGTTTAAACCACCATAAACTGTTGTGAATAAAGTTTATGTGCATTAGTTGGTGTTTAATGAATATATCTTAGTTGAAAAAATGCACGGTAAATACAATGTTAAGTTAGGACAGACAATACGAATCCCACACAAGACAAACTTCCATTATGGCGCCTTCCTTTTTTCACGGTCTATCAAAACGCCCCACTCACGTAACAATTCCCAAAGTAAGCCTCTTACTCCGCCAGTAATCAGACCCCTTCATTACCCCCAAATACCAGGAACAACCGCAGATCTCTCAGTAAGCATACAAGCCTTCTCACGATAACTGCTGGGCTGTTTAAGTCCACCTGGAGAGTTCTCGCAACTTCCTACTTCATGGACTACTCTTGTGGCAAGTTTCTCTTCTCTTTGCCTCCTGTACTAATTTCTGTGGCGTATTCTACAGCAATATGTACTCTAAGACTAAACGATACCTCGATAATAAGCAAAAGCTATTCTGACACACATGCACGCACGCATGGGCGGACACACACACACGTGAAAGTATATTCCAGGTACTGACGACGGAGTTAATATAACCCACATTAAAGAACAGAAAACGTGTAAATTACTGTGAAAGGTAATTTGTTTCCTGCTTATATTATTGTTAGCTTATAACATAACATTTTTGTAACCGCTGAGTAGCAGTGACAACCGTTGGTAACTTGTGATAATGAGGATATGGATTTGATATTTTAAATACAGTACAACTTAATGCAAAGACCTATATACTTAATAAAGAAAATAAATTTAAAAAAAACACATTTCGACTTTCGGATCCGTATTAATTACATTTATTAACTATAAGTTCTGGAATTATCACAACAGCAAACAGATTTTTAGCTCTTTAAAACCTACTGGTTACATGACGTAACACCGGTTTTAACATTCAAAAATTGTACATTCTTCCCACACTGCATTTATGCGTATTATATTTATCTCAAAACAAACAGCGACTTTTGCCCTAAATAACATAAACTGATTGGTTTTTATAACCGATATGGAAAGTGTTTACTGCGCGGTAGGAATTGTCTTTAAATAAAACAGCATACTCTTCGTCTTTAAATGGTTAATATCCACAGACTATTTCCATATTAGGTGTAAAGTCCGACGCCATTCCAAGGCAAGGCAGTCTAAATCTCTCCTTATCCGCCCGATTTCTATTATGGTCAGTGTTCAGAAAATTATGGCATCTACCACAAGTGTACAGAAATTGTTAACAAGAGCTTATCATTTCATAAATTCATAAAATTGAGATCTTGTCTCTTCTGAGATGTTACGCAGGGTACATTGGTAATTTCCGACGTTTCGGAAAAACAATCGGTCCCCTCTTCAAGGGTCAAGCAGTCCAAGAAAAATGGAATTAACCTAACAAAAAATAGAATCGTCACACGGCCTTTAACATGTAGTGAACCCTAAAACTGCTTCATTAGACAGGCAGCATATATGCTTGAAAACACTGAGCGCAACGCAGAAATCAAAACGAAAAAGACAAATATGTCTGCGGTGTGGTGTTCTGCAGTATAAAGCAGTGAAAGAAGGAAGACGAAATACCGCGTTCAGAGTGCTCTAAGCTTTCTAGCAAGAACAGGGAGCCTGTAATGGGGACGCTTGTCACATTTCTCTACTAGGATCCTTCTGCTCAAGTTAATGCCATAAAACACAGTGGTTACTATATGTACCACCTGTGTTAACAAGAGAACTCCATATTTTGCCACCCAGTAGGCTGATGTAGCCGGAATGCTACGGAATTCGTGGGAGCACTCCTTTCGAATCCTTGCAGGATACCGGCTGCTGTGACTGGAACATTTCTATAGAATTCTGGCGATGGTATATCACATTTCGAGTCACTTAATCTTTGTACTTTTTACATCACATATTTTTAAAATAAAAACAAAAATACGACGTTTCGGGAACAGTATCGGTCCCCTTCCTCAGGTTAAATAGTTAAGGGCAACATGTGTTCAACAGGTCAGGTGTTGTCCTTACGTTTCTTCCTCATGCCGGAGACCAATCATTAACCATTAACGCTGTTTCAGTTTCTATTTTATGTGCAAGATGATTCCAAATATTAGTGTTTTCCAAGTTCTTCCTCAGACCCTCCAGGAGAATATCTGTATATTATCTCGATCAGGCCAATCTCTCTACTTTCCAAATCATTTTAAATTCTTTAGTCATATTCCACGTTATAATTCCAAATATTGACAGAATGGTGAAACAAACAAACAAACAAACAAACAAAAATAAATAAATAAATAAATATTAAACTAAATTTTAACCACATAATGTATTTACATGATAAAAACAAACAGAAGTTATATATCTAAATACCTTGATATTCATTGGTATTTGTAAAGGAGAAGTGTTTTCAGTGAGGAATAAACATTCTTCAGACAAACTCATGCTTCATGCTGCACAAAAGCATATACGACGTTTCGGAAGCCATCTCTCCTTCCATCCTCATAAAAAAGGAAAGAACACGTACTTATTGTGTCCAGCTAGATGCTTTTACTTCTTACTATCATCACCCCTGAACAAAACAAAATATGCAGCCCCTAATATTCCCATCAACTTCTTGTTCTGCATTCTATCAATTTTCTTCCGTCAGTGTGAAAGGCGAGTTTAATGTCATGATGTCCGGCGGAATGTTGTGAACAAGCCTGTAATTAAACGTTGTTATAAATTATACAAGCAATTATGAATGAACTAATTAACAGGCGTTTGAAGAGATGATTGAACATATGTGTCAGATGAGACGTGTTAAAATAAACAACAAAATACAGGGAGGTCAGTTTTGCATTCCTTTATGCACATAGCAGCTAGTGACAGGAAGAGAGTGGGAGTCAGCAGTAGCTTGTAAGTGGGAACTATCAGCAGTCAGCATTAGGTAGCTATATAATTATATATACTGAGCATACATGAGTTACATAGAGCTTAATTTTATGCATTGCGTACATTTTCTTTATATATTTATAGTCTGAAAAATGTACACTTTATTCACATTAATTGTGTAACACGGTCCTACATGTTTCGAGCCTCAATTCTGGCTCATCTTCAGGGAGTCAGTATTTTAAATTGCACATTTTACATCAATGTGTACAATTGTACCAATTGATATAAAATGTGCAATATAAAATACTGAGTCCCTGAAGATGATCCACAATTGAGGCTCGAAACATGTAGGACCGTGTTACACAATTAATGTGACTAAAGTGTACATTTGTCACACTATTAAATAGAGCTGTCTTAAAATTGATAGACATCATCGCAGTGTTTTAAATTATAAACCGACAACAAACCCATAACATACATACATACATACATACATACATACATACATACACTAAAACAACACGATCGTAAAATCATATATTCATTCATGTTATACAAGCGACATGTTTCGGCATTAGAGTTTTTTTTTCAGGAATGACGTTTGCTTTAGAAAAATTACAGTTCATTTTATAAATGATTTTATAAAATTATAAGTTTTTAAAATAGCTTCAATGGATGGTTCAATTATTTGTGTACTATATAAGCTCAGTCACGGCAAATCTAAGACACGTTCGTATCCAAGTCATAATTACTGAATTTAAAGCATTTTCCAGTTACGTGTTAATCTCGTCAGACATCACTCTTTATCGGAATCAGATGCTCCAATTCAGTCCGAAAGCTTTCACATTAGATCCAATTAACCTTCTAAGGCCTTCATTTCATTCTGTAGTCTGTCTTACGACAGGTCCGTAGCCTCTTCCAAAGCGAGTTCTCCACTGAGTGCGATCTAGTGCTTCCTCTTTTAATTTCCAGTTTTTTCTCTTTTCCTTAAGGTCATCCAGTAGCTGCTTACGTCTTCTCCCTCGTCTTCCCGTCCTTCCTTCTAACTTTCCTTCAATCACATGTTTCAGAAGGCAGTTCCTACGCAAGATGTGACCAATCCAGTTAGCCTTTCTTCTTTTTATTGTATGTACGATATTCCTCTCCTCCTTCACTCTGTGTAATACTTCTTCATTTCTCATGCGATCGGTCCAACTGATCTTCTCCATTCTTCTCCAGCACCACATATCAAAACTTTCCAGATACTTCTGATCTACTTTCCGAAGTGTCCACGTTTCAGCACCATACAAAGCTATGCTCCAAATGTAGCACTTCACTAGTTTCTTCCTTAAATTTAATTCCAGTTTGCTGGTGAAAAGATTTTTCTTCTTGTTGAATGCTGTTTTTTTCCATGGCAATTCTGGATTTAATTTCACGTGTACACCTTGCATCACTTGTTATCATGCTACCCAAATAATTGAAATATTCCACATTCTCCAATTGTTTTTGATCTATCATAATTTTTATTGGGGATAGTTGCCTTGAGATTTTCATTACTTTAGTTTTTCCCACATTCATTTCCATTCCATAGCGTCTTCCAATTTCAATTAGTCTATCAATCATGCCCTGTAGCACCTTTTCTTCCCTAGCCAGTAGCACAAGGTCATCTGCATATTTCACAGTGCGAATTACTTGTCCTCCTAAGGCCTAGTGGTAACTATATCTGTATCACCTGCTGTAACATTAAGAAAGCCTGCATTTTGCCCAAAAAATGAACGTATGTATTTCGTATGACTCTCACCGTGAACGTAAATTACTTACATAGTCTTGACTGACTCATTTATGTAATGGAGACAAACTGTGTTCACTGTGAGGTACGAACTGAAGTATCATATATAATATACATGGACGTTACTTTCAAAACGTTACACACTGAATACAATTTTGAGCCGCCATAAAGAACTTCAGAATTGTTATACGTCATCTAATGCTTTAAGTAAAGTCATTACATCAAGCATTTTATTGTTTATTGTATGTATTTTGTTTTGTAATTGTGTATAGTTTGTTTTGTATTGTTATTTTTATGTATATTTATATGTCAATTTGTATTGTGTGTACTAGTGTAAGGACTACTGCCACCGGGTGAAAACATTTGTATTGTGTGTACTAGTGTAAGGACTACTGCCACCGGGTGAAAACATTTGTATTGTGTGTACTAGTGTAAGGACTACTGCCACCGGGTGAAAACATTTGTATTGTGTGTACTAGTGTAAGGACTACTGCCACCGGGTGAAAACATTTGTATTGTGTGTACTAGTGTAAGGACTACTGCCACCGGGTGAAAACATTTGTATTGTGTGTACTAGTGTAAGGACTACTGCCACCGGGTGAAAATATTTGTATTGTGTGTACTAGTGTAAGGACTACTGCCACCGGGTAAAAACATTTGTATTGTGTATACTAGTGTAAGGACTACTGCCACCGGGTGAAAACATTTGTATTGTGTGTACTAGTGTAAGGACTACTGCCACCGGGTGAAAACATTTGTATTGTGTGTACTAGTGTAAGGACTACTGCCACCGGGTGAAAACATTTGTATTGTGTGTACTAGTGTAAGGACTACTGCCACCGGGTGAAAACATTTGTATTGTGTGTACTAGTGTAAGGACTACTGCCACCGGGTGAAAACATTTGTATTGTGTGTACTAGTGTAAGGACTACTGCCACCGGGTGAAAACATTTGTATTGTGTGTACTAGTGTAAGGACTACTGCCACCGGGTGAAAACATTTGTATTGTGTGTACTAGTGTAAGGACTACTGCCACCGGGTGAAAACATTTGTATTGTGTGTACTAGTGTAAGGACTACTGCCACCGGGTGAAAACCCAATTGCAGTAAATAATAATAATAATAATAATAATAATAATAAGCATCAGCAAGAAGTTTAGCACGTTTGAAAGGGAGAAAAATGTATCCTGAACTTCGGATGTGAAACTTCTAGGCAAGAAACTTTGTCATATATATATATAGAGTTACAACATCAGAAGTGATCTTACAGGAGAAGTCGAGTGTGAAATGGTAAGTGGTCTCAAGTTGCTCTTGGGAGGAGGGCTGCACTTTAAAGAGCTACGTTTATTCGGGGTGCACAGAACTGGTAATTTCTTGGGCAAATGAAGATCGGAATTTACCACAGAATATCCTGTAACCTTGAAGTATAATAATTGTTATATAAATTTCATATTTTGAACATAACAAAATTTGAAATTAAAATAATATGGTTTACGGGGGAAATAAAATCAAAATTATATAACCGAATTAATTTTAAAAAAAACGTGAAAAAGAGTTTCCCTGTCAAAGTCTACAGGGACTTAAATATTCTACTTCACGCCCCGGCCGTTTCAACCTTCTGTATCAATCGTATAGGGGGCTCGGTGGGCCCTAGGGCCTGCAAGGACGTCTTGCAGAAAATTATTAAGTACAGTGCCAAACAGGTAAGTCAAATTATATGCTATAAGAATGTTTCAAATCTACAAACACTGCGAAAATCAAATAAGGTTAGCACGGTAAGTACAGAATTTCAAAAATGCAGACGAAAATCTTATATTAACATAAAAAATAATTACGAATGGACGTGATGCGTTTTTATAAAAGGAGAGTGAAAGGAGTAACGAAAGCTGTAAAATATGTTTAAAGTTTTCAAGAAATTGTTCATACACGAAGCGATGTATATAGATAACCATGTAAAGGAGTAACGTAAGCAACAAAGAACGTTCCGTGCAAAATAATGACTAAAGAAAGGAGAATAGAAAATGTTCTAGAAGCCAATAAACTTACAGTGATTGTTGGCTACGTTAACAATTGATTTAATCTCTTCCTCGTATCACGGAGATAGGAGTTAGGCCTAAGAAACAAAGCCTGTCTTCTACGCTATTGTAATTTCTTCCACAGGGTATAAAATAGGAAGACATAAAATTCTGGTTACAACAGAAAGGTTGATAAATGTAACGTGGCAACAATGAACAGTGACAACATTAGTGCAGTGAGGCTTAATGAGAGGCAGGATTGATTTGAACTTCTGACGGCTTTTTATTCATTCATGGTAAGTTTAAAACAGAAATACAGCAACAGCATAAGACAATTTTAGATTACGTATGACGTAATAATTGAGACGCGTTCGCGTAACCATTGTTATCGTGGAAAAGCTGTAGCCTTAAGGTACTCGTACCTAGCATGAAAAGCGCATGCACCGTATTATATTGTCATCTGTGACCTGTACGGCTCTAACCATATTTTTCCACATTATCTAATAAACGGTACGATTTTCGGAAAAAAAAAAAATTATTGAATATAAAATGTGTTCAATTCAGTTATTATAACCCTAATTCTATATATTTTTAATATTTCAACAGATAACTGGAACACATGTTGAAAATAGGACCACGCTGCCATTAATTAACAATTATACTATAGAGGGTAGTACATTACTTGATTTTATTGTAATTTTTATAATTTTTAAAAATTTAATAACTTTTAGCAGCTTAACAATACCACTAATTTTACAAAATTTTATACGATGTGGTAACAAATACTGACTCACTGTTATGACGTAACCAAAGAATTGGTCTATGTAAAAACTCACTTAAAATACCCCCTGATGATGGCAGAATAACTGCCGAAATGCGTATTGGGGCATCCTTATAATAAAGAAAACAGTGAAAAAACTGTCTTAGTGCATTTGTTGGTACAAAATAATTCAATTATAAAATGTGTGTTTTGATTTTCTGAACAACTTTTGTGTGAAATATTTCTCATTCTAAAAATAATTCAGCGAGATACTGCCATAAATGTACATAGGTCTTCATGTAAAGTACCGTTATTCATGTCAGATTTTAATGAAACTTGAATTTTCTCGACAGATTTTCAAAAAATATTCAAATATCAAATTTCGTGAAAACGATTCCAGTGGGATCCGAGTTGTTCCATGCGGACAGACAGATAGAAATTAAGGAACTAATAATCGCTTTTCGCAATTTTGCGTACGGGCCCAAAAACGTCCAGTTTAAAATTGCGAGGAACATGGTAACAACGTCCATCTATACGTGCGCATTCACTGTTCCACCCGATGGTCATTTCATGGTTACTATTTCACTGATTACGCAGTTTATGAGGATTCCAGTGTTTTGGATTTACGACGTTTCGAAAGAACGTGTCTGCTTCATCTTCAGGGGTACAAGGTTCATAAATAATGAAACGTTTATCAGACAAGATCCGATACTGCAATACTGAAGAATACTTTGATATCTCTCACAGCTGGTAACTGCTGTCATCTTGTAGTACTCAAATAACTACTTCCAACGACCCATAACCTTGCACAGTACACATACTATTCATTACAAATACGTCTTACAGCGAATACAACTTACATTTAGTCAGAATTAAACCGGAAACCTACTGGCCTGGGAAAATTTATGACGAACATGCCGGTCAAAAAGAATTTTGGAATGAGTAAGTACTTCCAGACTTTTGGTACATTAAGTGCGTATAACACACGATTCACGCAGTTTATACAAAAAATAAAGTAAGATGAATAATCAAAATATTACTACTACTACTACTACTACTACTACTACTACTACTAATAATAATAATAATAATAATAATAATAATAATCAGCATTTCTGTAGCTTGGTCATGTGATCGTTTAGTTTCTATGTGGTTACTTGTTGCCATATTAAGAAAATATTCCAGCAAGTCCATAAATATAGTAGGCCAAATGGGTTAAGATCATAAAGGGTCCACTCCGAAATCTTTAAGTGGTAATTCCGAATCACATTACCATACTGTCACTCCCTGCCACTCAAATTGCAACACGGTAACATATTTAATTACAAATCCAATTTAGTTTACTGTGGAGTTTTGTCATTTAGTCGTAAACATTTACAGACCATCACTGGTATTTATCTCTATTTAACATGACACACTGAGTCCAAAAAGACCACACAAAAAGTTGAATTTACAGGGAAGATATACACACTGCAGACCACGAGCATAAAAGTATGACGCTTTCCAGTTACATATACGAATTGTCACTTTCATATGTATTTTTATAGTGCATCAACCTTATAGGTTGAGACAGCTATGGCTGAGTAGATGATAAAACCGAAGCCCCAAGTACGTCGCATGTGGTACACACCCAACTGCAGTGTCTAAAATCGCTTGATATTGCGATACTGAATCAGCAAACCGGCAAGCAGAAGACACTCGAGTGTAATATTGCTTTACACATCAGTTCGTGTGGCAGTAATCTCGAAAGGCACAGTCCGTCAAGCGTATGTATCTGATACGTAGATTGCAAACGGTCAATTTGTCGAACATATATATATAAGGACCGGTGATCACGACCATTGCAACATTTGATATTAACCTCACATTCTGCATCCGGACTGCGTTTGCGATGATACTCGTAACTACTCTGTTAGCACATCAGGGTACTCTACTTGCCGTTGGTGACTTATGGAGTTTCATACCTGCCACAACTATAATTGTCGCTATAAGATCCTTTTCAACAATAAGACGTCAACAATACGGTTATCAAAACATATTATTTAACATATTTGTGTTCTATGGGTGAGACGGGATAGCTCAGTCGGTATAGCGACTCACTACGAGCTGGACGGTCCGGGGATCGAATCCCGGTGGGGGCGAGGTTTTCAACACCCGTCCAGACAGGCCCTGGGGCCCATCCAGCCTCCTGTACAATGGGTACAGGGTTATTCCCGGGGGTAAAGCGGCCGGGGCATGACGTTGAATACCCACCCCCATCTAGCGACGAGTTTAAAGAAAGAGTTGAGCTATACCTCTACTCCCCCTCTGTGCCTTCATGGCCTGTTCTAGGGTGACCTTTAGCTTTACCATTGCGTGGGAAGGCAATGGTAAAGCAATGGTATTCGGTATGTTTTCTAACTTCCTCCCGAAGGTATCCGTATTTTGACCTAGTAGTGGGGCTTGTGAGGTCAAATGATCGTGAGAGCTATGCTTGGCGGTAGTGTTTCTACTGGTAGGACCTCCCATGACGGATAGGTGGTGACTCAGACAAAAAGGAATAACCTGGTCCTCCAGGTTGGGGGTTGAGGCGTAAGGCTAAGACCCTCACTTTCGTAAAAAAGATCATTTTTAGAAGCCTTATAATGGATGCCGGATGGAATATCAAGGAAAGTAGACAGAGAAGAATGGACGTCTGTAATTGAGGCCAAGGCTCTCAGAGAGCCGTAGAGCCAAGGAGTAGGTTTCCTAACGTATAATATCCCTCAATATCTTCCGTCGAAGTCAACTTTATCACGTTCGTTAATGGCATTTTAAGAAGTCATTTCGCACCACTTTTCACTTACACCGTCCCAATGACGGTAAACAGCTCAGCGTTCGCCGCTATTGTAATGGGCCGTGAGTCGGGGTCCACGCATTTTAATTAATTGTACTACAATTTATATTCTTAGTTGTGGGGGCGTGCGTGGTCAGTTTATTCTGAGAGATCTGCTGGCGGTAGTGTGTAGCTACTGGTAGGGCCTTCCATGCCAGACAGGTCAATGGTGATGACCCAGACTCAAAGGGATATCCTGCTCCTCCAGGTTGGGGGTTGGCCGTGGGGCTGACATCCCCACCCCATAAAAAGTTCTGTTGAGAGGCTTCTAGAATAAACTAAGCTCCAACAAGGACTGTAACGCTAGAAGAACAAAATATTAGCCTTCTAATCATCATATTTAATGAAGGTACTGCAAATATTTTTTTTTCGGCCCGCAGACACACGTCACACCTTGTTAAATGCAAGTCGAAGCTTTATAAGTTAATCTAGCCGACAGGAAGTGAGTAACGACAGTTGTAGAATAAAATAATGTCCCTGTACCATGTTATACCGCGTTAATATTTAAATATTATGGTACAAGCACAGTGTAACGGAAATGATTCCGTGGCACTTCATTAAGCACAACGCCAGGAACGCATGTAGGGGTGTAAAGGCCTACATCCACATGTTCACGTAAATAGTAGATGGAAATGGGTCGTCAACCTCATTCGTCGGCTGCTTTACCCACAGAGGAATAACGATCTGACAACCATTGGGTAGGAGACTGGGTTTGCCCCAGAGACCTTCTTGATGCTGTTGAAAATATAAAAGTTTCTTCAGCCTTTGCGAAATAATTCGGTCGTCTACCAGCAGCTTACTCTCTATACGTGAGTGAAAAATTATAATCGTTATAAAAAACCTTATTAACCTGATGAAAAGAGGAAATACATATTTCAAAAGCAATATCCCGGCTCGCGGCTTGGATTAAAGAAATACTGCCTACAGCATCTCAGCCAGCTTCGTAGAGGCACAGTAAGAAGTGCTGAGAGCATACTGTTTCTAATTACGGTAAGTACCTGACCTTTAACCCTTTAAAACCTAGCGGTTGCTGCATGTACGACCAGGTTTAACGTTCAAAGCTTCCACCTTGTATCCACAGAGTGCATTTATGTGTTTTGTGTGGATCTCAGAACAAACAGCGATTATTTCACTGTACAACATTAACTGACTGGTTTGTATAACTGAGACGGAGTATGTTTACTGCGCGGTACGGACTGTATTTATGTGTTTTGTGTGGATCTCAGAACAAACAGCGATTATTTCACTGTACAGCATTAACTGACTGGTTTGTATAACTGAGACGGAGTGTGTTTACTGCGCGGTACGGACTGTATTTATGTGTTTTGTGTGGATCTCACAACAAACAGCGATTATTTCACTGTACAACACTAACTGACTGGTTTGTATAACTTAGACGGAGTGTGTTTACTGCGCGGTACGGACTTTATTTATGTGTTTTGTGTGGATCTCAGAACAAACAGCGATTATTTCACTGTACAACATTAACTGACTGGTTTGTATAACTGAGACGGAGTGTGTTTACTGCGCGGTACGGACTGTATTTATGTGTTTTGTGTGGATCTCAGAACAAACAGCGATTATTTCACTGTACAACATTAACTGACTGGTTTTTATAACTGAGACGGAGTGTGTTTACTGGGCGGTACGGACTGTATTTATGTGTTTTGTGTGGATCTCAGAACAAACAGCGATTATTTCACTGTACAACATTAACTGACTGGTTTTTATAACTGAGACGGAGTGTGTTTACTGGGCGGTACGGACTGTATTTATGTGTTTTGTGTGGATCTCAGAACAAACAGCGATTATTTCACTGTACAACATTAACTGACTGGTTTTTATAACTGAGACGGAGTGTGTTTACTGCGCGGTACGGACTGTATTTATGTGTTTTGTGTGGATCTCAGAACAAACAGCGATTATTTCACTGTACAGCATTAACTGACTGGTTTGTATAACTGAGACGGAGTGTGTTTACTGCGCGGTACGGACTGTATCTTTATATATAATTTAGGTTTAACATTCACAAATTCTACGTTCTGCCCACACAATGTATTTATGTGTTTTGTGTGGATCTCAGAAGAAACAGCGATTATTTCACTGTACAACATTAACTGACTGGTTTGTATAACTGAGACGTAGTGTGTTTAATGCGCGGTACGAAGTAGATCTTTAAATATAATTCACAATATTCTTAGTGTTTAAATTGGACCGTGCCATTGGATCAAGAGGATAGTCGCCGGCCTCTCATTACAGAGGCCCGGGTTCAATCTCAGATCAGTCTATGTGACATTTGTTGTGGATAAAGTGGAGTTGGGACAGATTTTTCTTCAGGTACTTTGTTTTCCTCTGTCAATATCATTCCGCCAAAGCTCCATAATCATATTTATCTACATGTTGCTCTTACCAGAAATGTAAATCCGGGCGAAGCCTGGGAACCATCCAAAAAGCAATATTCTTTCGGAAATCGGAAAGAATTGAATAGAAAAGTACTTTATCTTAGTGTATAAAGGGTTAATCCCTAAGGTCACGTTCCAGCTTGCCACCCCCGCATGTAAATCAGGAATGTTACTTGAACAGGTGAGGTAAAGTCAGCACCATCCACCTCCCTCCCGCAACCCCATTACAGTGACCGAGGTTTCAAAAGCAAAGTCTTACAGCCTAATGTGCCATAAATTAGAGATTTCTTCATTCTCCGGCAAAAGGAGACACATTGCTTATTTAAAGAAACGGACACTCTGTGGAGACTGATTTATAGACACGGTTAAAATCAAACTCTCTGGCATCAAAGGTAAAAGTAAAGTTCACCCCATAACCTGCCATGAATGCCCAGAGGGGGAGTAGAGGGATAGCTCTACACTTTCTTTAACCTCGGCGCTAGATGGGGGTGGGTGGTCAACACCACACCCCGGTCGCTTTACCCCCGGGAATGACCCGGTACCCATTGTATAAGAGGCTGGGTAGGTCTCAGGGCCGGTTTGGACGGGTGCGGAAAATCTCGCCCCCACCGGAATTCGATCCCCGGACCGTCCAGCTAGTAGCGAGTCGCTATACCGACTGAGCTATCGCGGCCCGTCTCTGGCATCAAAACTAAGCATTATTATTAAAGGCCCAGACACTGGGATTTGATCGCCAGATATCAATTATAAATTAGCACTGGCGATCTCTTCTCTACTTCCGTTATTTTTTTTTGTTTTCTAGGGACCTCAAGGGGTTTCGAATGAGGAAGGGAGCTTTTTTTGATTGGTTGGTTCGTTGGTTGGTTGGTTGGTTGGTTCTTTTGGTTGGTTGGCGACAAGATCTACGGGCGACATTTCAGTAGTCCCACTACACTGCACGGTATATGTCATAACAAGGCAGCTAGAAGCTACAGATAAGAACCAGAGCAGTGCTGATTCTCCAAGGGGCAGTTTTTGTTCAATTAGTGACGGCTCAGACACAATAATGGCCACTAGAGGTCACCCTATCTGCAGATCTCGTCGGCTGCTTGACCTCTCCAGCGTGCAAACACACACAAGAGCGCAGTGTGCAGAAAACATCCCACTTGAATTACATATATGAAATGCCCATTTTTAAAGTAAGAAGACTGTAAATTATAAGCTCTAAAAAAATTATACGTGTTTTACAAATACGTACTTTGCTATTTTACATAACTAACTGGTCTTCACACACATTTGCTGCAGATAAACCCCATGATTCAAGGCCAGTAACATCGCGCACAGAATAAGGTGATTTGCATACAGGGAAGGGTTTCGTGAACACTGTAAACCCCAACCAGATACATATCCCTACTTCGCCTGATTATAAGTAATAAAATACGTAACTGTATGTGGTACAGGAGGTACAGTTCCTCATATCAACCTCATGGAGGTAAGTGACCAGCTTTACACTCCAGCCGCTTTATCTCCCAGGAAGAAACTCTTGGTATTTAATGGATGGGATGCTGATTAGAACAAAGCCTTTGTGGAAACACCGACGAAGAGAAATTTATGTACTCCAAACAGGGAATGAAATCACAGTTCCTCATATCAACCTCATGGAGGTAAGTGACCAGCTTTACACTCCAGCCGCTTTATCTCCCAGGAAGAAACTCTTGGTATTTAATGGATGGGATGCTGACTAGAACAAAGCCTTTGTGGAAACACCGACGAAGAGAAATTTATTTACTCCAAACAGGGAATGAAATCACAGTTCCTCATATCAACCTCATGGAGGTAAGTGACCAGCTTTACACTCCAGCCGCTTTATCTCCCAGGAAGAAACTCTTGGTATTTAATGGATGGGATGCTTATTATAACAAAACCTTCGTGGAAACACAGACGAAGAGAATTTATTTACTCCAAACAGGGAATGAAATCACAGTTCCTCATATCAACCTCATGGAGGTAAGTGACCAGCTTTACACTCCAGCCGCTTTATCTCCCAGGAACAAACTCTTGGTATTTAATGGATGGGATGCTGACTAGAACAAAGCCTTTGTGGAAACACCGACGAAGAGAAATTTATTTACTCCAAACAGGGAATGAAATCACAGTTCCTCAGTAATCCAAAACGTAGACTGACTACAGTGGCTGACCTACACGGACTTGCAGATAGTACTGACTTAAATACAATAAAAACAGTTCCGGAGTGTAATCTCGTTAGGGAAACGCCTGTTTCATGAAGGGTGCACAATTAGAATGCTTCCGAACGCGGACAAACTCAAATTAAATACCTGTCGGGCAGTCACTAATGTTCTGAAATGTAACGCAGGTGCTTTGTTGCTCAAACATTATCATGTCTTGTGTAAACCCATTAATAAATATAGTGGCTCAGTTGTTGATTTTGTCCTCTGAATGGGACAATGAAACTGTTTTCCCCGCGAAATGCACCGTCCTGATGGACAGCAGTGGGCACTTCTTCGTCAACAAAAAACAACACTCCCAACTCGGTTCTACAATTTCAATTAAAAACAGGAAATCATTCTGTAAAATAAATGAAACAGGGAGCTAACGAACGTGGAAACGTATTATCGTTCTGTCAAAATATAGGCCTATATACAGGGTGGGTGAGAAGTAAGTAGGCATTGAGAAGTGGTTATAACCTCTATATTTCCAATGCAAAGATAATTAAAATAATTTTAACATGTACCTTTATAAATGGGAATATGGACGCATAGCTTAAAATTGAATGTAGGCACCGGCGGCATCTGAAGATAGCGGTCGGCATTCATGGTGTCATGCAGAAGATATGGGCCGATGACCTTAGTGGCCGTCATTCCGCACTACACGGTCACTTTTGGACGATTTTGCATCTTCTCCACCGTCACTTCGGGATCGTGTGCCGCCCAGTAATGGCAATTATGTCGATTGACAAAACCGCCGATATGGAAAACGGCCTCGTCGCTCCAGAGAATGTTTTCAAACAGTTGTGGCCAATCCTCGTGCGAACCCAGCATCAACTCCCCATATTCCATTCTGCGGTCACAGTCTTCAGGTGTCAGCTCCTGCAAGTAATGGGGTTTCCACGGGCGAAAATTCCAAGTCTTTCTCTAACACCGTACGTATCGTGTGCCTCGACAGTTATTTAATGCCTACTTACTTTCCACCCACCCTGTATAGTGCATTGTTTATAAACTGCGGTAGACACACCGTGTTAAGAAGATGGTACCGGGCCTTTTTTTTTTCATTTCTCTATTCTTAAATTCGTGTTGGTGGGATTTCTTTTTGTTTTAATACAATAGCGACACGATTAAATGTTGCAAGACCTCCCGTGATGAACATAAACACGGCGTAACAGCCGTAGCATGCCCGCTATCTGAGTGCCTCTACCATTTGGAATTCCGTAATACTAAGGTTTGATTATTTCATGCGAAATCACTGACAAATAAAAGTACTTTAAACTCGCGTTTCCACCTTTTATACAAAATACACTAAAAGTTTTCTACATGTTCTAAAACTAGACACAAAATCGAGTTCTCTCTATTGTGTCGCATATGGATACAAGTGCAGTGTGTAATAGCAGCGAAGAATGAAGCTTCAAAGTCGTTATTTTAATGGAGCGCCAGACAAAAGGAATAAAACAAACCCCTGTTTTGAGTGCTGTCTGTTCACACTGTCTCTAAGTGGGACGAAGTACAGGGCATACACAAAAGAATGGTGCGGCTTTAATAGTGTTCACTATTAAAACCGCACCATTCTTTTGTGTATGCCCTGTATATGCTGAAATGCATGTGTATAGGGCCCGTGTGTAATGTCCGTTGTATTTATCAGATTTTGACCAAAACTGGAATGGATCGAAAACTTCTGGACAAGATCAAATTTCATAAGGATTTTATTTGTGTTCTTGCGTACACACAGACGGACGGAGAGACAGAAATTTTAACAGGAAAACCTCAACAATGTGGTCGCGCTTAGAAGTTACATATTATATCCGATATCTTCGAGGTAAATTTCTACCCCGCATTTTTAACCAATGCCATTGCGTGCTGAATGTGCATCCCATCTCACTTTTTCTCGTCCCGGTATTACTTCATGCTCAACAGATACAACAGCAATGTTTCTGTCCATCGGACATAGCACTCACACTGCTCCAGCGACCCCACGCTCTCTTACAGCATACAGCTGGCTCACATCGACCAGAGTCGAATGGGGCAAGGCATCAAGGGTCTACATAAACTGTTTATTATTACTATGATTATTAATAGTAGTAGCAGCAGCAGCAGCAGCAGTAGTAGTAGTAGTAGTAGTAGTAGTAGTAGTAGTAGTAGTAGTAGTAGTAGTAGTAGTAGAACAGTATTCGTAGCAGTAGTAGCAGTATATGTGGCAGTAATAGTACAATAGTAGTAGTAGCATTAGAAGCAAAATATGTGACAGTAGTAGTAGTAGCAGATGTGGTAGTAGCAGAAAAACAGTATTCGTAGCAGTAGTAGCAGTATATGTGGCAGTAATAGTACAATAGTAGTAGTAGCATTAGAAGCAAGATATGTGACAGTAGTAGTAGTAGCAGATGTGGTAGTAGCAGAAAAACAGTATTCGTAGCAGTAGTAGCAGTATATGTGGCAGTAATAGTACAATAGTAGTAGTAGCATTAGTAGCAGTATATGTGGTAGTGGTAGTAGTAGTAGTAGTAACTTCGAAAGGTTACATTAACAATTTCACAAGTAGTCCTCATTACAACTTCTATGCAACATAATTCACAGCCGTTTGTGTGGTACTCCTGCTTCAACTTACAGGTCATGAATCACAAATTACCAACAAAATGCACTATATTTTCACTTTTTATTCTTTAACCCCTACATATGTTTCAACCCTTACAAGGTCATCTTCAGGGGGCTCGTAATCTACATTTACTTTACGTCAATTGTTGTCTACTGTTTTGTTTTGTATCACATGTAGTCAAGTTTCATATTACAGTAATTTACAATATCTGTCTTTAAATATATAAAACACAGATTATAAAATCCTATAAAATCCTTAAATAAGGTTCGTCAATATTTTCGTAGTAACAAGATATAATGAAGCTATATGCTTTTTTAAGATGTATCTTTTACCATTAGCTTGTTATTGGCAGTTGGTTCTGTATATATAGGTAAACAGTCAAGTACAACAGGTCCTGTGAAATAATGATCAGATATCAGCATGTAGTTATATTGTATTGAAGAATAAAACGTGAAAAAATACAATGTATTTTGTTGGTGTGTAATTTATGATTTGTTAAAAATACACGGTGAAGATAATACAAAAAAAAATTGGAGGTCATAGTTCAAATGTTGGCCACAAAACCCCATCGTTTCGACCCTGTCTCCAGCCAAATAAACAGATTTAACACATCCAAACCCTAGTTCTCTTAAGAGTAATTTCATTCTGATGCTCCCATCTACGCCTCGATCTCCCAATTATTCTATTTCCTAAAGATTATAAACATGAAATGGTCAATGCTTTTTTTTATCAAACACACTCAAAAGACAAACGCCTCACTCAACTCATCTTCCTTATTTCAAAGATTCACATAAAACAGTAATTTGATAAACAGCAAAATCCAACGATATGCAATTGACATATCTTTCCAATTTATCTCAGTGTAATCAACACCAGGTTGCTTCCATACACAAGGACTTACCTTAGATGCCACGTGGAACAACATTCAACCTGCCTGCGTGGCTAAACGGCGCAACAGGCCATGACCGCTGCCATGTATAACTAGGCTAAGATCATATTACAATGACGCCAGCCGTTATACACACAATCTTTATGAGTTCGCGTAGCAGTATGAGTCACAACACATATAATTTAACACTCTACAACACTCTCTCAAGTCAAGATTTCAACACAACAAACACTTTGAACAAATCCACATCTACCATTCTTCCACTTACACACACACGACTGTCTTCTGTCTCTCCATGTACAAGTTCGTGAAGGAACGGTGTCACTTCGGTTATTTCCGGAAGGAGTATGAAAAATTAGTTGTAACTGGTTCAGGTATTATACCGATGAAACGCTTAATGAAAACAGCATACGTGCAAATAATCCTCTTGTTCTGCGAGTTTATTTTGCATTCAGCAAGCTGAGTCTGCTCAAATACACATGTGCAAGTAATTTTTTTTTTCAAAGAACAAAATTCGAAACACCAACTAAATTAAACACACCCTCCAGAACGCATTTCTCTCCTTTTTTTTTTTTTTGTTATTCCATTTCCCGATTCGTTATAATTCTATGAAGCGTAACTCCAAAACAACATTCATTTTCACTACACAGAACACTCTCGCTTTTACAGGGATTACGACAATGTTGGCGCTGACGGACACAAACATCACGTGATCACATTAACATGTCGATTGTGGTCTTTCTAACGTAAGCACACTGTTCACTGTGAGGTACGAACTGAATCAATACACATAATGTAGATTAATTATAGTCCTAAAGGGGTTAAATCTTATTTCGATCACGATACAAGGCTACAGTTTGGATGACCCAGGAATCGAAGTTCGATTCCCTACATGGGTAAGCTTTTTCTTTTCTCCAAGCGTCCATACCGGCTCTGGTTGAAACCAGCTCCTATCCAAACGGTACTGGGGGGCTCTTCTCGGTGGAGGGAGACTGGGACACATAGACGATCCCTCATCTCAAATTGTATCTTTGTGAAAAATGCATGTAGTTATACCTCCACTCCCACATAAACATTTATGATACGTCATATGTTTCTTCAAAACTGTGACGTAACGCAAAAACGGTGCTTTCTAGTTTGGAATAAGGTCAGAAGGATTAATTTCAAAGTTAATTATCATCTACGTTGTCATAATCTTGTTCCCCTTCGTAACAATAATTTTAACCAATCCACAAAACCCCACCACCAATTACGCAAACCCAAACTCCATAACCGTTGAGGAAATCACAGAGGTGTTTTTGAAGATTCAATTCTGTTTCGACTGGTAAACACCGACGTTTCGGAGTAGCATGTTTTCTTTATATTCCGCAACAAGAAGGGCTGTTTGTCTGTGAAGACGAAGGTAGCGCAGTCTTTCGAAACGTCGATAACTGCACATTTAACGACACAGCACCACATCCCATAAAACTTTATACTCTAACGAGTCAAACAGTGAAGCTTATGGTGACGTGAATCCAATCATAAAAACCCAATTTCTTAAATTACATTTTAATATTATCCTCACTTACACATTTCTCAAGCACTCGCTGCAAGCTATATCCGTGTCTCCCTATCGTATTTAGCTGCCGGTTTAAGGAAATTACCTGCAACCTTTACACACGGTCCCTTTTTTCTGCGCTCAAAAATAAATCACGTCCTATTATTTTGGGTACATGCTCCAACAATGAAAGGCAATATATCACTCGCCTAAGTCACAATGTCTCTCAAAGCACAACGTACAACCATCCATCTAGCCGTCGATTTATTGATTGATTGATTGTTACGATATCGCCCCCTTTGTCACAAAAGATTTGGCAAGATAAGCATGAGCCATAGTCCTCCAAATGTACACTGCTTTCTGATACAGGATTTCAGCGGCTTAACAAGATTTGAAGATGAAATATTACATCTTCAAGAGACATATTCTTTGAGCTCAATATTCTTAATAACGCCTTCTCTCGACAACTTAAGCCCGGCATTTGAGAGCCAGAAGGTTTTTCTGCAGTACTTTTCGATTCTGTTAACTACTTAATGACGTAAAATAGACATTAACCCTTAGTTAGTTAGTTAGTTAGTTACTTCCTGTCGCTCCTTGCGGAGCATAGGGCCCTTTTTCAGATGTTCCTTGGTCTGGAAGTGTGCATTCTGTAGTGAGTGACCAGTCCACTGACTGCACAATTTCTACTCATCCTGATATGACTGCCAGAGCCATCTAGCAGTCAATCGGGAGAATTGGGTGAGAAATGGCCGCTGAATTTTGCTTACGAAACATTTCTATTCATGCCCGTAAGGTTCTTTTACATGCCGTAAATCTACGTATTGACATTAACCCTACAAAAATTAAATCAATATCTGTCCAAACACAACCAAATACTAATTATCATATAGAACTACATGTTTCGACCTATCTCAAGTCATCCTCAGGTTCACTATTGGTCTTTAAAACATATTGAAGAACAAATATACATTTCGTAAGTCCATAAAACGTAAATAAAATTACTAAAATTGTTAAAATTGTTACGTCATAAACAGGAACAAATATGTGTGGATAGAGGTTCTACCACAACTGTTACAAATATGTGTGGATAGAGGTTCTACCACAACTGTTACAAATATGTGTGGATAGAGGTTCTACCACAACTGTTACAAATATGTGTGGATAGAGGTTCTACCACAACTGTTACAAATATGTGTGGATAGATGTTCTACCACAACTGTTACAATTATGTGTGGATAGAGGTTCTACCACAACTGTTACAAACATGTGTGGATAGAGGTTCTACCACAACTGTTACAAATATGTGTGGATAGATGTTCTACCACAACTGTTACAAATATGTGTGGATAGAGGTTCTACCACAACTGTTACAAATATGTGTGGATAGAGGTTCTACCACAACTGTTACAAATATGTGTGGATAGAGGTTCTACCACAACTGTTACAAATATGTGTGGATAGAGGTTCTACCACAACTGTTACAAATATGTGTGGATAAAGCTTCTACCACAACTGTTACAAATATGTGTGGATAAAGGTTCTACCACAACTGTTACAAATATGTGTGGATAGAGGTTCTACCACAACTGTTACAAATATGTGTGCATAGAGGTTCTACCACAACTGTTACAAATACTGTTTACAGATTTTAATTCATTTGCCATTCCAAACTTGTCACAGCATCATATCCCGTCCGAGTGTATCCATGTGGATTAATTCCAAAATTACGTAAGTGGACTTTCACATTTGCTGATCAACAGTTCCGACAGATACTGATATAATTTTTGTACTATTAACAACACAACAGGACGACATTCGTTAAGAAATTGCAAATTAATCCCTTGAAATTATTTAAAACATTAGTATAAAACTTTACAACGTAAAAGTAGACAATGTTGCTAATTAGAGACATGTTTAAACAGGCAACCCTTTCGTTAAGGCGCTGTTAAATATAATAGTCTCTGAGCACTGTGATATCTTGCTTTTACGGAAAGTAAACAGTTATTTAAAGTGACTCGTAGAACAGAAAATGCTGATACATAGACGTAAGTAATCCTCGGCAAAGTTCGCGACTGTAATACCAACCGGATTGCTGGTACTTTTCGCAGCTATTTGTTGTTACCATCTTGCTGTTATATCCGTAGATATTAACAACTTTTGAGAGAGATACATGATGGCAGAAAAACGAGAGATTTCCAAGTTTATGTCTTTACATACAACAAGGATTGAAATATTAATATCTCGATAATTTATATACGTAAGGCAGACAGAGCCGATCCCAGTGGCCGCGCGAAGGCGAGGGTTTACGGCCGCTCGCTTACTGGGATTGTGGGTTCGAATCCCGCCTAGGGCATGGATGTCTGTTTCTTGTAAGTGTTGTGTGTTGTCAGGTAGAGGTCTCTGCGACGGGCTGATCACTCGTCCAGAAGAGTCCTACCGAGTGTGGTGTGTCTGAGTGTGATCGTGACGCCTCGAAAATTGAGGCGGCCTAGGCCCCCAAGGGGCTGTCGAGCCATTGAGGAGAAAAGAAAAAAAAACAGAAGTAGACAGAGAGTGGGAAGCCTTGAGCGTCGACTTTGCCTCGTCCATCTGACATCTTTCCGTTGTCTTTTTATAGTATACGAGTATACTAATGCGTCTCTATATAGTTCCGTTTTCGTATTATGCGTGTGTACAATAAAATCGTATTCATTTCGTGTCTCATTAATTTCATCGTACGAGAAATATCAACAGCAAAATGAGTTAGTACGCAGTTTTGATTCAGTCTTATTAAAAAATGTTTTAAATTTTGTGATATGTATCATCAACATATAACGTTAATCCTAACTGTGTAATGTTTATATACAAATCCGTACAAAATAAGTCCTTAATTTTCAAGCGCTCCGATTGTTAAGCTCCTATTCTAAATGTAAGCACTAATTAGCCACATGGACATCTTCATAAACCCCAGGGTTCTGTTAAGTGTTTTTATGTCATCTATGTATTTATGCTTGAAAGGAAAGACCAAACAGTACAAATGTACAGGGCATACACAAAAGAATGGTGCGGTATCAAAAGTGAATAAAAAATGTATTTCTCACCTTACACGGGCACAACATACACCGTCAGCGGCGGCAACTGTCCAAGTTTCTCATTTGGTAATTACAATCCTTCAATGTGTGCACCCTGGGTCACACGACACACATTCACACGGTAATCAAATTCATCCCAGAACACAGAAAGCCTTCTCCTGCTGCAACGCCATCTTTGAAACTGGCCCCGCGGCCACGCAGTAAGCATGAGAAGCGAACTGCTGGTAGCGCATGAGAAACTTGGACAGTTGCCGCCGCTGACGGTGTATGTTGTGCCCGTGTAATGTGAGACACAAATTTTTTATTCACTTTTGAAACCGCACCATTCTTTTGTGTATGCCCTATATAAATATATTTAGGTATTTTTAAAATGATAGCTTTCGTGGTTTTTATGTGTAGATTATATAAGATGTTCCAAGGCGCAGCAAAGTTGCAGTTAAGTATAACCTTTCTGCTCGTAATTACAGCCCAGTTATTTACATCCAAATTGGTTCCCTTGCGATCTGATATCCTTCAGTGCGTTGATGAGCTCATTGTATATGGACTGCGCTCAATACTATGAACTGAAGTTTCCACCCTGCAGATTATGAATTATTATTATTTTCAAAAGGGCAGAGAAGTACATTCATAATGAAAATAATCCAAAGGCACTTCAATTGCAGAGATTTTTTTTTTTTTTTTTTTTGGTATTACTAATTCATAGCTAAAATTTGTATATGAGATGAAATGCATGCCAGTAATACAAAGCCATTCCAACACTACAAAGCCATGTCATATAATATCAAGTACAATGTCTCGCCATGCCTGCTGTGGCAAGTGCACTGTTATACCGATGAAATAATTTGGTTGAAGTTTTATGACAAAATAATTAAAATAAAATAACTCTAACCTTTCAATATACTGTTTTTCAATAAAAAAAATTCAATGTGTGGAAAAAATTAGAAGAACAAGCCCACAGAATTTTTGATTCAAAATCCTTATGCCCTGAAGATGGAGGAAGTAACGTCCTCCGAAACGTTGGTAACCACATAGCAAACTACTCGTTGTCACATTTTATAAGATATAATTAGAAACTCCCTGTATTCTTGGCAGCATATTACTAAAACGGATATTAGTAAAATATGATGGTGTAAAGCGGCTTAAACTGGTTCAGTTTGCCTCAATTGTCAGCGCTTGAGAAGGCGAAAACATTTTTTTTTAAATCACAGAAATGGTGGCGGTACGTACCTACCAATTATCAGCTTGAAAATGACAACGCTCATTAGGCAGTTGTTTCCAGCCGCCTGTTACTTCATCCCCCTAAAGTACAAATATTTGCCCTCAGCACCCTATTCTCGAAACGCTTCAGTCTGTGTTCCTCCCTCAGTATAAGGGACCGGCTTTCATAGCCGTATAAAACGACGGGCTAATTTGTTAATTCTGTATATTTGAAACTGTACGTTCTGTGTATGTGCAACTGTACGTTCTGTGCATGTGAAACTGTACGTTCTGTGTATGTGCAACTGTATGTTCTGTGTATGTGCAACTGTACGTTCTGTGCATGTGAAACTGTACGTTCTGTGTATGTGCAACTGTACGTTCTGTGCATGTGAAACTGTACGTTCTGTGTATGTGCAACTGTACGTTCTGTGTATGTGCAACTGTACGTTCTGTGTATGTGCAACTGTACGTTCTGTGCATATGAAACTGTACGTTCTGTGTATGTGCAACTGTATGTTCTGTGTATGTGAAACTGTACGTTCTGTGCATGTGAAACTGTACGTTCTGTGTATGTGCAACTGTACGTTCTGTGCATGTGAAACTGTACGTTCTGTGTATGTGCAACTGTACGTTCTGTGTATGTGTAACTGTACGTTCTGTGCATGTGAAACTGTACGTTCTGTGTATGTGCAACTGTATGTTCTGTGTATGTGCAACTGTACGTTCTGTGTATGTGCAACTGTATGTTCTGTGTATGTGCAACTGTACGTTCTGTGTATGTGCAACTGTACGTTCTGTGCATGTGAAACTGTACGTTCTGTGTATGTGCAACTGTACGTTCTGTGTATGTGCAACTGTACGTTCTGTGCATGTGAAACTGTACGTTCTGTGTATGTGCAACTGTATGTTCTGTGTATGTGCAACTGTACGTTCTGTGTATGTGCAACTGTACGTTCTGTGTATGTGCAACTGTATGTTCTGTGTATGTGCAACTGTACGCTCTGTATATGTTCAACTGTACGTTCTGTGTATGTGAAACTGTACGTTCTGTGTATGTGCAACTGTACGTTCTGTGTATGTGCAACTGTACGTTCTGTGTATGTGCAACTGTACGTTCTGTGTATGTGAAACTGTACGTTCTGTGTATGTGAAACTGTACGTTCTGTGTATGTGCAACTGTACGCTCTGTATATGTTCAACTTTACGTTCTGTGTATGTGAAACTGTACGTTCTGTGTATGTGCAACTGTACGCTCTGTATATGTTCAACTGTACGTTCTGTGTATGTGCAACTGTACGTTCTGTGTATGTGCAACTGTACGTTTCTACATACGAAATGTTAAAACAATTTTTCACCCGATGACAGCAGGCATCCCCATAATTTAATCCGCTCTTAAATTTTTCCTGCATTACGTTCTGAATTATAATTTTACCAAACGTTGTAACCGTGCCACATTTTCAAGTCGAACTCGGTTATAACGACATGAAAGGGGCTGAATATTTTGCGTCGTTATAAACGAGTGTTGTTATAACCGAGTAGTATAATGTTATGGTTAACGGTGAGGAATTAATTGGTACCGCAGAATGTCTGACGTTAAAGACGAGGTGTCGTATAAACCGATGTCGTTATAACCGGGTTCGACTGTATTTATTACCATACTTTGTTTTAAATGTTCCTGCATCCTGTTGCAGAGATATATACATATGTATATACATACATACATTTCAACATTCGCTAGAGACCAATCACCTTATGGCGAGTAACAAATCTTCTGGATTTTTATATTACAATGAAACCTGTCTTAAACGGAATCTGGGAATAACGAAAACCTATCTTTAGCAGAAAAATTTTACAGTTCTGAAAATCTGGAGTCATGAGGATACCTGCATTAAAAGGAACTTTCCTAGAAGGGGAAAAAATTTCGCTTTCTTGCGGTTTCGATATAGGCAGGTTTCACTGTACTAGAAATAACAGCTACAGGCACCGTTGATTAGAATGTGAATTTTATATTGACACCTTCATATGACGGAGTCATTTACAGCCAAGTATTACTGCTAAAAGGAAGCAAAAAGATATTCCCACTAAGCCCATGCTCTCAGTCAATTATTTATACATTTTCTTCTTTGACAACACTCAGACCACCTAAAAGCACAATATTCTTCCCAGGTATTTATATTACAATATCACATTTAACATTGCTACATGTTTCGATCCCCAACGGATCATCATCAGGGAATTAAATCAAACAACACCGCACTAAACCAACAACCTTCGCATAGTGTAGAAAGGTGATTTGATTCCCTGATGATAATCTCTTGGGGATCGAAACATGTAGCAATGTTCAAAGTGGTATTGTAATATAAATATCTAAGGAAAAGTATTGTGCATTTTGTTGTCTGAATGTTGTGAATTTGTTATCGAAAATGCACGGAAAGTAAAATACAAAATTCGCTTCTTTCAATTCAATAATGTTGTGCTACAAGCCTGTGATAGCGTTCAGAAGCTTTACGTGACGGTCCAGTCTATCTGTGTGCCTTTAAATAGTCTCTGTCCTTCAGAATTACACAAGGAAGTCAATTTAGTTAGTCTAATAGGTCGCATCCTTTTTTATATGCTGTTTCAAAATTAATTCATACGCTTTTACCGCTTCCACAGTTTTCTGCCATTTACACAAAACTGAAACAATTTTTATGGTTACCATTTCAAACACTTCGTGCAAACAAACACACACTTGACCCACAGCATATATATGTGTGGGTGCAATCAGTTGGCTGGATAACAGAAGAGGGTGGAGCTCAATGACGGGGGGGGGGGGGGGGGGGGGGGGGGGGGGGGGGAGTTAACTACACTCCCTGGGACTGAACTTTTACCAGGAGTTTTATCTTACATTCACCGTGCATTTTCATTTAATATTTAACAACCAACTAAATACACATTTTATTTAAAACTATTTTATAGATTTATGAATTTATCTATACAATATATATAATATATTATAGATATATATATATAATATATATATATAATATATAATATAGATAAATTCATAAAACTATAAAATAGTTTTTAAATAAAATGTGTATTTAGTTGGTTGTTAAATATTTTACCAGGAGATATCCAGACTTTAATTTCAGGGCTTCCCAAAATCACAGATATCGCTGACACGCTGACACTGACACAATCAATTCAGCCACGAAATATACGGGAACATCACACTCTGAATAGTGACGTTCATCTAAACATATATAGAAGTCGGTGCTAGTCGCCGCCTCTCACTGTACAGACCCGAGTTCAGTCCCAGTTCAGGCCTTGCGGCAAAGTGGAAGTGCGACAGGTATTTCCGGTATTTCCTTGTCAGTATCATTCCATTCGCTACATACTCATTCATTCACTCATCTATTCCCGGCGCTATACAATCTTAGCCATCGACATGCTTCAAAATATTCAGATATTAATTTTTTTTACAATGGCTCGACAGCCCCTTGGGGGCCTAGGCCGCCTCATTTTTCGAGGCTTCGCGATTACGCACTTCAGACACACCACATCCGGTAGGACTCCTCTGGACGAGTGATCAGCCCGTCGCAGAGACCTCTACCTGACAACATACAACACTCACAACACACAGACATCCATGCCCTAAGCGGGATTCGAACCCACAATTCCAGAAAGCGAGCGGCAGTAGACCCACGCCTTAGAGAGCGCGGCCACTGGGATCGGCATTTAGATATTAATATCTGACCTAAAAAATATTTCTTTTATAAAAACCACCAGTTTCAAAGCTTCTTAGGATATTATGTCCTTGTTTATTCTGAGGATCATACAAAATCAAGGTCCAACGATACAGCATGCGAAAAAGGGCTTAATTTTATACAAATTAAGTAAAGAGTTGGGGTAGTAACCTTTCTCCTTTTAAAGCAACATTTCATTGGCTCACACGTTCACTGACAGTAACGTCACATCAATATCGTAAGAAATATCACATTAAAAGCAGTTAAGACGTGGAGTTAATTCTATGGAGTTTTAAATGATTAAGTCCAAATGCTTATATTTATTTAAGAGAAAGCATAAAGTCTCTTATATTTATATAATCTAAATTACGAAAGTTTTCTGTAATTCATCGAATTCCCCCAGTCACGTGATTTCTACTTGCTGAACTGCAGTGTAGACAACGTACTTGAATTGATGAAGAAACTCAGAGCCAATTAAATTTCGGAAACTCTTGCTTTCTTTAAATTCAGAGTACTTTTGACTCCTCCCTTGATATCTAGGCTCGTAAAGATTACGATAAATAAAAGTAAAACTTACGCAGTTGTTTTTGCATGATGTAAAACTAACTGAAGATCACAAATTAAGGGTACGTGAGGAGATGGGGGGACTGAGAAGAATTTTTGGGGCCGAGATGCAGGATTTAACAGGAGAATGGAGAACATCGCATTTTGAGAAGATGCTTAACCTGCACTCTTCACTTCACAGAACTAAATAACTAACCAACTAACCAACCAACTAACCAACTCTATGGTGCAGAGTCCTTCCTCAGAAGGTAACCGTTTTTAAGCTAGTCAAAAAATGCAGCATATTTTATGGAACCTGAAAGTTCATCGCCGCTTTCACAACAGCCCCCACTTGTCCCTACCCTGAGCCAGACCAATCCAGTCCATAGTACCTCTTCCCACTTTTTAAAGACCCACTTTAATATTATCGTTTCATCTACGCGTAGGTCTTCCAAGTCGTCTCTTTCCCTCAGGGTTCCCCAACAAAAGCCTGTATGGCACCTCTGCAGTCTCCCATACGTGCCACATACCCCGCCCATCTTATTCTTCTTAATTTGATCACCCAAATAATGTTTGGTGAAGGGTACAAATCATGAAGTTCGTTCTTATATATAAGTACGGGGTATCAAATCAAGGAGGATAAGACGGATGGAGCATGCTGCTTGGCAGAAATTGAAATTGTGTAATAATTTTTAGTCCGAAATCCTGAAGAAAGGAGATACCTTTCAAGACAAAGTGCAGTGATGAAGATAATATTAAAAAGAAGGTTACAAAGAAATTTAAGAAGACTGTATCAATCTGGCTGATGATATGGCCCAGTGAAAGGCTGTTGTTATTACGGTAATGAACCTTCACTTACCACAAAACAGCAAGAATTTATTTAGCAGTACAACTACTAGCTTCTCAAGACGCGCAATGTACCACGGAGTCAGTTGGGTGAGGCATTTATTACTTGGCCCGTTATTAGTCAGTCCTGCCGTTATGTGACGTAATTCTCATCATCACATGTCCAAGTAATTGCACCATAGCACTACACAGTTTTAGCGCAAGCTGTAACTTTGTTTGCACCCGGCAAATCACGCAGTGATGTTATAACCGTGTTGTAATTAACTGCGTGGAAATATGCCGAGAGAGAGAGAGAGAGAGAGAGAGAGAGAGGGAGAGAGAGCTGAGTCCAGCCCTGCGACAGTCCCAGCGGTTGGCTGGACAATATCTAGTCCGGATCGAAAATAATTTCACATTCCAGACAGCGCTGAGGGCAGAGTGCAGTGTTACGGAGCTAATTGGAACATAAGACCCCCGAACAAATTAATATTTCTCCCCATACGAGAGAAGAAGGAGAGATACAAACATTCGGCAGAAATGAGCCTGGCGCTACAGAATATCAGCCACTCAGTTCTGAATATTTCACAAAATTATTTTGCGTGATTTCAGGCTTCCACTGCGATGTAGATGGGATACTACGCAGCATTGAATGGTAGTTCTGTACCGACGTTTCGGGACAACCCATCTTCAAGCGTCAAGAAGTCCAAGAAGAAGGACTTCATGACACTTGTAAATTGGACCGACAGGTTGTCCCGAAACGTCGGTACGGAAATACTATTCAACGCTGCGTAATATCGCAAAAGAGCGCAGATCTCATTTTGCGCATGAAGTTGTCGTGCCTAAAAACATTGGAATGAAAACGCAAAACGTAAAATCGATCCTTTGCTTTAAAACGCTCAGTGAGATGAGTGATAGGGTGGCGTCACAGCTCCATGCAATCTTAACCAAAGCAGATAAAAATTCACAATATAAAAAAACCGACAAATGCACTATATTATCAAGTATTGTTCAATATCCCCTACATACGTTTCGGCTCCAATTGAACCATCTTCAGGGGGTCAAGGTTACATTCATATTATGTATATATATATATATATATATAGGGGATATTGAACAATACTTGATAATATAGTGCATTTGTCGGTTTTTTGAAATTGTGAATTATTATCAAAATGCACGGTGGATATAATGTAAAATTCAGAGAAGAAAATGTTTCTGAGTTGGCTTCACGCTCCGGTCGCTTTACTACCATCGCAAGAATTCCTGATGAACATTTGACAGGAAGCGGGTTTGTTCGCGGTATAAAGAGAAAAATTTCTCCCTATCCCAAATAAAAACCAGGCCACCATCAGCTACTATACAGACTAGTCAGAGTTACTATAATAAAAAAAACTTTAATTGTATTTCTTGTTTCGTGTATACAATTCTGTCCCCAACTATGACCATCAGCCACTGTCCGTTCTTTATAAAAGACGCAAGTACCGCTACCGCCCAAAAACCACATTTCATGCATTTAGTCAACAAATATATTCACTGAATTTTTTGAGACATGCTCCTCTTTTTCTCTCCACAAAATTCCGCGTATTTCTCAATGCTATCCTTTTTTTGGGTTAATAAAATATTCATGTTTTACATACAGGGTGCCCTAAAATTTAAAAGTCCAACTCTACAGCCAAAGGAATGATGAAAGAACAAAGATTAAGTATTAGGCAAAAGGCGCGCACACACATATATGAAAGTAAAATTTGTCCCATGTTTATCACGAGGGCGTATAGGGGCAGTAGACGTGTAAAGCCACTCATTTCTACTCTCGGCATTAGAGGTAAGCGGTTAGCTACACGCCCCGTTCGCTTTACCCGGGGGAAAGAACCTCTGGTACCCCGTTGCGTGAAAGATGGGCTCCGAAGCAGCTTCGGACGTTTGAAGAACACAAAAATCTCTTGCCTCTGCTGGCATAAAAACCCCGGATCGTCCAGCCCAGGCTTATCACAATACCGACTACGGTATTGTGGCTCCTACGCACATATTCATTTAATATTTTCAATAGTTTTTATTAGTTAAAAACACATAAGGTTTAAGAGCTGCCTGTGCTGCCGTCATCAGATGAAAACCAAATATAAAACATAGTCCACTGTTAATACATTTATAACCAACTGATACACAATTGAACCACTTTTATTGTAGCGTCTATACAGGGCATACACAAAAGAATGGTGCGGTTTCAAAAGTGAATAAAAAATTTATGTCTCACATTACACGGGCACAACATACACCGTCAGCGGCGGAAACTGTCCAAGTTTCTCATGCGCTACCAGCAGTTCGCTTCTCATGCTTACTGCGTGGCCGCGGGGCCAGTTTCAAAGATGGCGTTGCAGCAGGAGAAGGCTTTCTGTGTGCTCCGTTTTGATCGGACGTGCTGCTGCAAATGGAGACAAGAACCTTCTCCCTTGGCCACCCCGTTCGCCAGATCTTACACCGTGCGATTTCTTTCTTTGGGGGTTCGTTAAAGACAGCGTTTATGTACCACCATTGCCCACGTCCATCCATGAAATTCGTGATCGGATAACGCATGCACTGCAGGCCATTACAGCGGACATGCTACACCGGGTCTGGGATGAGTTTGATTACCGTGTGGATGTGTGTCGTGTGACCCAGGGTGCACACATTGAAGGATTGTAATTACCAAATGAGAAACTTGGACAGTTGTCGCCGCTGATGGTGTATGTTGTGCCCGTGTAAGGTGAGAAATAAAGTTGTCATTCACTTTTGAAACCGCACCATTCTTTTGTGTACGCCCCTACATATAGACGCTACAATAAAAGTGGTTCAATTGTGTATCAGTTGGTTATAAATTTATTAATTCATAAAGATGCACGGTGATACTAATATGAAATCTATAGTCCACTGTATCCATTTGATTGAGCCCGTTTTCATCGCGTATTAAGGATGCAGAGGTGCGAAGAGTCGAGGAAGAAATTTGGACGTGAAAAGGGACTGGTGCTCCACAATAGCAATAGAAAGGTAAGACAAAGAAGGTAAAGAAGGCCGTAGCCGTAAGCACAAAAGAGTAAAATGAGAATTACATTCAATTTTTTTAGAAATAGTTTAAGGTAAGGTATCACGTAGGAGATATATGTATAGATTGGATAATATTAACTTATCATGCAGATATGATTTGGGATGCTAGTTAGTCAGTTATATTTGCTTGACTGATTCCGTTGTGTTATTGTGTAATAAACCGACATGCATACCCGTCAAACACAACTTATATTTTGTAACAACAAATAGCTACATGTTTCGACTTTTTAAAAAGTCATTATCGGGTTGTACAATAACGCTGAAAGGTGTAAATTTAACAAAGGCTAGTCGAAATTATTCACGACTACAGTGTTGTAAAATTTACATCTTTTTTTACATTTTTGTACAGCACGATGATGGCTTCCTAGAAAGCCGAAACATGTAGCAGTTGGTTATGTTACAGAATATAAATTGTGTGTGATGGATATACTTGTTAGTTTAGTAGGCAAACATTTAGTTAATTAGTTCTGAACTATGAGAAGTCTAGTCTTGCTTTTTGTGTTTTACAAAATACTCTCTTAGCATTATGTTTAAAAAGCTGTAAACAAAATTCTAACTTCCAAGCACCGTGTTACAACATTCCCAAAAGCCAATTGACTGCTGGCCATTATTTAGTTCCCATTAAACAACATACACTGAGCACTTCAAACTTCCAAAGCTAACACAACTGCTCTTGTACTAACTAATTAAGTTTGTTACGTAAAGTTTCCTTACGTGAATGATTCTAAGATGTATTCTAGTACTTCCCATAACATGTGGACTAAAGAAAACAGTGTGTACATTAACTAAGGATCTCTGATTGCCTGATGTAATATGTCAATTGCCACAGACAGAGTCAAATAGTATATGTTAACGGGTTTCAGAAGCTGATCCCAGTGGCCGTGCGGTCTAAGGCGTGGGTCTTGGGCCGCACGCTTACTAGGATTGTGGGTTCGAATCCCACCGGGGGCATGGATGTCTGTGTTGTGTTTGTTGTAAGGACGGTAGCATGGAACGTAAAGTGACATGAAGGACGAAAAGGATTTAATCAGTACAAAAATGGATCAAAGGGGAAAAACCCCGGACAGGCAAAAAAATAAAAAAAAAAAATCCCACCGGGGGCATGGATGTTTGTGTTGTGTTGAAAGGACGGTAGCATGGAACGTAAAGTGACATGAAGGACGAAAGGATTTAAAACAGTAAAAAAATGGATCAAAAGGGAAAAACCCTGGATAGGCAAAAAAAAAAAAAAAATCCCACCGGGGGTATGGATGTCTGTCTGTTGTGAGTGTTGTGTGTTGTCAGGTAGAGGTCTCTGCGACGGGCTGATCACTCGTCCAGAGGAGTCCTACCGAGTGTGGTGTGTCTAATGTGTGTGATCACGAAACCTCGACGAAACGAGGAGGCCCAGGCCCATATAAGGCTGTCGAGCCATAGAAAAAAAACGGGTTTCAGAAGTAAAGATTATTGAATACTATTGTCTTCTGCTGTGTGACGCCGTGTATGTAACAACTGTATACCGATATTTAGAAGAACTTGCTGTCTGTTTTACCGGCGTCGAAGGATCAGTTGCGCAAGAGGAAGGGCAAAATTGTTCGTCATATTATAAAATTATTCATCTGCCCTGATGATGGAGGTAGCAGTTTCTTCTAAGAATTTGATAAGAATTTACAAAACTTCACGGCATCACCTCCCATTGACACAGCCGTGAAAATATGACCTAGACAAAAGCAATGGTGTTCTGTGCTGATAAATAAAATGTTATTTTAAAGAGCTCATTGTGACAAATTTGCAGCCTTCATGAAATTATAAATTATCCTCATTAACATCCACTTTTATAGGGATATTATTTTATATCTGATAGCTGTCCTTAGTCACTTCCCGTCGACTCTCTTAACTTATAAAATTTCGAAGTTCAATGAACAATATGTTAGATGGGGCGATTTTCTGCGAGTCGAAAGTAAAAATTTCCAGCGCCCTTTTTTTGGTACGGCGAGTATGGCTTTGTCTGCTGTTAAGTTAAACGCCCTGAGGGAAGAGCGATGCGAGTTGTCAGATAAAATAATGTGTCTGTATTTAAAACGTTATCGCAAAATTCACTGGTGTTCTCAGCACACAACAGAATCTTATTACAATCAGCTCTTCACGAAAAATTTGTGGTCTTCAAAAAATAATATTTGATGTGCATGAGCATGAAAGTGTATTTTGAGTTCTTTGGTTTAATATTATTTAACGTTATAAATTTAATATTATACATCTTCTGTCCAATATATGTACATATATATATATGTACATATATATATGTACATATATATGTATACTTTTTTTTTCCTATGGCTCGACAGCCCTACATGGGCCTGGGCCTCCTCGTTTTGTCGAGGCTTCACGATCACACTTTAAACACACCACAGTCGGTAGGAATCCTCTGGACGAGTGATCAGCCCGTTGCAGAAACCTCTACCTGACAACACACAACACTCACAAGAGACAGACATCCATGCCCCCGGTGGAATTCGAACCCACAATCCCAGTAAGCGAGCGGCCGAAGAACCACGCCTTAGACCGCGCGGCCACTGGGATCGGCATGTACATATATATATGTAACTTTATTTCCAACTTATTCCACTAGTCCAAATATAAGGTAATTTTTACATGTTTCGGTTATTTTTGTAGCCGTCTCCAAAGAGGACATGTCCCAAAAATGTTATATATATACATATATATAGTTAAAATATAACAACGTCGTTGGTAAATGGTAAAATGCAAACTGAAGAGTACAACATATGTATATAAAAAGTACAGACAATATTATAGGTAAAATATATACATGATTGTGACATCTGTATCCAAACATCTTCTCTTCCAATTAAATTTTTGTTTTTAAGCCCTGTGATTAACATGTGATTTGATTATAACACTGTACTGCTAGTAAAGACTAGTTAGAAAAGTTACTCCCTAAGGATGGCCACAGAAATGGCCGAAACATGTAGGAGTTGCCTTTATATAGAGTTCTTTAATATTACACAAGCTTAACACGTACAGCTTCCATTATAATTGACACAGAATTGGGGCAAGGCAGATCGAGAGTGAATTATGAATCAGTGTAACTGGATTGGTCACATCTTGTACAGGAAATGCCTTCTAAAACACAATATTGAAAGAAAGTATGAGAGAAGAATAGAAATGACGGGAAAACGAGGAAGAAGACGTAAGCAGCTACTGGATAACCTTAAGGAAAAGAGAATATACTCGAAGTTGAAAGAAGAAACACTAGATGGCACTGTGTGGGGAACTCGCTTTGTAAGAGGCTACGGACCTGTCGTAAGACAGACTGCAGAATGAAGAGGCTACGGACCTGTCGTAAGACAGACTGCAGAATGAATGCATGAATGAATGTAACAAATAAAAAGCCGGACTCAGCACTTTGAGATTGCCACGAAGATACAGTCTACTGCTGGATGTAATTAACACGGAGAGCGAGCAGAGGACAAGGTTAAGACCGTACGGTACACCAGTCGTCTGTGTAAAGCAAGCGGTTAGGATCTCACAGGCCGTTTGTGGTTTCCTACTTTGTATGAACATTGCAGTGCCACAAAAACCACGAAAAATGGAGATCAAAGTATCTCCGAAACGCTGAAAAACTCTTCTCTCCAATACAGGGCTCTGATCGTTGGCGTGATGCATGTGTATAATGACGTGTCCTAGCAGTTGTGTGCATAAGTATACAGAAACGTGGCGAGATTAACAACACGATGAAGACGACAATCAAAATCAGAATGTTACACATACCAACCAAAATTGATATGCATTAGAAGGCGACTTTAAGTTTATTATGCATGACTTCATTATATTAAAATATTATCTGGAATCACGACGGAAGAAATAGCAGGAAGTCGGACAAAATTGCATAACACAAATTTTCACAGTCACTATTTACATACACCAACTGGATGCAACTTTATTTAAAAAAACTGTATAGTTTTTTAAAACATATTTAAAAACTTTTTAAAAGCCGACATATGTTTCGGCTCTTATAGAGCCATCTTCAGGGGTTTATTGTCGTTAAAACTGCATATATTAAAACGTCTTTTTCTTTGGTTCACTTTTAGGCAAGGTTTATTTTCCACTTTTTCACTGCTCGGTATGCACAGACACTATTTGTTATTCGTGCTAAAATAATATGTTAATGTTTTCGTAGGTATTGTATTTGATTATAGATAAACCAGTACCATGCATCAAATACAATACCTACGAAAACATATTATTTTAGCACGAATAACAAATAGTGTCTGTGCATACCAAGCAGTGAAAAAGTGAAAAACCTTGCCTAAAAGTAAACCAATGAAAAAGACGTGTTAATATATGCAGTTCTAACGACAATAAACCCCTGAAGATGGCTCTATAAGAGCCGAAACATATGTCGGGTTTTAAAAAGTTTTTAAATATGTTTTAAAAAACTATACAGTTTTTTAAATAAAGTTGCATCCAGTTGGTGTATGTAAATAGTGACTGTGAAAAGATGCACTGTGATTACAGAATAAAATAAATTATTATATTATTATGATATAACTAACGTGAGTAAATTAAATAAAATATGAAGCAGGGACCCTGCAGCAAGTGTGAGATAGTTGATGAAAGCATACAAAGTTATGGCTCGTAAAACTGGGAGGAAGAAACCCCTTCAAACATATATGTTTAATTAATTAAAAGAACTTTATTAACATTGATTAGTTACATCATCGACAACATACATCCTGGTACAGTAGTTGTTCCAGTTACCAACTGTTCTGATCGCCTCAATCGTCGGAGTTGAATCCCGGGATCTCCGTAGTTGTTCAGAGATTCGTAAAAGTAGTGAAAACTTTGAAAAACACTACCAAGCAACATATATGTATTCTACACAGGAAGATTTGAGGATAATATATAAAGTGGTCTTGAAGAGTTAGAGTGGAAGGGCGAAAATTAATTTAATCTGACTAAAGACAGGAACAAATGGATGGCTTTTGTGAGCGCTGTAAAAAAAACTGCCGGGTTCTTCGAGAGGTTGGTAAGTTAATTCTGTTTTATCTGAAACACAATTAGCTTCCAATAAAATATAATTTCCTTGCGATATCACGAGGAGCGACTTCGTCGCATATGGGCGATTATTTCTCCTACGAAGAGAAATAATCGCTTCCACCTAGCATAGAGTTTAAGAATAAGTGGGGCTATACCTCCACCCTTTTACGTCTTCAAAGTGTAGTACTGAAATAAGCGCAAGAACAACTTTACCTTTTATCCAAACAGATTAAAAAGCTAATTTTACTGTTTACTTTCATATAAACAAAAGAGTGGATTATATATTTGAAGTACGCAAAATAAATATAATCAATATGGATTTGAAAATAAATGATATATATATATATATATATAGCGTGTATATAACATATGGCATACTGCTGTATTTGACTAAACTATACGGAGATATGGAGCGAAAAAGGCCACTACTAGCTTCGGTCTAGGTGTGGAGGTACAGCTCCAATCTTTCTTTACCTATGGCATAAAATAAAGCAGCGTTGAAAAGCAATGGCGATAAAGCATCTCCTTGTTTAAAACCATTCTTAATAGGGAACATGTCAGACAAATGTTTGCCTACCGGACCCTGCTATAGGTTTCACTTAGAAACATTGTTTTTAGCCTTACTAGTTTCATAGGTATACGAAACTCAATGAGAATATTATACAAGACCTCCATCGGAACTGAACCATAAACAAGTATTTGACGAATGCAGAATATATGATCAGTAGTCGACCTGTTACGTCGAAATCCACATTGATAATCAGCAATAATTTCCTCTACCTATGGAGTTAAACTTAAGAGAAAGTTATTAGATAGAATTTTGCATATAATTCGTACGAGTGACATGCCTCGATAATGACTACAATCTGTTTTATCACCCTTCACATAAACAGGCACAATGATCGACTCCTTCCAATGTTGAGGCAATTATTCCTTATTGCAAACACAATTAATAATTTGATGGATGTCAGAATGTACCGCCCTACGTCCTGCTTTAATCGCTTCTGCTGGAATTTGATCAATACCTGGTGGTTTGCAACTCTCCAGGTACCAAACAGCCATCCTGATATCAAAGGCACTGGCCCCAGGTACTGGGGTCTCTGCTGTATGTATTTCAGTCTGCCTGACATTCTTACCCCATGTACAGGGCATACACAAAAGAATGGTGCGGTTTTAAAAGTGAATAACAAATTTATTTCTCACCTTACACGGGCATAACATACACCGTCAGCGGCGGCAACTGTCCAAGTTTCTCATTTGGTAATTACAATCCTTCAATGTGTGCACCCTGGGTCACACGACACACATCCACACGGTAATCAAACTCATCCCAGACCCGGTGTAGCATGTCCGCTGTAATGGCCTGCAGTGCATGCGTTATCCGATCACGAATTTCATGGATGGACGTGGGCAATGGTGGTACATAAACGCTGTCTTTAACGAACCCCCAAAGAAAGAAATCGTACGGTGTAAGATCTGGCGAACGGGGTGGCCAAGGGAGAAGGTTCTTGTCTCCATTTGAGATCTGGACACCTCAAAACGGAGCACACAGAAAGCCTTCTCCTGCTGCAACGCCATCTTTGAAACTGGCCCCGCGGCCACGCAGTAAGCATGAGAAGCGAACTGCTGGTAGCGCATGAGAAACTTGGACAGTTGCCGCCGCTGACGGTGTATGTTGTGCCCGTGTAATGTGAGACATAAATTTTTTATTCACTTTTGAAACCGCACCATTCTTTTGTGGTATGCCCTGTCTATTCTATAAATGATAGATATTCTTCAACTTGTTCGAATTACTGTGGAAATCTGCAAGCAGATCACCCTTCTCATCCTTTACTCTATTATTTATAGGCTGGTAACTCTTCTTAAAGTCACTGATACCCCTCTATAAGTCTCTGATATTCTTATTCTTACTTTCAAGTGAATTAATTTTATCTTTCAAATATTCCCTCTTTTATTCCCGAAATGTCTACCAGTTTCACGTCTTACAATTTTCAGATTATCTGAATTTATATAGCTTGGATTCTGTAACCACTGCAATTTAGTTTGCTGGCTTTCATCTACAAATTCTGAACATTCGTCATAAAACCATCGCTTACGCTTCTTCTGGCTTTCATACTAAACTAGGGGTATTTTTAGCTGCGATTTTGAAAGGCCCACATTAATTCTCGACAGAGCGATAAACTAATATCTTACAGAATTTTCCTTTCTTATTATCGGATCAATTAACAACACGGTTTGAAACAAAGTGAGACAAAACACTGAAGCCAAATCTAATTACAGTTCCACACAAATTGTCCGTGTTTGAAATAAACAACCGTGGACACTATCAGACCTATTTAATTTAATAGTGATGCCCGGTGACCACTTAGTGACACACAAGTAAACAGCACGCAAACCATCCACTAGAGAAACAGAATTATTTCACAACTGGTTAACCACATTGTGGTTGGTGTTAACATTGCGTCAGTTTGATATGATTTCAAATCACGGAATCAAATTAGTCGAATCAATTATACGGCCAATGAGTGCCGCTTTGAATTCTCTTGTCCGGCCACTACAGGCTGTTTACAAATGACACTATTAAGAACCAGTAATAGATTTAAATGTTTGTAATGTAGGAGATCCATTTACTGTAGCAATCTAGTCTCTGAATGTACAATAAAATAGCCGTCATAAATTGTTTTTTTTTTGTTAAGCCAAAAAATTACGGGTCTTAAAAAGAACAAGAAGATATAGCAAAATTTAATGAGTGACATTTTCGTGGCGAGTTCAAATTTTTCAAACAGCATGTTTAGAAACTAAACACGAATTAGATTCAGCAAGTATCACTTTGGCTGCTAAGAAAAGAATACATGCTTTTACAGAGACAGGCAAAAGCACAATAAAATCCGATGAAATTAAATTTTAAGTGATCGGAATAAACGTATGACATAGTACAGGATAAAAGTTGATATCAAAGAGAATAAACGTGTACGTGCTCCAGGCTATAAAATAATTCAACACAGAATCAACATATCCTTCTGCTTATTATTTTGTGGTGGAGAGAGGCTATGTCTCCGCGAAGGGGCCTGTAATTGGCCAATTGTCCACCTTCCAAATAACAGATAAATGAGTGAGAAATACTAGCGGAATGGTACTGAGTAGACAAAACACAAAGTGTTCGTAGAAAACCCTAGCCCAGTGCCACTTTGCCATCCATGGTTATCACACGAAGTAACCTGGGATTGAACGCAAGCATCCGGGGTGAGAACATAACATAACAGGACAGGACAAAACATAACATAACAGGACAGGACAGAACATAACATAACAGGACAGGACAGAACAGAACATAACATAACAGGACAGAACATAACATAACAGGACAGGACAGGACAGAACATAACAGGACAGGACAGGACAGAACATAACATGGGCTCAGCGCCACTGAACGCCTGTTATCCCAAGTACCTCTCAGACTTTGGGAGAACTGTCGATGGCCCATTTCTATGAAACACTTCCTAAGCGAAAAGAGTTCTCCAGCTCACCATCAGGCACAGTGTTTCTAGTCTTTTTTCACTAATATTATTTACATTTTCCCTATCTTTAACTTTCATTTCACTTACTCATAATTACCTAATTTTTTTTCAATGGCTCGACAGCCCCTTGGGGGCCTAGGCCGCCTCAATTTTCGAGGCTTCACGATCATACTCAGACACACCACACTCGGTAGAACTCCTCTGGACGAGGGACCAGCTCGTCGCAGAGATCTCTACCTGACAACACACAACACTCACAACAGACAGACATCCATGCCCCCGGTGGGATTCGAACCCACAATGCTAGTAAGCGGGCGGCCGAAGACCAACGCCTTAGACCGCGCGGCCACTGGGATCGGCATTAGCTAAATGGGTTATAGGAACAATTGGGTGATTTTTCTTTGTATACTGTAAATATTGTTAATAATTTCTTTGAAATAAATATTAAGAAAAAAAAAGAGTTCTAGTGTTTCAGTGCTACGTTTTTCCGTACTTCCAGTTTCAAAATTCGTCACGTTTTGTATTTATTCCATACGTCTCCCTTCCATGTTTCAATTTGTATTAATAATGCAACTGTCACCCGTCACGTATTCCGCGTTCCTAAAAGAACAATACATTTTTCTGTGAATTGTAAAAGACGTTACTTAAATATTACCACAAATGATATGCTTAACACGGTGTAAAAATTATGAACACCCTTTATTCTAGACACAAAACACAATTATGTCAGAATACACGCAAATTTTTTATAGTGAGAAACGTTCGATTATATATTATTCGAGGTTTGAGGTTACACGGCGACGGAGATTTTGATTCCGTTCTTGGGTTATGCAATTTATGGCACCACGTGCAGTCCTAAGTGGCTACCAACTTTTCAAACAAACTTGATAACTCTGTACTCTGCACTGTGTACTACAGCGCACTGTGTCACAGCTTATATGAACCATGTCGAGTGTCGAAGCTTCAACAACACTGAGTTAATTCGCGGTATTTCAGGCAATTTACGTATTTCCTCCTACACACACATGTCGCCTTTTTGGCAAAACCTTTTGTGACAGAATATCTGGAACTCTATAAGAAAAGTGTACATAACGATAATGGACAGAAGAGACAGTCATAAACCTAGAGATCCGAAACCAATTTCATATCTCAGGGTATCCTTCATGACACCTGTCGCAATACACTTACGTGCAGTAAGTGCCCTGACACCGTACAGTCGCGATGGTCAAATGCCTGTAAGGACCACACCATCTCAACGTGCTAACTCAGCAGTAAGATGTGAAGCACTTACGGTATTGCCTCTGAATAGTACTGCCTTTTGGAATGTGATTCCATGACCGACGTTTCGGAGGAACGTGCTGCGTGCGTATTTAGGAAAACAGAGTGAAGAGGGAGGCAGCACCTTCTTCCGACATATTTTCAAATTTCTACCACTCCAAGCGGCCTTATAGCGCAAAAGGCAACATTGTACATATAACACCTTTAATGCGACTGTCTGTTCCAACTTACATTTAAATCTGCCTACATGAGTCCACTCTGAAGACAGAGGTAACAAGTTCCTCAGAAGCTTTGGACACTCTCAAAATAGGGTCAAAGTTCTTCACGATGTCTACTACTATAATTTCTGAGAGTAAAATCCCAAAAAAGACAATGTTGCACTAAAGTTGTTACATGTGTGTGTGTGTATGTATATTTGTACATACTCGTATATGTATGTATAATGCCGATCCCAGTGGCCGTGCGGTCTAAGGCGTGGGTCTTCGGCCGCTCGCTTACTAGGATCGTGGGTTCGAATCCCACCGGGGGCATGGATGTCTGTCTGTTGTGAGTGTTGTGTGATGTCAGGTAGAGGTCTCTGCGAAGAGCTGGTCCCTCGTCCAGAGGAGTCCTACCGACTGTGATGTGTCTCAAATGTGTGTGACCGTGAAACCTCGACGAAATGAGGAGGGCCAGGCCCATATAAGGCTGTCGAGCCATTAAAAAACAATGTATAATATACATACCACTATCAATATTTCTACGCAGATCTTAATCAAGACAAACTATTCTTTTGAAATCTCAAATTAGAACTTTCTTGTAATTGAATCAATAAAGTAAGAATTAAGGGCCGATCCCAGTGGCTGCGCGGTCTAAGGCGTGGGTCTGCGGTCGCTCGCTTACTAGGATTGTGGGTTCGAATCCCGCCGGGGGCATGGATGTCTGTCTGTTGTGAGTCTTGTGTGTTGTTGTCAGGTAGAGGTCTCTGCGACGAGCTGGTCCCTCGTCCAGAGGTGTCCTACCGAATGTGGTGTGTCTAAAAGTGTGATCGTGGAGCCTCGAACAATGAGGCGGCCTAGGCCCCCAAGGGGCTGTCGAGCCATTAAATAAATTACGGTTCTCACGGCTGTTTTGTGAAGATATCTGTCCTCTGAGACGTAAAGACGTCCAGTTTGGTAGCAGTGAGTCCACGTAACAAACAAATATGCTGCCCCAACAACTGATTCAGATACGTTAGGTTCCACTTAAACGTCCGTATATTTTCACCAGATTACGCGGTGTCCCTTTGGCTGAACAAAAAAATTTTTTGATTCAATGTTTAAACCTCAGAATTACAGTTTCGGGACAGAAGAAAATTATTATACTGTCGCTCTCAGAATGTATCCCTGCGTTATGCCGTCTTCCGAATTTAGTACCAATTCTCAACAAATTTGACACTACTGTAGTATACAATCACATACTGAAATTATCTTATTCTAGTACATTCCATTGGGCATTTATCTTGTGTCAGGCACTAGTGGTCTGAGCCATGTTCCTAAATATATGCTAGAAATAACGCGGTATTTCTAAGTCCCTAAAGAAATATATAGGTCTTGTTTCCTTAATAACTTTTCACCCTAGCGACATATGGCGTGCAGCCCACGCGGTAAGAGTATTATAACATGAGAGACAGCAAGAAAGTAAGATGAATAGCTGTAAAAATAGCATTGGGAATCTTTCCACTTTCATTTCTTCACGTATATTTATCACAATTAATTTTGTCCTGTTTCGCATCCTCTGTGCACGAATGTAAGAATATAAAAACACAGGGGTTTGCCTTGAAACCTTAAATGATACGCTGGCGTGCTAGAGACTAAATTTATTAAAAAGTGAACATTTCCTTACCCATATGATTTGTACTAGCGCATAGGTGTAGGTGAGTGTGTGTATGTATACAGGGTTATTCAAAATGATTGTCGGGGTTTTAACAACTTGGCCACCTCGTTCTCCAGATGCAACCTCATGTAATTTCTTTGTATGGGGTTACGTCAATGATCAGGTTTATGTTCCTCCTCTTCCCGCAAGTATCCCGGAACTGAAGGTAAGAATCAGAACCGCCATTGAAACCATCACCGCTGACATGCTAGAAAAAGTTTGGAACGAACTCGATTATCGTGTTGATGTTTGTAGAATCACAAAGGGTGCACATATAGAGCACCTGTAAGGTATGTCACAAAAACTTGGAGTGTTGTTCTATTAAATAAAAAAATACATATACTGCTATCTCAAGTGTATTGTTTATGACAAGTTGTTAAAACCCCGACAGTCATTTTGAATAACCCTGTATATTTATGTATATTTATACGTAACATAAATTCAGAATCTTTAATCTTAACTCACCGTGCATTTTTATTATTTAAGATAAACACCAACAAAATGCACAAACTATAAGGTGCAAATCAGCTCCTTATATCATGATTTTACCCTACGCGTTTCAACTCTTCGTGAGCCATCATCAGGGGTTTTTTACTCTTATAAAAGGTGCTTTACAAATGCTGCATCTGTTGATGACACTTTTTAAAAATTATGCACTATCTGGAGCATAAAACACTTGTTCATAAGTTAAAAACACACGAGTCATAAATCACAGTTAAAATGATGGTTTGTTAAAAATAGCTTGTTAAAAACACTGTTCACTGCTTCTATTATATAAAGGATGTTCGAACTTCTAAAGGTTACAGGAGATCACACACTGCACAGTGTTTTTTTAACAAAAATTTTATTTTTGCTATTTTTAACAAAACATCATCTTAACTGTGATTTATGACTCGTGTGTTTTTAACTTATGAACAAGTGTTTTATGCTCCAGATAGTGCATAATTTTTAAAAAAAGTGTCATCAACAGATGCAGCATTTGTAAAGCACCTTTTATAAGAGTAAAAGACCCCTGATGATGGCTCACGAAGAGCTGAAACGCGTAGGGTAAAATCATGATATAAGGAGCTAATCTGCACCTTATAAATTTGTGCATTTTGTTGGTGTTTTATCTTAAATAAATTCAGAAATAAAAAAAACTGATACCTTCTTAAAATCTCCTTTCATACCCACAGATTTATCTTAAGATTTGTAAGTGGCAGTGTCTTTGTTTTTCTTTGTTTTTGTTTTGAACACCTTACACTGATTTCATATTTTGCAAACGTTAAACTTTCTAAGTTTTATATTATCTACACCGTACATTTTTTAACAACTCACAAATTGTGAAAAAGTGAAAACATATTGCATTTCGTTGGTGTGCAATTTGTGAGTTGCTCAACTTTCTGTTCGTAACCTCAAAGTTTGGCGTCGCTTTTCCTTTTCGAATTTCGCAACACAAGAACGTAACTCAGAACGGTGTTACGTCAGTTAAACGACGTTCTATCAGCAACATTATATTGTTTATCTTTTGATAGTAGATGAGCACGTTAGCAACCCTGTAGATATATCAAGTTACGTCAGCGCAATGGGTGAGTTTGGTCTGTTTTCTCAGGTTGTCCAACGTAGAGAAGCAGTAATGCTTTACTATTTCGGCAGAGAACTAGTATAAACATCCATTGCTGCAGCTGGGTCTTCACTGGACTTGTACACTTGTACAAACGCAACCACTAAAAACTCTGCATTTTCCTACACAGTACATGCGCAAGTTCCTGACGATTCTCCCAACAGTATGCCATTATTTCCCTAGACGGCATGAACCACTTCGTCTCATAACGAATTCTCATTTGTTTTTCTGATGTAGAACTAAATTCTGAATAAAATTCAGATAAAATTCGCGCATAAAATGCTAAAGGTACTTCACACAATCACGACAGCATTAGCTGAGATAAACATTAAGGCTGGATATTGTCAAAGCAAAGGTGGAATAAATCGACTATGAAAAACACGAAAAATATCTTTCAACAAAAGGAATAAAATATGAAAAAGTAGATCGTTTTTCTAAATTTTCACCACGTAGCTATGTAACAAACAGTTAAATCCAAGTGAGTATTTATACCAGACCTCTTTGCAGTAATTCACAACAAAGAAATATATATTTGGTTACGTATAACGAAACATGGGGAACTTGTGAAACACGCCGTATAGCTGCAGGCATGGAGGCTATTGTTAAGGAGAAAAATGGAATTAAATGATATATAGCGTATGCTTACACAGCCTATTGATTTTGTTGTCAGAAGTCGGCAGGTAATTGATCGGAACACGAAAGCTATCATATCATCACATTAGTAAGCCAATATGTCCTACGTTAGCAGGAACAGTGTAGACACTAGTTAGTGGGCACTTTCAGAACTGCAAAACAGCAGGCATGCCAACGTCAATAGGGGGAAAAAGACAAAGTTGAGAGTCTGGAGGTTTTCATCGGGGTGTAGTTGAGGGTTCCCTTCTTCAGGAATATGAAACTTCACCTTCAACTAAAAAGACCTCTTGACTTCTGAAGACAGAGACACTACGATCATTATAACCTTCTAGAGCAGCATACACAGTGACACGGCGTCACGTACCAGGCCGGAATCATCAATAGAGCGTTTGATAACAAGAAGAATATAAAATAAGATGGAAACTAGGTAACAGTAATTCGTGAAACATGTGACATCGTACATATTTGGTCAAAATTAAGAAAATGGACCATGATTTTACACTAATATCGCAATATCTTTCTTAAACATAGTACAGTAGTTGTTAAATATTTTAACAATAAATATTTTAAAGCTGTTTCAACTGCAGATATGTGCTAAGACACAAGTAATATTAACTGAAGACTTCCCGTTGTACTTTTTTTTGCACCAAAAGTGACGCAGTCCTCACAACTATTTTTAACTATAAAAACAAATAATGACTCTAAAATAAACATAAACATAATTGTGTTGATAAAAGTAATGTCTCCGTGTTAATTTCAGTAGCAGCAATACGGTATATAAAGGAGTGAAGGTACAGATCCACACATTCTTAAGAACGACATTATACGGAGGTGAGCGGCCTTGTCTCCTTGTCTCCGGAGAAAGGGCCCCGATACCCAAAACGTAAGAGGATAGTTGGGCCCCACAGCCTGTCTGGAAGCTGTGACAGAAATTCCAAGAGACAATGACACAAAATAACTTTATAATGCAGGACTTTGTACTTAATTAAACACAAAATTTCCGGAATGTCTTTAAAGTTAATACAACGCGCTGCGACCAAAAAAATGAGCCGAATAACTAAATACGTCACTAATTAAATCACCTTCTCTTTTGTGGAACAGCCGGTGGCCGTACTGTTTTCATGTAGTCCCGCCACTAAACCTTACCAATTTATGTCACTCCCTCACACCTCATTCCCCTCCCATCCATTTCGATATTCCTCTAGTTTGTCTACTGGTTTCACACCTCAGACGACGGCAACATCTACCTATTTTATTAAAACTGCAAACGTTAAACAGCTACCAACGTGTGGCTTGGCCGTGCCATGGCTCAGGCGGTTAGTCGCCGGCCTCTCACTGCGGGAACCCGGGTTCGATCCCGGGTCAGTCCATGTGGGGTTTGTGGTGGACAAAGTGGCACTGGGACAGGTTTTTCTCCGAGTTGTTGGTTTTCCCCTGTCAATTTCATTCCACTGGTGCTCCATTACTTGTAAAACTTGGTAAAAAAACTGCTCATCTTCATCATAGGGTTGCACAAAAAGCCTTAAGGCTGTGGCGCGTCCGTAGTATCTGCTACGGGGCCCTTCACCACGTTAAAAAAAAAAAAAAAAAAAAACGTGTGGCTTACGCCCCAAAGGTTCTGTGCAGTTACCACGTAACTTGGTGGCACGATGATCTAGTAGTCACATTGCCGGACTCGGCCTGTAGTCGTTTAGTTCTTGGCAGTGCACTGTTCTTCAGAGAGCAACTTTGTTTGTTAACAGATTTGCCTTCATTTCTCTGACTTGCCTCTTTACTTCGCAAGTACAAAGCAACACAGAAATGTTACGCGTTTTCGTAACAAAAAGGCGCACATACGCAGCTTTTTGTTGTGGTGAAGGTCCCCGCAGCAGATGTTACGGACGCACCGCAGCCTTGAGGCTTATTGTGCAACCCTGCGATGAAGATGAAGAGAAAGATGACCAGTTTTTTTTTTTATTTTTCCAAGTAATGGAGCACCGGTGGAATGAAACTGACAGGGGAAAACCGAAGTACTCGGAGAAAAACCTGTCCCAGTGCAACTTTGTCCACCACAAATCCCACATGGACTGACCCGGGATCGAACCCGGGCCTCCGCGGTGGGAGGCAGGCGACTAACCGCCTGAGCCATGGCACGGCCTTGCATATGCAGCTTAGTCTGCTTCTGTTCGTCCGTTTGTCTGAAAATAACAGATTGGGAACGTCTGAGATGTTTTGCGTGACAGGAAGTGTCAGTGACACTTAGTGACACATCCACATTTTGGCTGACACATCAAATCCTTCTACCAGAATGCCGGTTTACATAATTACAATATGAAGGCATACTCATATCCTACAGTCTTCATTAAAATTAGTAACTGTTTTTCCGTCAAATCAACTCTTTACATTTTGCAACGATGCTAAAATTCATCATTATTCGGGTGATCAAATCAGGAAGAATGAGGTGGGCGGGGCATGTAGCACGTATGGGGGAGGGGAGAGGTGCATACAGGATTTTGGTGGGGAGACCTGAGGGAAGAAGACCACTTGGAAAACCCAGGTGTAGATGGGAGGATAATATTAAAATGGATCTTTAAGAAGTTGGATGGGAGGACGTGGACTGGATTGATATGGCTCAGGATAAGGACAGGTGGCGGGCTCTTGTGAATGCGGTAATGAACCTTTGGGTTCCATAAAACACGAGGAAATTCTTGACTAGCTGACGATCTGCTAACTTCCAATGAAGGACTCTGCTCCATGGAGTTAGTTAGTTAGTTAGTTAGTTAGTCATTGTTAAAATTCATCTTCAGACTTAACAAGAAAGAGAGAGACTTAAGGAAATAAATGTGTGGCCATTTTAATTCTGTCAAGCGTATTTTGATTCCCTTGTAATATCTTCCTTTACAACTGAATCAAACTGGATACAAGACGCAGACTCGCTGTCTCTACATCCACTTACTGTTGCGAGTGGTGAGTTTTGTAACTTTCCCCGCGCTGCATAAGCACTGTGCTGTCTGTCGTCCAGTATTGCGCTGTAAAACGCTTTCACGCTGACTTCAACGTCACTACGGCTTCAGTAGTAACTGTACTGTTATCAACAATGGCAAATAAGTAGAAAAATATAAGAAGGAATGAATTTGTGGCATATTGAATCGGTATCGATACTACTGGCTGAACGTATTAAGAAAAAAATATGAGATGGCTAAGTCTTACAATAAAGTTATAGGATATTTTTTTATTAATGAGTTCTGAGAACCGACCACCTGGTTCTTCTGCTAAACTTACAACATACTGTATTTGTCCTCACAGTAGAAATCATGCCCTTACAATGGAGAAAGTACGTTAATCAGAAAAGTTAGCATCCTGTGAAGGATTGTCTGTCACAATCCCATAATCTTAACTCATGGGTGTCTTTGGAAACTTCGTAAAAAATATGCCTACATATTTTCTTGTAGACACACTAAATTCCAGGTAGTGTGAAAGTTTGCATGGGGGTTGAGTGCACCCTTGCAACGGGGTTCGGCGTTGAAATTTATAAGTCAATTTGTCATTCAGGAATACTATAGGACATAGAAAGGAAGCTGAGCGTCCAAAGGGCATTAAGGAGATAAACCGTTGAGTTTAACTGCATGTGATGACAGAGAGAAATGTTTTCGCAGTCAAATCCCGGTCTTGTAGTCTGCGCGTGGTCAATTTAGAGATTAAAATCCTGCAGTTTCGTCAAATCAGAAGAAAATGCGATACTGCTATATACCGCTATATACTGCTATATACCGCTCGATATAATATTGTCACTAGATAGAGTAAAATGGGCAAAGGTGACCCACTTTTTATTCTGACATATTTTTACAATTTTTTATAGCAACAGAAGTTATATCTGGGTGTGTAACAGGTATAGTAGGGTCTGGTACAAAACGGTCAGTACCTTTAAAAATTTTTAAATTTGTTTACTGACAGCAATAAAAATTAAAAAGTTATGCAAAAGGGCGATTTTGGCATATGCGTGGTGAAAGATGCCCCACATATAAAACGATACAAAATAATAAATTTATAGTAAACAAAATTATAATCAAATAAAATAATCTATGTTCTATATCTCTATGATACTCCTCATTACTTTGATTTCAGTCTTCCGCCGCGATGTTGATGAGATCTGCGCTCTTCTGGGATATTATATGGCGTCGTGTGGTGATTGTATACTGATGTTTCTGGACATTTGACCCGTAAAGATCGGACCGACACATTGTCCAAAAACGTCGGTAAACAATTACCACACGACGCAGCGTAATATCCCAGAAGAGCGCAGATATCCTTCTTACTTCTGTGTATATTTCTTACGTTTCTTAACATTCTTAGAACATGCGACGTCCACAGTCGATGTAGGTTTTGGAGCAAACTGTGCAGGTCTCATGCAGTCACGTTTTGGAGCAAACTGTGCAGGTCTCATGCAGTCACGTTTTGGAGCAAATTGTGCAGGTCTCATGAAGTCACGTTTTGGAGCAAACTGTGCAGGTCTCATGCAGTCACGTTTTGGAGCAAACTGTGCAGGTCTCATGCAGTCACGTTTTGGAGCAAACTGTGCAGGTCTCATGCAGTCACGTTTTGGAGCAAACTGTGCAGGTCTCATGCAGTCACGTTTTGGAGCAAACTGTGCAGGTCTCATGCAGTCACGTTTTGGAGCAAACTGTGCAGGTCTCATGCAGTCACGTTTTGGAGCAAATTGTGCAGGTCTCATGAAGTCACGTTTTGGAGCAAACTGTGCCGGTCTCATGCAGTCACGTTTTGGAGCAAACTGTGCAGGTCTCATGCAGTCACGTTTTGGAGCAAACTGTGCAGGTCTCATGCAGTCACGTTTTGGAGCAAACTGTGCAGGTCTCATGCAGTCACGTTTTGGAGCAAACTGTGCAGGTCTCATGCAGTCACGTTTTGGAGCAAACTGTGCAGTTCTCATGCAGTCACGTTTTGGAGCAAACTGTGCAGTTCTCATGCAGTCACGTTTTGGAGCAAACTGTGCAGTTCTCATGCAGTCACGTTTCACAGACTGAGCATTTTATCCAGACGCATTCCTCTTCTGTTACACAGCAGTATTCCTCACATTCTTTACAGCAGTCACTGTCATCATTTTTATCAGAATTGCTCGAGTTCGGATTGTGAACCATTTTCTTGAAACTATTCTTGACGTGTCTGGCTTTTAGTTTCTTCTTCTGGACGACTGGAGAACTAGCGAGAACTCTCCATGGAGACCTCGTTACCCTTGATGGCGCTAAATTTGTCACTTTTGATGGAGGGGTCAATTACATGAGTTTTGGTTGGCGTTTCATCCTGAGGACCTTGGATGTGTGTTGATGGATGGATGGATGGATGGATGCAGGAGTAAAGGCGTGCCATTTAATACGTTTAATACGTAACGTGTCTAAGTAATTGATGGTGGGACATCATTGGCCAGTGGGGCAACTTTGCCCATTTTCCTATATGTCCTCCCTCTTTAGAATTCTCTCGGCGAATTCATTTACTAGATAATTCAATATGAAATATACGTTTACTAAATACTATTTTTTTAAATTATTGAATTTATATTTGAATTCTTAAGTAAACTACAACATATCTCGTCCTTTGGTTTCAAATATTCATTTAATTTTAGTTTCAGCAACACAGAATACCAGTTGCAATCCCCTGCCCTGTTTTCATTTAATTTCATTGGTAAATATTGTGGAGTGTCTTCAGGAAATCCACACATCAAAGTCAAATCATTTCTGCTAATATTACACTGAAATTGAGTCAGAGAATTTATATAGAAAAGCGTATGATGGTTTTATTTAAATGCTTTAAGCCTCCAGAAGTTTCAGTATAATCCACAGAAACAGTTTTGGCGCAGAAATTTGCATATTAACTTTATTCGGAGTGAGTGCCTAGAATTGAAACTGGCAGAAATTTCATCTCGTATTTCAATACGCTAATCTTACCATTAACTACCGAAAAAGGTAAAATGATATAAACATGGTACGATCACATTTGAATTGTTTTCACTTTATCAAACACCTTCTGATAATAAATTAAAACTTAATGTGTTACATGTTACAGGTTCTTAGCCATGCCAAGCTTAAGTTTTCAAAGCACAGTAGTTACTCTGTGTACAAAATGTTTCAATACTAAAAGCCCTGTACTTTCGCCACAAAGTGTGTTTCTGTGTTTCAACCGATTGTCAGAATCAATGTGATTATTACCGGCAGCAGCATCAACCAGTTGACAACTGCAATGCTGACGCAGTGTGGTTACTATGACGCAGGCGCAAAAATTTAAATATATATTAATTGCATAAAATTCTGGCTTCAAAGGTCTAAAGCAGAATATATTCTGTATGAAGGTTGTACCATCCTCCCTGCATATCGCACTGCAGCCAACATAACTGTGATGAAAGTACAGCTGTGAGAGACCTGTTCTCTGCTTCTTAACTTGTTGCATTCCGCTGTCTCACTTGTGTATAAATATAAACACAACTGAAAATTTCTCTTAACACAAATTATTTATTAACAACTTCTTTACAAGATTATACAACTGACAACATGTTTCGCCTTAATGAACCACTTCTAAAGTCTAAGGCCAGACACTAACTGTTGTTTATATACGAACTTACATATTAACAACTTAACTGCACTGACTTTACTTCTAAACAGTAAGGTTGTACACAATTTGACATCCTTTTTTTTCCAATGGCTCGACAGCCCCTTGGGGGCCCAGGCCGCCTCATTTTTCGAGGCTTCACGATCACACTTTAGCCACACCACACTCGGTAGGACTCCTCTGGACGAGTGATCAGCTCGTCGCAGAGACCTCTACCTGACAACACACAACACTCACAACAGACAGACATCCATGCCCTAGGCGGGATTCGAACCCACAATCCTAGTAAGCGAGCGAACGACAGACCCACGCCTTAGACCGCATGGCCACTGGGATCGGAAATTTGACATCATAATTGTACTATTGACAACAAATGTCACTGACGTAAAGTCTGACAATTTTATCATTACGACTGTAAACGTGTACAAGCTTAGTGGCATGTTAAATAAATTGCAAGAAAGTTACGTTCAAGATGTCTATACATTAACAACAGTTAGTGCCTGGTAGTTAGTTGTAAATGGCTTCATTAAGCCGAAACATGTAGCCAGTTATTTTACACTCATGTACAGAGGGTGTTTTTAGAAGTCATCTTTGTTAAGAGGGGCTTTGAATTGAATTCATTTTTGTCCTGTTTCTTCCACGTCTATTCTTGGGCTCAAGATCGTAAGAATGAAAAATGTCGGCTCAGTCGATACTGTACATGTTTATTAAGTTTCCTCTCATTATATCTATATATTTCAGCGTAAGAGAAGCCATTTTATCATAATTTATCTCTTCCCCAGGGGTTTGTTTGACGTGCTTCTGGCTTGGAGGCGTGGCATGGCGGGTATCCTTTTGCAGTTTATCAAAATAGAACTTGTGTATCGAAATGCTCTCTTCAAAAAAGAATAACAATCGATATTCAGTGTGGAGAGGTCGATGTGTTATGCGTCACGGTTGTGCGTATAGTGGTCATCTGCGTTTTGACACCTTGCAGGGCCGCGTCATGACTCAAACACATCCCAGTTGTTCAACGTGGAGACCCGATTTCGATCCTGGGCCGGTACATGTGAGGTTCGTAGTGGAAAAAATTGGTACTGAGACAGGATTATCTCCGAGTACTTCCGTCTATCCCTTATCAGTGTCATTCCACGAATGCTCCATACTCATTTATGGCCTCTTTAAATAATATACTTAAAAGACACCGTTTAGTCTGGTAGAGATAATTACTGATGTTTCAGAGAAAAATATGACGAAATAGACAAGTGTCTCTGAAACGTCGGTACACTTCAACTGGATTACAGCTACCTTTATAGCACATCAAACATTTATTTACTCATCTTACTGCAAGTTCTAACGCAAATACATGAGTGTAATATAATGTCCAGGATAAACGTAATTGAAAATCTACAGGTTTGAAGATAAGTACAAACTTTGCTTTGGTATTTGAACCGTGTCTTTGGGTAAGCTGTTAGATTAAAAATGAATGGCACACTGCTGAAATATTGACCGCATTTAAATTTTATATTATCTTCACCGTGCATATTTTAACAACTCACAAATTACACACCAACAAAATGCACTATATTTCCACTTTTTATTCTTTAACCCCTACATATGTTTCAGCCCTTACAGGGCCATCTTCAGGGGGCTCGTAATCTACATTTACTTTACATTCATTGTTTATACATAAATAATTACACATAAACAATGGATGTAAAGTAAATGTAGATTACGAGCCCCCTGAAGATGGCCTTGTAAGGGCTGAAACATATGTAGGGGTTAAATAATAAAAAGTGAAAATATGGTGCATTTCGTTGGTGTGTAATTTGTTATTGATCGCTGTGTTAGTTACGTTCGACATAGGCTAATAGCGCAAGATGAAATCAGCTTGTCTTTTAATGCATGTTAATTACAGTTAATGATAATTGCTGCAGGAGAATGTGACAATGATACAAAGGACAAACAGTGGCTTCACTAATGACAAATCAATTAACGGGGTTGCCAACTGTCAATTTGTCTGTTTCTTGCCCAGTATAACGTTTCAGATTCTTCAGACAAATGTCATATTCAGTGCCTCGTGCTTCTGTCTGGTACAGTAATATCTTTTCTTCGCCGTGTTATATTGTCATCTGTGGTCTGTCTGGCTGTACCATATTTTTCCACATTGTCTCATAAACGGCACGATTTTCGGGAAAAAGTTACTAAATATAAAATGTGCTTTTTAATTTTCTCTACAACTTCTGCCCGAAACATTTCTCATTCTACGAAGAATTCAGCGACAAATTGTCAGAAATGTACAGAGATCTTTATGTGAAGTACCCGTTATTCTTGTCAGATTTTAATAAAACTTGAAATTCCTCGACAGATTTTCGAAAATTCCTGAAATATAAAATTTAATAAAAAAATCCGTAAATTGCAACCAGTCGTTCCTAAAAAGTCAGTATTTCTCACTAAAGTCAGTGGTTCGTCTCCAGTGAAGCAAATTACTTATGAGAGACATTTCAGACCTGCACAACGGCATGAAATTTGCGGTATTCTGGAATAAGACTCTGAGCGGTTTCAAACGTCGGTATTATCGTTTCGGAAGAAACTGCTGCGTCTTTCTTCAAAGTAGAACAGGAACACTATTCTACCCTGATGCCTGAGAAGGCAGGTTCCTTCGAAACTGCGGTATCTGTCTGACAAAATACACGGCGTCATATTCCAGAAAACTGTACCACTGATGATATTAAGTTTCACAGCTGAATCGACGGAATATTTTTAAGGGTCTTACAATAGATGGAAACAAATCATTTTTAAAGGTACATTCCTTAACACAGAAAACACCAGAACGTTAACAAAAGTTCTGCCAAAATAATAGTGACGTCATTTAGTAACAGAAGGCGAGAAGAAGCGGGCACAGTGAATTTGCAGTACGTGTTGGAAGGGGTCCAAGAATACCCCCCTCTCCACACATAAACACATAACCGTTCCACCTTCGAGTTGAGACACGTAACTACGGAAACACGATTTACCATTACATAAACATCCATATGATTCCCCTTATAACTGTTAAAGAAAATACAATTATCTCTTATGGACCTCATAAATTAGTAACTAATGTAGGGATTATTGCTAATTTCAAGCATCCATATGATTCCCCGTATAACTGTTAAAGAAAATACAATTATCTATTATGGACCTCATAAATTAGTAACTAGTGTAGGAATTCTTACTAATTTCAAGCATCCATATGATTCCCCGTATAACTGTTAAAGAAAATACAATTATCTCTTATGGACCTCATAAATTAGTAACTAGTGTAGGAATTCTTACTAATTTCAAGCATCCATATGATTCCCCGTATAACTGTTAAAGAAAATACAATTATCTATTATGGACCTCATAAATTAGTAACTAGTGTAGGAATTCTTACTAATTTCAAGCATCCATATGATTCCCCGTATAACTGTTAAAGAAAATACAATTATCTCTTATGGACCTCATAAATTAGTAACTAGTGTAGGGATTCTTGCTAATTTCAAGCATCCATATGATTCCCCTTATAACTGTTAAAGAAAATACAATTATCTCTTATGGACCTCATAAATTAGTAACTAGTGTAGGAATTCTTGCTAATTTCAAGCATCCATATGATTCCCCTTATAACTGTTAAAGAAAATACAATTATCTCTTATGGACCTCATAAATTAGTAACTAGTGTAGGAATTCTTGCTAATTTCAAGCATCCATATGATTCCCCGTATAACTGTTAAAGAAAATACAATTATCTCTTATGGACCTCATAAATTAGTAACTAGTGTAGGAATTCTTGCTAATTTCAAGCATCCATATGATTCCCCGTATAACTGTTAAAGAAAATACAATTATCTCTTATGGACCTCATAAATTAGTAACTAGTGTAGGGATTCTTGCTAATTTCAAGCATCCATATGATTCCCTTATAACTGTTAAAGAAAATACAATTATCTCTTATGTACCTCATAAATTAGTAACTAGTGTAGGGATTCTTGCTAATTTCAAGCATCCATATGATTCCCCTTATAACTGTTAAAGAAAATACAATTATCTCTTATGGACCTCATAAATTAGTAACTAGTGTAGGGATTCTTGCTAATTTCAAGCATCCATATGATTCCCCTTATAACTGTTAAAGAAAATACAATTCTCTTATGGACCTCATAAATTAGTAACTAGTTTAGGAATTCTTACTAATTTCAAGCATCCATATGATTCCCCTTATAACTGTTAAAGAAAATACAATTCTCTTATGGACCTCATAAATTAGTAACTAGTGTAGGAATTCTTACTAATTTCAAGCATCCATATGATTCCCCTTATAACTGTTAAAGAAAATACAATTCTCTTATGGACCTCATAAATTAGTAACTAGTGTAGGGATTCTTGCTAATTTCAAGCATCCATATGATTCCCCTTATAACTGTTAAAGAAAATACAATTCTCTTATGGACCTCATAAATTAGTAACTAGTGTAGGGATTCTTGCTAATTTCAAGCATCCATATGATTCCCCTTATAACTGTTAAAGAAAATACAATTATCTCTTATGGACCTCATAAATTAGTAACTAGTGTAGGGATTCTTGCTAATTTCAAGCATCCATATGATTCCCCTTATAACTGTTAAAGAAAATACAATTATCTCTTATGGACCTCATAAATTAGTAACTAGTGTAGGGATTCTTGCTAATTTCAAGCATCCATATGATTCCCCTTATAACTGTTAAAGAAAATACAATTCTCTTATGGACCTCATAAATTAGTAACTAGTTTAGGAATTCTTACTAATTTCAAGCATCCATATGATTCCCCTTATAACTGTTAAAGAAAATACAATTCTCTTATGGACCTCATAAATTAGTAACTAGTGTAGGAATTCTTACTAATTTCAAGCATCCATATGATTCCCCTTATAACTGTTAAAGAAAATACAATTCTCTTATGGACCTCATAAATTAGTAACTAGTGTAGGGATTCTTGCTAATTTCAAGCATCCATATGATTCCCCTTATAACTGTTAAAGAAAATACAATTATCTCTTATGGACCTCATAAATTAGTAACTAGTGTAGGGATTCTTGCTAATTTCAAGCCCACAATCATCATAAAAACGCAAATATACGATTGCATTCAATGTGTAAATAATTAAAATTCCAAATTTACATTTTATATGATGCACGTTGCTTGACGTTACGACTACGATCAGCGGTTTTTAAAAAAATTTGACAAATGATTATGATATTAAAATAATTCTGAGCGTTAAAATTTATTGTTTTATTATATCTTGATGTGGCTGTCAAATTTCTCGCCACTGCAGTGTTTGTCAATTGTCAAAATGCAAATAACATTTCGTACACAAACTGTAGGCGTGTTTGTGTTTTATTTGCACACGGTGTTTCATCTCCAAGGATTGAGTAGTTACGGCAAGCAAATCAAAATCAGAAACATAAACTCCATGCACCATTCATGCTTTTGTTTTGCATTCCACGAAACAAAATACCTGAAACATCTGTACATATTTCTAGCATCGACAAGATCACACACTACCAGACACACTACAAACTGATGGTAGCGTCACATCTAGGGCACAAATTCGCACGGTTACCGGGTTAGTATCTTCTGACTGTATGAAATTAAAAATCGTAGAAGAGGTGACGAAATCTAGGGGCATGACATTTACATTAATTTTTATAAAACAAAACTTCCCGTTTTTTAAATATTTTCATGGAGAAAATAAGTGGACATGAAGATAACATTACTTTCCTTATAAATAAGCAAAATGACTCAAAAATGTGTTACAAAATACATTTAAAATTAGGTTTGTCTTAACGTCGTCACATAATATCTGAACTTGATATATCATAAATTCCCTTTTGATATAACATGTAAGTCCTCTATGTAGTCGAGCATTATTAAGTCCAAATATTTTCATCACAATTAAGTTTGGAATATTTGTATATCATCTTTTCCTTTCAAAGTAAGAAATTAAGTTACTGTTCAATACAAAACAAATGACACGTATTTTATACAATATATATATATATATATATATATACATATATATATATATAGTACTTTCAAAAGTAGGGACACGCGGTGACGCAGTTGGTTGAGGCACTGAGCTACAAACCGGAACGTCGCGGGTTCGATTCCCGATGGTGTCATTGGAATTTTTCATTGACATAATCGTTTCGGTCGCACTATGGCCCTGGGGTCGACTCAGCCTCTAACAGAAATGCGTACCAGGAATATTTCCTGGGGGGTAAAGGCGGCCGGTGCGTAGGGCTGACAACCTTACCACCGTCATGTGCCGATTGTCTAAAAACCTGGGAGCCTCGACCTCCTGGAGCCCTAAAAACTTGGCAAACTTGGCAGTAACTTACCCCTCTGTCCATTGCGTAATGAACTATACTGACTCCTACATCAGATTGTAGCTTCGATAAGCTTAATATTGTATGCAGTTCATTAACTAAAGTTCGCATATTATGGCTGAACTCCTGTAATTATATATTTGCAGCCGAACGGGTTAGCATAGTGGTTAGGTTTCAAACCTATTTACATTCCATAACGGCTCTTGCTCGTGGGCCGGGATAGCGACTTGCTTCGGGCTGGACAGTCCGGAATCGAATCCCAGTAGAGGTGAAATTTCCGCACCCGTCCAGACAGGCCCTGGGGCCCACCCAGCCTCCTGTACAATGAGTACGGGTCTCTTTCCCGGGGGTAAAGCGGCCGGGGGTGGAGTTGGCCGCCCACCGCCTCTAGCGCCGAGGTTAAAAAATGAGTTTAGCTATACCTCTACTCACCCTGTGGGCCTTCATGGCCGGTTCTAGGGTGACCTTTACCTTTACTTTAACTATATATTCGAATCTCAGCTGGGACTCAGTCGATGCTGAATAAGGTTTTTAGACGTTTCGTAGGTCACTCTAAGCATATAAATAAAGTTTACCTCGATTAGGCTTTTAAATGTTCCTTTCGAGTTTTATCCTCTTTATCATCTATTTATCACCCTATCACTCGAAAATATATAGCAGCCTTGAATACTGCTAGCGTCGTTAAAAAAACCAACAAACGGATCTTTCAAGCGATCGCTGCCCCTCCAAGTCTGTCCCCTCCACCTCCGTCTGTATCTCACGCACACACGCACACACCACACACACACACCACACACACACCAATTCATTAATTCAGTCTCTTCTTTCAGCCAACACATAACCACTGTATTCAAACACTGTACAAAACAGGATTGCAAATACCCACACGAGAATTTAAGACGTGCTTTACACCTGAAAAATCGTTTTACGTGCCACAGACCATTCTCGTTCCTTCCTCATCCTTTGCAATCCTACATTTCGCACTCATCCAGAGATTTAAGGCTACATAAACAATATACGTCAGAACACGCCGTTAAGTGAACCAATGCACTAAACATTTGCTGAGGAAATGTTCAATGGTAATGTACTTTGAAGGACGTATTTGTGACTCTTCTAAGGCAATATCCTGGTATCACCTTTTTTTTTGTGAAGGGCCCCGCAGCAGAAGCTACGGACGCACCACAGCCTTGAAGGCTTATTGTGCAACCCTGTGATGATTAGTTTTTTTTTTCGTTTTTCCGAGTAATGGAGCACCGGTGGAATGAAATTGACATGAGAAAACCGAAGTACTCGGAAAAAAACCTGTCCCAGTGACACTTTGTCCACCACAAATCACACATGGACTGACCCGGGATCGAACCCGGGCCTCCGCGGTGAGAGGCCGGCGACTTGCCTGAGCCATGGCACGGTCAGGTATTAGCTTGCCGGAGTGTGCAAAGAATGACGTAATAGTATCGCGGTAAAATGGCCGCTGTGATTAATACGACGTCATCAATCTTGAACAAATACTGTAATTTATATAAATCTGACGAACGGAGCAAACATCAGCTTCTTGGGTCCAACTGAAGAATAGACAGGCATTTGGATCTGAATCAAGACAATAGATATGGTTGTGGGAGTTGGGAATTTGCATTGAACAGAACGCGTTGAACAGAACAGAATGCGACTGCACGGCTCTCACAGGCTATACAGCCACTGGCTTTGTCGGTATATGTCTAAACTGGAACTGCGAGCAAACCAAATAATTATATGTATTTAACATTATCAGATGAGATATCACTAAATTCATCCGTACACAACTACGTAACAGGTTGAGACAGAATCACACAAATGACAGAGCAATGTACATATCACAAAGCTAATCAAGGTTTGCGGTGCTTCAGGCACAAGCAGGGAAGAGCTGAATATTCAGTAGCTATATCGTGATAAATTTATTACTTGTTACTCATTTCACGAAATAATTCACTAAAATGGAGTAGTGTACTGCTTACAAATTTCACTGATTACTTATATTTGTAACACATTATCTGCCGATCCCAGTGGCCGGCGGTCTAAGGCGTGGGTCTACGGCCGCTCGCTTACTGGGATTGTGGGTTCGAATCCCGCCGGAGGCATTGATGTCTGTCTGTTGTGAGTGTTGTGTGTTGTCAGGTAAAGGTCTCTGCGACGAGCTGATCACTCGTCCAGAGGAGTCCTAACGAGTGTGGTGTGTCTGAGTGTGTGATCGTGAAGCCTCGAAAATGAGGAGGTCTAGGCCCCCAAGGGGCTGTCGAGAATTAAAAAAAAAACACATTATCTCATTTCTGAAACATACTAAAAGCAGACATGCTGCATGCTCAGGCAAATACAATCGTAATGACGGCGAATTACAGGCACTGACGTTAAATATGTGACCTACTGAATTAGCGCCTGACACCGGTGGATTTAGCTACGTCTGTATTAATAACTGAGGCCAGTTGATAAAATAGTTCTTTACAAAACTCTCATTCTTTTCTGTACGATATATCTTTGCTAGAAAAAGAAGGAAGGCTAACTGGATTGACCACGTCTTACGTAGGAACTACCTTGTAAAACACATTATTGAAGGAAACAGATGGAAGGATAGAAATGGTGGGAAAACGAGGAAGAAGACGTAAGCAGTTACTGGATAAACTTAAGGAAAAGAGAAGATACTGGAAATTGAAAGAGGAAGCACTAGATAGCACTATGTAGAAACCTCGCTTTGGAAGAGTCTATGGACTTGCTGTAAGGCAGATTACGGAATGAATGAATGAATGGAAGAATGACTGGATGATTTTTTGCTATTACATTCCGTATGCATCAATAAGTATGGCTACCCACAGACAGGCAGGCATAAAAAAGCAACGTTACGTCATCAGGATTATATACAACGTAAAGTATTCGTATATAAATCAAATTCAGAACACGTTCATGTTCTGCATTCCGTGTGGCTCTTATAATAACGTATGTTGTTAAAAAATCCAATTGTCTTTGTCACAATTGTTTTTCTTCTGACAAATGCGTTTGGAAGCATATTCTTTGTGTGACCGCCATTGTCACATGCAAACTTTACGGGTAGCATGGTACTTATCCTTGAGCGTCTATGCACTGCTATGATGATGATGACGTAAGCACAAGCGTCGAAACACGTTATAAAAGCAGTTGGATTCTTTAAAAACCTAAGTTATTGGCGAACATTCTTAAAAGGAAGGAGCTTGTAGATTTGTCTTAATGTAAACTGAATGCAGAGAGAGATTTTAAGAATTGTGTAAAGATATGAAACGTAAAGTGTCTGAGAAAGCACAGCAGACGGAATTTGAGGCAGATAAAATCATTCTTAGTGGCAAGCAAGTTTGTTGTTAACGCGGCAACTCTTAGCGAAATGTTCGCGATACCTGCCCTAGAGAACAGCGGTCTACTGTTCGCGATACCTGCCCTAGAGAATAGCGGTCTACTGTTCGCGATACCTGCCCTAGAGAATAGCGGTCTACTGTTCGCGATACCTGCCTTAGAGATAGCGGTCTACTGTTCGCGATACCTGCCCTAGAGAATAGCGGTCCACTGTTCGCGATACCTGCCCTAGAGATAGCGGTCTACTTTTCGCGATACCTACCCTACAGATAGCGGTCTACTGTTCGCGATACCTGCCCTAGAGATAGCGGTCTACTGTTCGCGATACCTGCCCTAGAGTATAGCGGTCTACTGTTCGCGATACCTGCCCTAGAGTATAGCGGTCTACTGTTCGCGATACCTGCCCTAGGGAATAGCGGTCTACGGTTCGCGATACCTGCCCTAGAGAATAGCGGTCTACTGTTCGCGATACCTGCCCTAGAGAATAGCGGTCTACTGTTCGCGATACCTGCCCTAGAGATAGCGGTCTACTGTTCGCGATACCTGCCCTAGAGAATAGCGGTCTACTTGTCGCTATACCTGCCCTAGAGATAGCGGTCTACTGTTCGCGATACCTGCCCTAGAGAATAGTGGTCTAATGTTCGCGATACCTGCCCTAGAGATAGCGGTCTACTGTTCGCGATAACTGCCCTAGAGATAGCGGTCTACTGTTCGCGATACCTGCCCTAGAGAATAGTGGTCTACTGTTCGCGATACCTGCCCTAGAGATAGCGGTCTACTGTTCGCGATACCTGCCCTAGAGATAGCGTTCTACTGTTCGCGATACCTGCCCTAGAGAATAGCGGTCTACTTGTCGCTATACCTGCCCTAGAGATAGCGGTCTACTGTTCGCGATACCTGCCCTAGAGAATAGTGGTCTAATGTTCGCGATACCTGCCCTAGAGATAGCGGTCTACTGTTCGCGATACCTGCCCTAGAGATAGCGGTCTACTGTTCGCGATACCTGCCCTAGAGAATAGTGGTCTACTGTTCGCGATACCTGCCTTAGAGATAGCGGTCTACTGTTCGCGATACCTGCCCTAGAGATAGCGTTCTACTGTTCGCGATACCTGCCCTAGAGAATAGCGGTCTACTTGTCGCTATACCTGCCCTAGAGATAGCGGTCTACTGTTCGCGATACCTGCCCTAGAGAATAGTGGTCTAATGTTCGCGATACCTGCCCTAGAGATAGCGGTCTACTGTTCGCGATACCTGCCCTAGAGATAGCGGTCTACTGTTCGCGATACCTGCCCTAGAGAATAGTGGTCTACTGTTCGCGATACCTGCCCTAGAGATAGCGGTCTACTGTTCGCGATACCTGCCCTAGAGATAGCGTTCTACTGTTCGCGATACCTGCCCTAGAGAATAGCGGTCTACTTGTCGCTATACCTGCCCTAGAGATAGCGGTCTACTGTTCGCGATACCTGCCCTAGAGAATAGTGGTCTAATGTTCGCGATACCTGCCCTAGAGATAGCGGTCTACTGTTCGCGATACCTGCCCTAGAGAATAGCGGTCTACTGTTCGCGATACCTGCCCTAGAGATAGCGGTCTACTGTTCGCAATACCTGCCCTAGAGAATAGCGGTCTACTGTTCGCGATACCTGCCCTAGAGATAGCGGTCTACTGTTCGCGATACCTGCCCTAGAGAATAGCGGTCTACTGTTCGCGATACCTGCCCTAGCGATAGCGGTCTACTGTTCGCGATACCTGCCCTAGAGAATAGCGGTCTACTGTTCGCGATACCTGCCCTAGAGATAGCGGTCTACTCTTCGCGATACCTGCCCTAGAGAATAGCGGTCTACTGTTCGCGATACCTGCCCTAGAGATAGCGGTCTACTGTTCGCAATACCTGCCCTAGAGAATAGCGGTCTACTGTTCGCGATACCTGCCCTAGAGATAGCGGTCTACTGTTCGCGATACCTGCCCTAGAGAATAGCGGTCTACTGTTCGCGATACCTGCCCTAGCGATAGCGGTCTACTGTTCGCGATACCTGCCCTAGAGAATAGCGGTCTACTGTTCGCGATACCTGCCCTAGATAATAGCGGTCTACGCATCCAGATTATGAAAGTATAAACTAATTTCTTTAGATGGATGGAAACAACGCCCGTCCCCGCAGTCCTCAAAGCTGACGTTTTGAAAGAAAAGGAAAGCTAATAAGTGGGCGTGATGCTATTACTTTAACACGTATTAATCAAGAGATGCAATAGAGTGTATAATTACATTAAGTGTGGATCAGGGACTCTGAAAAAAATAAATTCCCTACTAAATTACCGTCTCTTCCTTCAAGCAAGCAGCAATTAAAAGCAGAATTCCACAAGTTAATTGCATTTTAATTGATTTCTTGAAACTCAGTAGTCCTAAACCACAGTAAAATCTCCAGCAAAATTTAGGTAAGATCTGTGTCACGTAAATTACCAACTCATGCAGTAACTTGGCTTCCATAAACACAACAGAGGGATTTCCAGTTTTATACTATTCACCAATATAAGGTAGTTAAAGGTATATAACATTGTGTGCATGCGATTAAGGCAAATTGGGGGTCGAGGTTCGGCTCCACGCATTCTTAACATCGGTATAGATCGAGATGAGTAGCCAAATTCACGCCTCGGCCGTCCAGGTAAACAGCCCTACATACCTATTGAATTAAAGGACGGGCGGGCCCGAAGCCGGCCTGGAGGTTTTCAAGGGACAAAATATCTTTATTCTCCCTGGAGTCGAACCCGATTCCTCGGTCACCAGCTCGTAATCTTGTAAATATACCAAACACAGTATCCGGGCTCCGTAAAGTTTTGTATATCAAGTTAAATTTCTGTTAAAATACGTATAGTTGAATATCTGCTGTGTTCTGAAAAATGACGACGTGTAGTCTTGTAAAATTTTACCGACGTTTCAAAGTAACCTGCTGTCTACGACAGAGCGTCACTACCTTCACGTCGTCACCATTAAACCCCAAAATCTCCCTCTGTAAGCACAGTAGTACACCACAAACTTAACGGACTCAAAACGTAACTAAATCACAAATTTCACATTACGTATATTCACCGTGCATTCTGTCTTATATAATAGCTTTTATTTTAACCAACACATGCACTACACCTTTGTCGTATCTTTTACACCCCTACATATGTTTCGACTACTTATTAGTCATCATCAGGGGTATCAAAGTATATAAACACAGACTACACATCCACTATAATAGTTGGTTCACATTCAATGTTAAAATAAGATGAACTATGTTCACTATAAAAACATGTAGCATTTTTGCTTCAGTGGTTAAAATATATAAGTGCGTTTGTTTTGTATTTTTGGATAAAAACGTTTAAAATTATTTAAATTCACCAGCCATTTGAGAAGGAAACAAGACCAGCTGCCAATAATTTTAAACGTTTTAACCAAAAAAGGAAAACAAACGCACTTATATAATTTAACCACTGAAGCAGAAATGCTACATGTTTTTACAGTGAACATAGTTCATGTTATTTTAACATTGAATGTGAACCAACTATTATAGTGGATGTGTAGTCTGTGTTTATATACTTCGATCCCCCTGATGATGACTAATAAATAGTCGAAACATATGTAGCGGTATATATGACGACAAGGTGTAGTGCTTTTTTTGGTTAAAATAAAAGCTATTATATAAATCGCAAACATTTTATAGGCCACCGCTTGTGTATGTACGTATGTACGAACTAGCAGGCCTATTAAGGTAGCAAGTACTGTTTATATCACTGTAGGAAATGTATAAAACGAACCCCTTAGACAGATGTCATAGCTGTATGTCATTGGATATCCCCAGGCCTCGCCCTCAATTTGAGAATAATAAATATATACTAAATGTTAGCAGAGTAGTCTCCACCGTTGTGTATTTCAACCACATACAACGTTATTTAAACACACACATTAATACATGCATATATGTGCATTACAAGGATTTTAGGTACGACTGTACCATCATAAGCTAAGCTTGTTAGTTATTTTATAGCAAGTCATTAAAATATATACTGCGTTAAAGTATAATAATAATAATAATAATAATAATAACAATAATAATAACCATGGCTCAATAGCCCTATATGGGCTCGGGCCTCCTCTTGCCTCCTCTTTCCGAGGTTACTGGGTCGTGCGCATTCGTGGCAGTTGGTGACTGGCCAAGTGACCGCGCTGCTGTTCTATCGATCCTGATGTGACCGCCAGAGCCATCTGGCAGGCAGTCAGGAGACTTGGGTGAGAAATGACCCGAATTTTGCTTACGAAACATTTCTATTCATGCTCGTAAGGTTCTTTTACATGCCGTAAATCTACGACATGTGACCGAAGTGGTGCTCCGGATTTTTATCACCCTTAAAAAAATCCATCGGCCTCGGTCGGGATCGAACCCGCGAACCTTGGGTCCAGTGGCGTGCACGCTAACCACTAGTCCACCGAGGGCGATTAAAGTATATTAATTAAGATGTTAAAGTTTCCACACACATATTCTGAAAATCAGAACACGGGGATATTACATATTAAACATGCAAAGTCAAACTCAAAAACCAAACTAGATTGCATATACAGAAAGAAACTTCCTGAACTTACGAGTTCTTTTATCGACCCTTTGAATTTCAAGTCCACATACATTCAGAATCTTGCCTACATTCACAAGGTGCCAACATCTATAAATGTTACACCTTTGAACACAGATCAATTCAGCACTTACAGTAGCAAGGACAGAAAGCATTTAATTATGCAATAACTTTCTTTTAAAAAAAATGTATCCAATACATATTCAATGAAAGACACTCATAACTGAACTTCGACTGAGTAGCAAGTCCCTTATTATCACGAATGCTCTGCAGACTGCCTACCTCGAGCCAGCTTAGTCTACGTCATAATTTTAAATTCTCGGGCAGACCAGTTTCAATATTACTGGCTACGTCTCGTACCGCACAAAGGACATGCGTGTGAAATGTCTATCAATCCTTTTCCTTACTTTTTCTCCTTAAAATTCCAGTGACGGTGTTTATTAAGAATCTGGTAAGGACTTAATTTTCTGTTGCTTTACACAATACGACATACATGGAGGCTTATAAACTGCATGGACACTGAAGAAAAAAAATTATGACTCTGAAGAAAGTTACGAATATCAATTACGAAACAATTAGCAGATACTGATACTCTGAGAATGTAATGTAACTCTACAGAACAGTATAAGTTATTCCAATTTGATATTTAAACCTTCCAGGTCCATTTACTTTAAAACAAAACTTTGGGATCCACTCAGCCTGCTATGCAAAGCGTACCGGGTGTTGTTTCTCTAAGAGTAAAGTGACCGGGGCGTAAAGTTAAGCCACATCTCCATCTAGTGCCGTGATTGAGAATGAGTGAAGCTGCACACCCATTCATTGATATGCCAACGTGGCGTGCACAGAGAAAATGTACCTTTTGCATTTGGTCTTATTGACCTTGAAATTTATATTCGTGGAACAGAGCATAGTACGGGATCTGGATGTCATTTCCTAAATACTGTATTATTAAGAAATACTTGTTAAGTCAATTTAATTTGAACTTCTGACAAGCCAAAAAAATCAAATTCATAAATGACTCCATAGATATGTTAATACTTTCGAAAGAATTATCAAATAATTATCTGGCTGTCAAGTGGAGATCATAGATCGCCCTGGAAGGGTTAAAATGGAAAGTTCCCATTATCTTCTCCTACCTTTAATGAAGTCGACTGCCATCTCGAGGCCATACGTGTCCTTATCGCAGTCGTCCAGGATATGGGCGCCGAGCGTCACGTTCGGAATCTTCTTAGGGTCCCTGTTGAGCACGTCCAGAGTGTACAACATCGTCTCCAAGGCTTGAATCCCACCCTGTGGCATGACAGGACCGCATGTATACATGTCCTCCCTCTCGTGAACCATCATGAGGCCACCCAGAATGAGATCGCCTTCCACCACTGCTTCCCTCTTCACCGGCCAATGCAAGTTCTGTTCTTGAAATTCACCTGGTGGTATCGGTTCTACCAGCGACCGGAATGACCTACCATCCATCGGCTGGAAATTGTGAGAATGTAGATACTGGATTGAGTTTCGGTCCTGATGATAGCCACTGAGGTTGTATGTGTTCCTATCTGCGTCTTGGAGTAGCCCGGTTTGATTTGGCGTGTCTTTATTGAGCATTTCGTGATGTATATTTTCACTGAGCTTATCACGTGTACTATAAGAACCTGTACTCTTATCAGCACTGAGGATATGGTCATTATCGTGATATGTCATATGAGAAATGCTTTCTTTAGATATAACATTTTCATTAAGAACATCTCCGCCAAACCTGCTGCTGTGTTCAAGATTGTGAGATGTAATTCTCGCACTATCAGACGAAGACCTTATGGTGGCCACATCGCCCACGGAAACATCTCTAGACACATCAGGAAAAAATTTTTTATTTTTTTGTTTCGTCGACGTGCGGTGATATAAACGTTCTATATGATTCGGTGTTACGTCAGTATATTTTTTATCATACAAGACATTATTTTTAAACGAATACTGCAATGGTAACGTAGGATTCTCACTGTGTGTTCGAGCCAGTATGTCGTTAGGTATATTCGATGCAGCAGAATTATCAACATTTTCAGCGGAGGCCACGTTACCCAACTCATTCTGCTCTTCATTCATGCTTAAAACATCTCGTGGCTCAGTATGCAGCCCATTTTCCCAACTGTGAAGCACCTGATCAACTCTGCTGGAGATGTCAGAATTTTCATAACCAGCGTTTTCGAAATCTATCAAGTTTTGAACACCGGACTGTTGGGTTTGTTTGAAAACGCTGGCACTTGTTTCAACATTCATATTACTCTCATGTTCGATAGGCAAAGGATGATTGAAACGATGATAGTGCTTGTTGTGATGATGATTATGATGATAATTATGATGATGTAATTTGTATTTCCTTGAAGCCCCGTGTCTTTTAGAAGTTATGTCGCCAACATTGCACAGCACTACCACGCATACATAAAGCACAAACATTATGCTCCAACAGCACCGGTGGAGATTGGCACAATACATTGTATCAATATATGTTATCAACTTTGATGTTTTGTTAATGTTCATACAATTATTTCACCACGTGTTTTAAGAAACGTAACTTTATCAAACGCAATGCTCTTACTAATGTATGGTCATTACTTAAGGTCTTATTAATAAGTCAGAATTATATTCCAAATCAGTTCTGCTATTTGATTCAATTCCTAACCTATTAGTCCAATTTGTTTATTAATTGCTGCTTTTTAATATAAATAAAAGTCATTTTCATTTCCTTTGGATTCCATTCCTTTAAATCCTTCTTTATTTTACATTACGGTGAATAAATATAGTCTGTTTTTTGCTTACAGCAACATTTGTTCTTATCTTGTCTGTCAAATCAAACGATAATTCCGTTGCTTCTTTTTTTCCCAGGGAAATCTAAAGGTTCCATCAATATCACAGAATGGCACACAGTACTTGGAAATATCATAAATCACACCGGATAAGACAAATGATGTCTTCACGAAACAGCATTCTGTAAGAGTCTGTGTAGATACTTGATATGACGCAGTTCTTGACGAATGTAGCAAAAGAATCAAGTCACATTTTCGAGGTCAGTGCGCAGAAAATTAGCAAGTTATGGCGTAGGCAGAAAATGGAAGGATTACCGAAGGAGTGGGGGATACCCATTTCCTTTATTCATGTCACGTGTCCTTCCTTCTTTTACAATTTCCTATTAGAATTTTCTCATTCACATCAAAAATACGAATAACTCCGGATGAAAGCAAAAAAAAAAAAGGGTGCAAATATTTCAGATCCTATTGTCTTTTGCTGACAGCACAAGTCTTCAGTTCCTTCTGGCAGTTCTTTCTACACTTTCATTTACGTTCCTTTTTTTCTCTCTCTTTTCTCGCTCTCCGCAAAACCTGCTTTATTGCATTCTCATACCTCTGCAGAAACAGTGCCCTGTCCTTACAGAGACCCAAACGTAAGTCAACGTTGAAGTTTGCATAATTTCACAAATTTAGATCAAAACATTAATACACTGATCTTGCTACATGACTATATTTACAGGAATAAAAAAAACACAAAAAATTAATTCCCTAAATTTTTTCACCTACGAATTGTAATGATATTCTACAGATATTATTATTGTATTATTATTTATAAATAAATTTCAATTAAATTCTTCCTTAAATATGACAAAATTATTTAATTTTTTACGATTACAGCAGGACAAAATCAAATAAACATCTCAATCCAATGCTTACACCAGCATACAAAAATTAAACTATTATTAAAATTGTTATTAAAACTATCATTAAAATGTATGCTCCTGGTGCTTATTTAAAGTAGTTTAAATTACACACCTACAGTTCCAAAAACTAACAGATAAGCCATAGATATATCCTAATTCTCTTCTGTCAGTAACAAATGCAGTACTGACAGAATGTTGACAATCGGCTTTTCTAAGAATTTAACGTAAAGGCCGCAATAAAAATTATGTGTGTGTTTGTCCATATATAGATACGAAAAACAGATGTATCCGTGGAAAAGCGGAAAAACATGAATTGCTTTCAGCAGTTTTGTTTTCATTTCGGAAGCACCATAATCAGCTTCATTTTAAAATTTTCAAAAGTGTCGAATACATTATGAAAATATAATTTTACGCTTTCTTGACATTTCTGTCACATCAATAATTCGATTTTATCTAAATGTAAATGCATAATGAATTAGGGATGACAGATTTATGAATACTATATAGAGATTACTAAATTTATACGTTTACAAGTTGCAATACGGATTGACGTTACGACGCTTATTATAACAGAAACACACACACGACAATCTTCATCAGCCTAGTTGCAGCGATATAACCTGACACATATAATAAATTTATATAGCTTTACTCCAGGATATATACCGAGAGTGACAATTAATCTCGATGCTATACAAGGTATAGGACACGCGTGAAACTGAACTTGGCGTCTGTCACAAATCGATTTACACTAACTTAATTGTGATTTGAGAAGTGAACATGAATTTGGTGGTGCTGGAAGTGAGTGTCATGTTACAGCAGAGCGCACAGAGGGCACGGTGACAAAATATATGTGTCGGAATGTGGAGTTGACGGAGTGCACACCGTAGTATACGGAAACCGCGTTGTGCAGGGTCAGCAATTAAATAACGTATTTCTTGGAAAATATTGTAATAAAATAGTGAATATCTGCTTACATATTCTGAATTAATTATATGTAAGTTATAATGTCAGCAGAAGTTTTAGTGTTCTTTCAATGCAAGAATTCGACCTAGGTTTTGCTGTTGGGTCAATTATAGACGACAATGAATGAAGACGTACACGAATAAACAGTTACGTAATACAGATAGACCGGTAATACATAATTCACGTACATATATATATATATATATATATCCTAACACAAGCCCCCACCCTGATATATCTCTGAAAAAAAAAATTAAATTTGTGAAAGGCTCTGATGAAGAGCAGATTCGTTGGAAAGTAAATCTGATTGAGCTAGAACAAGATATTTGACTACGTTCTCCTTAGATATGTGTACGTTTTCCAATTTGTGCCACATTCTCTTGTTACCAATGTTTGTTGGGGAACAAAATTGAGCTGCACCTGCATGGTTGAATTTAAAACTGTCAGTTTTCTTGAACTCTTAGACGTCAGGATTTCAATTTGTATTAGTCATTTGCTTGAAACACTTTTAACAAAAATTTGTATAAAATTTTATTTCAAGGAAATGTCCCGTTGCGGATACGTTGTAATTGATTCACTGTGTACTATGCTCGCTCATAATGTGTACCTTCTATTATAAAAACACACACATTTTTCATGTCTAATCTCACAATAGACAGAAATGAAGGTAAGTTTTTCGTCACTTATTTGACTGGTTATTTTGCTTTTTATGTTGCTTTCTGTTACGACATCGGCACTATTTTGTCGCAGTGTATTTCATTTAGGAAGGAGTTTTTGTTTCAGTGAATTGAAAAATAAATTACAACTTATACCCTTAGGTAGCACAATCTCCTTATCAAGTCACAAACACCAAAGATCTTCCTCACTCTCTTGCTACCAAACACGACATACAGCGACCATTCATGCAGTGTTTATATCTCTTCCAAGCACAACATCGAAACGTCGAAACACGACATAAATCTTACTTCTCTAAAGTATAGTTCACGTCGACTGATTTAACATTTCATTATTCTGGAACTGCATAATACGAATTTTATACTCGTGAAGTATAACCTAAAACGCAGCACATACAATGTACGACACACGGACTGACAATCTAATGACAGAAACACAAATATGTCTTAGCACAGCAGTGCGTTAGGTATCATACAGTGAAAATATTAGCTTTCGACTGTCAGCAACAGGAATGAAGATTATTGACAGTTTCAGTATATTTTCACCTTCGAAGTGTTTACTAAAATCTGTGATATGTCGCCACAGATCGTGTCAGTTTGTAAATAACACAGAAGCTAGGTCACAGATTTGTATCACGTTATCAAAAGTTCATTCTTCTTCCCAACAAGAAAAAAATCGACAGGTGTTTTCAATTACATATGAAGTGTTCTAATAGAATTAATCGTGCAAATACCGTATTTTATATTTCCCGAGCAGTCTTCAGGGAAGTGTTCATTTTTCGTTTCCTGAAATATAAAATTTAATAATTGTATTTTGCTGTTACATAAACATTAATATATAGTTAGAAATAAAAATGGATGCTATTCTGGATGTATTTTAAGACAAATACGGACTGTTCCATCAGTATGCCACCACAATTACAATTTCGATAATTTCTAAAAGTGTATTGTTTTTAATGGAATATAGAACGGGCAGGCGAGTTAAGTATATATACTGAGATACATGACATTTTAATAGTATCATATATAAAATAACAGTAGTTTAATAAAACAACTTTATGGAAATTATGTCTTAAAACAACAACGTTTTAAAAGTCAGTTATTAAAGTGTATAGTGAGAAAAGATATTCAAATATTTACGTTACATTCTGTGTACAGTAACACTAAACGCGAAATTCATGAGATACTTAATGTAAAAAATTAAAATTGTCCTTAGATGCTTGTTTATAATTTAGAATTAATCATATGTCCTTCTCATTGAAAAACTACTTTTAATTTTATCGAGTCCAAAACAACAGTGTTAAATATTCTACAGACAAATTAATGCTGTTTTAGCACAATTTCAGGCATTTTAAAATGCTTCACGGTGAAGGGATTGCCTCTGGGAAACACGGCATTATATGACACAATGTGCACAGTTTTTTTTTAAAATAATATATCCGTTCTTGATAAACGGCCCTGTACAATCTTTGAAATCTGTAATAAACCTCACACGTCGCTACTATTGCTATATAATTAACTTATCTGCGAGAATTTCTGACTTTGTTAATGGACTTACGTTCTCTTCCAGCAAAAAGTTTTAATACAGCTAATTAAATAAAGCAGAATTTCCGCTCCATGTAATCAACAAATTTTCGTAGTATTTAATTATTTATTCAGTCTCTGTTACTGTATGTAAGAAAAATTATCTTCGTGAAAAAAAAATGCTGTATTTTTTTATCTAGAAATTCTGCGTCTTTCTCATAACTCACCCGTCTCATTTTATCAATTTTCCTTACAAGTATAACAATATCTTAGCAGAAAGAAATAAATTTTAAGTGGAAAATAAATTTTAAAAAAATTACGCTATCAGAGAGATAAAGTGTGTAAAAATTCCAGTTACTTACATTTTGTTTCCATTCTTAAGCTTATTTCAAATATACACAATACATTGTGGAAATAATTAAAAGGTCACATGACACAGTAATGTATAATTGTTAACTGATGTGTAGTATTAATAAATTTTAAAGCATCATGTAGAAGAAACATCACTTAAAATATTAGAAATGTAATTCAGTTGTAATACGTATTATAATACTTGTAGATTAGAAATATGCCTACAAACTTTAATAAAGCAACTGTTCGCTCAAACCACTGCCTACACTACCCATACTCAATATATAATTTCACACAAAATGTCACAGTTTCTTCAAGAAGATATTAGAAATGCCATAATGTCTAAATCGTGTGTCTAATGTCACCACTGCCGTAAGGAAATATGTGTAATAAGTTAGAATGTAAAATAAGTTTTGACACATGACTAAAACTGATATTATGAGTACTTTAAAGCCTATTATGCTTTGTAACAGCAAAATATTATTTAAATTCAAGTTTATTTGGGAGAGAATGGATAAAGTGGAACTTACTTAGTGTACTGAAACGTGTATTACGTGCTGAGCGCGTGCGAGGTAACCGTTAGGAGGCAACGTGCTCCCTGTACGTAAGACAGCTGGGTCTACACTGAACAGACTGCTGGGCGCTGGCACAGGGAGGCTCCGCCCGTGTATGGGGAGGGGACAGACGCGATGAGACGCCGGTCGTCCGTTCGATTCAAACAAGCTCGGCGGTGTTAGCGTTTCGTAAAAACTTTCACCTTTTGTGTCAATCTGCCATAACAGTTTGAAAAGCATTTTTTTGTACTACCAATTTAGGAACACTTCCTGTGAGACTGCTGTTTTATGGTATGTGACGCCGTGTAGTTTCTTCAGATAGAGATCAAATTTTCCGAGGAAGATGGCGCTCCTGCTGCGTGGTAGAAGATATGCTTACTTCTGAACCGAGGCGCCCTGAAATTTGATGGGGAGGTACTGATATCTTGGGGCACGTGTTACCCCCCCCCCCCTCTACATTAACACAACTCGAACGTTCACACGTCACGTCCATTATCACGTGATCTGGCGACGGAAACATCCGCAAATGTATCGTAATAATTTCCTCCCATGTAGGCCTATCTCCACAACAAACAAGGATTTAAATACCGTCCCACAGCTAATGTCTATTATACACTTTATTGTGGCAAAATGTTTTGAATTAATTTTTCCATCTTCAGGCCATTAATATAAAACTGATAAAAGTATTGTATACAAGTGTAGGAGATCTCAGCTCTTAAGTGGTAGTCTGGGTGCTGAAGAAAAGTGATGGACAAAGACAGGGAGCAGCACGAAATAAATTTTTCAGATATTTATATTGAATTACTAAGTTAGACAGGGAAAGAAATCAATCCAACAGGGAGAAACTTGGAGTGCAGAACATTGTTTTGGAAGTAAAACAATACCAGCGAGAGTGGCTACAACATATAGAGAGAATGGACACAGACAGGATACCCAAACAGGCACTGAAACATAGGTCAAAGGGAAAGAAAAACATAGGAAGCACGAGGAAAAGATGGAAGGACCAGCTTCACCTTCAGGGATAAAGAACAGGCCTAACACTGCGTAGCTCATGGTGATGATGACAATTGGTTTATGACTTTTAAATAAATGGACTACAGATGGCCGAATTAGGTCGAAACATATTGCCACAATAAAGTATACTCGTATAATAAACATCAGTTGTGTTTGACTTGTATTGTGTGTACTAGTGTAAGGACTACTGCCACCGGGTGAAAACATTTGTATTGTGTGTACTAGTGTAAGGACTACTGCCACCGGGTGAAAACATTTGTATTGTGTGTACTAGTGTAAGGACTACTGCCACCGGGTGAAAACATTTGTATTGTGTGTACTAGTGTAAGGATTACTGCCACCGGGTGAAAACATTTGTATTGTGTGTACTAGTGTAAGGACTACTGCCACCGGGTGAAAACATTTGTATTGTGTGTACTAGTGTAAGGACTACTGCCACCGGGTAAAAACATTTGTATTGTGTGTACTAGTGTAAGACTACTGCCACCGGGTGAAAACATTTGTATTGTGTGTACTAGTGTAAGAACTACTGCCACCGGGTGAAAACCCAATTGCAGTAAGTAATAATAATAATAATAATAACAATAATTTGAACCCTGCTTTGTTGGAAATTACCACAACTGCATGATAAACGTAACCCTATGTCCAAAGAGTGATTTCAGAACAGCTGTGAAGCTAATGCAGAATAAAATCCGTTTTGGACACAGATCACCTGATGTCCACGGCTACCATCACAAATAGGGGAGAAATAAATTAGATTATTACAAAGTGAAAGTCAAAGACTTTTGGCAAAGTGGCCTGTCGTGTGGTGGGTTTCGAAGGCTTGTAGTACCTTCGTTCGAAGACGACTTGATCTTGCAAAATTTCGGTAAATACCAATCGACCAGGCTTAACATCGCAGGATACTTAAGATATTCAACGTAAAGATAGTAAGGTCAGAGATCATGCAGGCTATATATGGGGTCGAGATGCGATGATTTTACTGCGGTAGGTACTTTATGTCATGTTATGTTTGTATTTTGTTGGAGACGTAACTGAAACTCTCTTCCCCTTGAAACCCCACCCTGCCCCGAGGCGCCGAGGCTCATATTTATTTTCTCTGCACAAAATGAAGACTGCGCATGCGCTCGCTGGTAACAACAACTTTATATCAAGTTGGAATGGTCGACTGGGTAAAAATGGAAACGCATCTACGCAGTTATTCAAAATTCACAATCCGGTCTGAATGAGCCTTTGGTGTTGTAAAGACACTATATCAACTCAAAGGTTTATAATTACCTAAAGCTTTGTGACAATGACAGACTTAATATATACTGTCTACTGTCTGAATTATAATTGGTATACGCGACGTTTCGGAAGATGTATCTGCTTCAGTTCTCATGTAAAAATAACATTACGAAACCTGTTGTGTTGCGACCGTCAGATAGAACTAATCCCCATTGTAAAGGGCCCCAAAGGAAAGGATTCATAATGCTGCATCTGCCTGATGACGTAGACAAAGCCACATTCCGAAACGTCGTGACGGTCTATATGACGTGTTCCTCTGAAAATGCACAATTTACTATGAAATAGGGTTTTCCGTGTTTATGCGAAACGATGTGGGAAGTTGGGTAAGTTAGAATGGATTGGTTTGAAAGTAGATACTTATCATAACCCTGGCGCTCACCCCTAACGAGGGTGAGAAGCTTGCAGTAAAGATATTTAAAGGTATTGCCAGGAACGTGACTCAAATCTGGAACATTCATTAATTCATTCTGTGGTCTGTCTTACGACAGGTCCGTAGCCTCTTCCAAAGCGAGTTCTCCACAGGGTGCGATCTAGTGCTTCCTCTTTCAATTTCCAATTAGTCTCCCAAATATAGGTAGGGGATGGTTACCAACATAAAAATTCAGAAGTGTACTCTTACAGAGAATTCCGTTTTCCACTGCTTAAAATTTTAACTGAACGGAAGCAATTACAGAAGCATATAGAACCCTCAGCTGGAAGCTAATATGGATCTGATAGTGGGAAAAATTAAAGTTTTTGCCAGCAAAATTACAAAAGTTGCAAACTTTTAACAGTCCTAGTCACCACAGTAACTGAATGTGTAAAAAAAAAGTTAAAACTGTTTTTGTCCACGCCACGAAGGCACACAGAGGGACAGTACTATGGCTCCACTTATTCATACGAACCTGCTTAGTGGCGTTGTATATAAGCAATCCACACAGCAGCTATTTACATTAAAATCGTACAGATGGCAGCTCTGGTACTTAAGTGGTCAACATTCATGACATCTGCCCAGCTATAACATTGCTGTCTGTCTAAAACTCATCACAACAATTCAACATACCGAAATACAGGGCGCAACAACATGACCGGTAAGTTTATCGCACCCACTTTCCATACAGACTTACACGACGTGTGACAATTAAATAACGAGACCGCGCCCAACTCCAGACCTTGGCATTTGATCATCCTATTCGCATGGCAAACCACGCTCCGTCACGTTGACGTAGTGTCGCGCAGAATTCTTTTATAAACAGCTTCTTGTAAGTTCCTGTGATCGTGTTTGTTTAAAGAAACTAGCAACCAGTAAACATGAAACCTCTTGTAAAATTAAAAAAATACTCTATAAAAACCTTCAATTTTTTACGCGAGGCTTATGGAGAAGCCGGCAGAGTAACTTAAAGCACTGTCACAAAATGACTTCAAGGGATGCTTCGAGACCTGGTGGGTACGTATAGGGCTGAGTGTAGCTTCCTATGACAACAGTGTTCAACCTGCGGTACGCGTACCCCCGGGGGTACGCGAACACATCTTAGGGGGTACGTAAAATTAAAAAAATAAATATATTACTTCATGATAAACACTGAATAATCAGGGCCAGATTTAGGGTTAGCCACAAGAGACCCGGACGTAAGGACATGCGATTTGGTAGCGCCATTTTCTCTCTATCTCTCCCTCTCTCTCCTTTATGCGATTCTTATCTGGGCGGCTAGTTTCATTTCATTCCACATAGTGCATATAATTTTGCTTTGCTAAAATACCTTTGTTCCTTTATTAATTTTTATATGATAGGCAATAATATATTTATTTGATAGCTTGGTTCTTCTTTTTTCATTTAAAATTTATTATGCAATATATTATTTTGGACGTGATTTATTTAACTTATTTTAGATGTAGATTATAGACTATGTATAATTTGAATTATGCACCAAAAACTTTGGGGGTACAAAGTTGAAGAGAAATTATATGTTGGGGTACGTGAACAAAAAATGTTGAATACCGCTGGTCTATGGGAACAAATCTGATACAATCATTTCATCAACACATGCCTTTTTTAATCTTATCTCCTTACGAAATAGCGACATCCCGTATTTCCTTCTGATCACGGCAGAAAATATATTTTTTTGCATTACAAGACGTAACACTACGCCCAAATATTTGGTACCAAATTTTTTGGTCTTTCTCGTGGTTTAATGCTGTCACTTTTACCAAACACCGAGGCCCCCATCACATCCAACCTTTTCTACGAAGCACACTCATCTAAACGAACATAACCGTATTTTTAAAATCGGTTAATAATACAGCGTCGTTAAATAAAGAAGCAACTTAGCGTTTAGTTTTAACATGTCATAGGTTGTATGAAGCTTTGAAACAACTCACAGACCCTTCTTACTCAAAATCATTAAAGATACTATAACGCACTGCGTATTAATACCTAAGAATTTCCACACTAGCCATTTAAAAGCAAAGCTACTATACTCTGCAGTAACGTAGTGAACTTGACATTGTACGTCCTGTATTTGGCATTAGGAAACCGATCGTAGTGGCCGCGCGGTCTAAGGCGTGGGTCTACGACCGCTAGCTTGCTGGGATCGTGGGTTCGAATGCCGATCTCAGTGGCCGTGAGGTCTAAGGCGTGGGTCTTCGGCCGCTCGCTTGCTGGGATCGTGGGTTCGAATCCCACCGGGGGGCATGGATGTTTGTGTTGTGTTAGATGTATGGACGACAGCATGAAACATAAGGTGACATGCAGGACAAAAAGGACTTCAACAGTACAAATGGATCAAAGGGAAAACCCCCCCAAAAAAAAAAAAAATCCCACCGGGGGCATGGATGTCTGTCTGTTGTGTTGTGGTATAAGGACAGTAGTATGAACATGAAGGACAGAAGGATTAAAGTACAAAAATGGATCAAAGGGAGAAACCCCGGACAGGCAAAAAAAAAAAAATCCCACCGGGGGCATGGATGTCTGTCTGTTGTGTTGTGGTATAAGGACAGTAGTATGGAACATGAAGGACAGAAGGATTTAAAAGTACAAAAATGGATCAAAGGGGAGAAACCCCGGACAGGCAAAAAAAAAAAAAATCCCACCGGGGGCATGGATGTTTGTCTGTTGTGAGTGTTGTGTGTTGTCAGGTAGAGGTCTCTGCGACGAGCTGGTCTCTCGTCCAGAGGAGTCCTACCGAGTGTGGTGTGTCTAAAGTGTGTGATCGTGAAGCCTCGAAAAATGAGGCGGTCTAGGCCCCCTAGGGGCTGTCGAGCCATAGGGGAATAAAATCGGTATTAGGACTTCTTTTTAGGTGGGTAAACATTGTTTGTATAATGACGTACAGAATTTGTTAACATTGGCTTGATGGGTATTTTGTATACACGGAATAAACACCGAAAGCTGATAATGCTGTAAGCTTCAATACCCATAAGTAAACACGCTACGTAAAATATAAAGACGTAATGTGAAACCATATGTCAGACTTTTAAACTAATTAATACTGTTTTATGTTACTGAAAGCTATCTCTTTCAGGTATGACTAATTAGGAGTAAATATCTGTTTACGCTATACGCTTGCACGGAAGCGCAGTAAAAAAATCTGAAATAACAATCCACAGAGCAGAGTCCTTCTTGAAAAGTTGTAGTTGATTAGCCTATCCAGAAATTATCCGCATTTTATGAAACTTTAACGTTTCCTTTTCCTTGTTCACAACAGCCCACAACTTGTTTCTAATCATCACCCACATAAATGAACTCCACACTCACATCCTATAACTTTATGATCTGTTTTAATATTATCCTCCTATCTACGCATAGGACTTCCGGGTGTCCTATATCCTTAAATTTTTCCGATTAAAATCAGCGTATGAAGACAGCAACCTTCCGCTCCTGCGTTCATTACTTTTGTCTCTACAATTACATTACTGCAGTAGATGGGACTATTAATATCAAAATACATACACAAATTGCGATGAAAACTGCTTACAAATTTGTGGTGGGGAAACCTGCAGCAAAAAGAGTGCTTTAAGACCTAAGCATGTGAGAGGATAATAATATAATATGTGGTAGAGAATATGATGGGAGGATTGGAAATGATTTATCTGGCCCACGATGGAGATTATCGGTGAGCTATAGTGAAAACGGTAATTTTCGGGTTTCATAATATGCAGGGACCCTCTTGACTAGCTGAGAAACTATTAGCTCCTCAATAAGGACTCTGCTCCATGGCGCTAATCAGTCCTTATAAAGCGCACTGAAATTACAAGTGGTAACTTTTGAGCACAAAATCTATTGCGACGTGGAACCTCAACAAAGCCGTTTGCAATCCACTTACACAAAAAGCACACAAACCTACAAGCATGCGAAAATACTAAATTTAATAGCGACACTCAGGATTCAAGTACAGAGTCCAGCAAGGTTTGTTTCTCTATTTTATCTTCTATTCACAGCTGTAACAAATCCTCCATTCCCTTCTAAAAGGTACAGCAATCCCATTACAGGCCTTGACAGGCCCTTAGGTTTCCAGGAGGTTGAGGCTCCCAGAATTTGTAGACAATCGGCACATGAAGATGGTAAGGTTGTCAGCCCTACGCACCGGCCACCTTTACCCCCAGGAAATATTCCTGGTACTCATTTCTGTTAGAGGCTGAGTCGACCCCAGGACCATACTGCGGCCGAAACGATTACGTCAATGAAAAATTCCAGTGACACCATCAAGAATCGAAACCGCGACGTTCCGGCAGAAATATGACAGAGCAAAAAATTGCTGATGCCATTCTGTGTTCCTATTTGTAACTACATGTGGATTTACATGCCATATATATATATATATATATATATATATATATGACGAGAGAAGAACCAATATTAAAAAAATTTACGTAGCGGTACAGGACGTTTCGTGCTTTTCGCCTACGACGTTTAAGTCCGTTCGTAAACGTAACGATCATGAAACTGGATAGCAAAGTTCTCTGAAGATTTGAAGTACACAGAATGCAGCGGAAGGTATTTCACACTCCAAGTTTAACAGGCTGCCTCTAGTGTCTACTGGCTTTTGGACCAGTCTTTACATACACGACAAATTACGTAATACTACCGTCAACACAAGACGCAAATACAAGTACTTGAAAACTTTATATTACATACATACATCGTGCATATTGTCACAATCGTCATACCAACCAACAAATGCACTACATAAAATACATATATAATATACAGTGTGTCCACAAAGTCCCATCGGGTTTTGAAAAATTGTGGCGCGCAAACAAATTGAGCTAGCCATATGCAGTTTGCGGCAGATTACAGTGAAACTTTGGAAGTTTTTTACTGACCTCAGTAGACCTCGATGTGGTCTCCCTTGGTAGCACGGAGAACGTCCAGACGATATTCGAGCTCTTGCCATGTTCTGTGGAGCATGTCCGCTGGAATAGCCGAAATCGCATTCCTGATAGGGTCTTCCAGAGTTTCACTGTAATCTGCCGCAAACCGAATGTGGCTAGCTCAATTTGTTTGCGCGCCACAATTTTTCAAAACCCCGAAGGGACTTTGTGGACACACTGTATATTAAAACCCCCTTCATATGTTTCGACAACAAGTTGTCATCCTCAGGGGGTTCATCGCAAAGGAATACAAGAACATCACATCGATTTACAGATTCAAAACATCACACATTAAAAGTCCAAAACATGAAATGTCATAAACATATTTCACAATAACATTATATTAAAATATTATAATATTGTTTTCTAATTTTTCATATTTTAACATCGTACTATGATTACGACTTTTGTATGTTTTGGGATTATAATGTGTGATGTTTTGAACGTGTAAATCGATGTCATGTTCTTGTATTCCTTTGTGATTAACCCCCTGAGGATGACAACTTGTTGTCGAAACATATGTAGGTGTCTTTAATATACAGGTATACACAACAGAATGGTGCGGTTTCAATAGTGAAAACTATTGAAACCGCACCATTCTTTTGTGTATACCCTGTACATTAAATACGTACTTTATTTAGCGCATTTGTTAGTTGTTATGAAGAAAGTTGTTGAGAATTCATTCAGGTTTTGGTCTATGGCTTTCAAAGTGGCAGAACGAAACATAATATTGCGTATGGAAGATAAAGACGGGGAAGGCTTCTTGCTATACAGTCTTGAGTTAAACTTGTCCGTGTGTGAAGCAACCTGCAGTGAATTTAGGTCACGACACGGGCCGGTCCGTGTCTGGAGTGTGTCATGCAATACGGCAATTATCTGGAGGCACCTGAAGTTCAAACATAATGCATTAATTCTCTTTGTTCATCAATTTGTTGACATCAAATATAATGCCAATCTGACTGAACGGATTTCCAGTGAAATTAAACAGAACGCTGAAACATTGCTTGCATTCCATTACCTAATTTAAATGAATAATGACATATATTAAATGATTAGCCCACAGTTCAACATTCCCACACTAAAACTCGCATTATAATAGAGCAGAAATAACAGATTTTCATTCTTTCCTGTGACGTGTGGCCATGCAAATCAAACCGAATACACACAAATACCTTAGCTGCCGTCACATAGATCAGCAGATTTTGAAAAAAAAAAAAATCAGGTGCGAAAAACATAAGAATAAAACAAAATTAAAATTTAACTTTTTTTGTACAAAAATTAAATCAATATCTGTCCGAACACAATCCAATTCTATTTATTATATAGCAATACGTGTTTCGACCTACTTCAGGTCATCCTCAGGTTCATAATTGCTCTTTGAAAACCAACTGTGAACCCGAATATGACCTGAGATAGGTTGAAACATATAGTTCTATATAATAAATAGAATTTAGATGTGTTTGGATAGATAATAATTTAATTTTTATACTATTAACAACACAACGGGATGACGTTCGTTAAGATTTTCACATTTTTCTTTGCATGTGTCTGCAGCTTAATACTTCAGGTTAAAGACGGAATATATTGAAGCTATTTAAAAAAAGTGCACTACTGAGAATATCTGGACGTTACACAAAGGACACAAAAAAGTAATCAGAAAATTACAAACCCAGGAGCGTAAAAATCTTTACCCGTCACTAATAGGGAGACAGAGTCAAGGAGAATCACACAGAAATGACAAGTGGCACTCATGAGAAAAATGGAAATTGTATAAAAAGTTTCACTCGTAAAATATTAAGGGAATAAATTAATGGGAACGCAAAGTCGTGGAGGGTAGGAGAATGTTAAAAGGGGCTTTAGAGGAATAGGGCTGGAAGAGACAGTTACATTTATGTGGTTTAGGCCCACAAAACATTAAACCCAAATACCCTAAGTGCCAGCTTCCAAAAACGTCGAGCTGAGAACTGTAAATTTTTACATTTTTAAACAAATTCCACATGAGTGTCTCGAATTTTAGCTTAGAAACCCAAACCTTAATTTTTTTCCGCTGATCTGCCTTAGTTTCTCGCCAGTACCACCTGGTGGAAGTTGTAAGTGAGATTACAAAATGGCGGAAATTTGGGAAATGAGTGATCAGTATGATATGGAGCTGGTGGTACTAATTATGATAGAGGTTTCATAGATAAACATAATTTGATTAGTGCATTTGTCACTAAATTCTCTTTATCTTTTCAAGATATGCAATTCATAATAAGTACGTTCACTAAATATACTATGGAAGACTTCAAAACTAACAATAATTGCATGGTATCACGCTTCCGCCGCTGTATACATGAGATCTGCGCTCTTCTGGGGTTTTACGCAGTTCTTGGACTGCTTGACAATTGAAGATGGGACAGATAGGTTGTCCCAAAACGTCGGTAACACACTACCATTCTCTGCTGCGTCAAATCCCAGAGGAGTGTAGATAACAATAATTTGGTTTAACGGATTTGAAAGCCACTTGAGGACAGTACTCTGCCCAACAACACTTCCAGATTATAAACAGTTCATTTAGCCTTAATTCCTATGATTAAAATAATTAGAAATCCTTTTGATGTCTAGATTTGTTGGTTTTAACCATTCGTAATTCGTATTGGTTATGTACAATTAAGTTCCCTTACGTAAAATCAGGCGACAAGAATTGGGCGTTTAAAATGTTACGTCAATGAAGGCGTTTAACATGTTTTTTTCAACAAACATATTAATGAACAGGGATTTATTATTTTAATCAACATTTTACATTATTTTATTTCATATTTTGCTTTTCTTAGACATATAATTGTATCCAGACTGTTTACAGAAAATATATTGTATTATGTATGACTGAGTTCTTTGGAAGTGATATGTTGTATACTGCTGTATATTATTTTGTTGTACTTAACGTGTTAGCATGATAACTTTGTGATGATAAGACAAGTGCTTTGCATTCTATAGTATGTATAAGTAGCTATGACTTCAATTTGGTGTTTGTATTCCTCATATGTTGTATGACTTTTTTCCATATCTGTAGATTCATGGAAGATAAATAAATGATATGATATGATATGGTATGACCACTTTTGTAGTGTTAATATCGCCCGTCATCCAAATTAATGACCGTGCCTGAATTACAGCGTAGGCTGAGGCGTAATTAATACGCACTTTAGTGCCAGATTCATTACCGAGCTCATTAAGCGAATTCCTTCACATGTACATCTCCTCATTTTCCTCCATCACCCCCTTCAGGGTTCTTCCCCGTATTGCCCTCCAGTCGTGCCATCTGTTAACATGAATACGGCAGTGACAACCTCGTGACACAAGCTTCGAAACGTCGGTGACTACCAATCGATATGTCGAATATACCATATGATTTTAATCTTCATCGACACCCCTGTGATAAGCTCAAACCTCTAAAACTCGCGGTACTTCAAGTGACAATCGCTTTGGACTGGTTAACATATTGAAAAGGGGTTGGAAGGGAATAAAACAGTGGGCAAAGAGTGAGAAGCCTTGGGAATCGTAATCTTAAGCGTTTATGGGATTCAGTTTTTGGTCTCAATACACTCAACTACTTTCTTCGCCTTCAAGGGCTCACAAAACTGCAAACAGCCCACATCTGATTCTCGAAGGTTTCCCATCGTTCGATGAATCATCTATCGCCAAAACTGGAGTGACTGTTAGAGTTAACATGTAACTGAAGTCCTCCTTACAAGCCCCATGTTCTGTGTTTAAAACTGAAGTCCTGCACTGCACGTATGGCTTCGAACTGTTTAAGCAGTATTTCATATTAATTTACTGTGCATTTTGTCATAAGTTAAACCAACTAAGTATTAACAAATTAAGATATATTTGTAACCCCTACATACGTTTCGGCAATCAAGTTGCCATTCTGATGAGGCGCATACTTGTGATTCTTTGATGCAACCCCTGAGGATGGTAACTTGATTGCCGAAACGTATGTAGGGGTTACAAATATATCTTGCTTTGTTAATAATTTTTGTGCATTAGTTGGTTAGTTGCATAGCTTTGTGTGGTGCTGAAACGTGGACACTTCGGAAAGTAGATCAGAAGTATCTGGAAAGTTTTGAAATGTGGTGCTGGAGAAGAATGGAGAAGATCAGTTGGACCGATCGTGTGAGAAATGAAGAAGTATTACACAGAGTCAAGGAGGAGAGGAATATCGTACATACAATAAAAAGAAGAAAGGCTAACTGGATTGGTCACATCTTGCGTAGAAACTGCCTTCTGAAACATGTGATTGAAGGAAAGTTAGAAGAAAGGATAGAAATGACGGGACGACGAGGGAGAAGACGTAAGCAGCTACTGGATGACCTTAAGGAAAAGAAAAGATACTGGAAATTGAAAGAGGAAGCACTAGATCGCACCCTGTGAAGAACTCGCTTTGGAAGAGGCTACGGACCTGTCGTAAGACAGACTGCAGAATGAATAATGAGTTGGTTTAACTTAAATTTATGTTTAAGCAGTGTTTGACGCCAACCCCGCTAAGCCCGGGCTTAAAGCTGCAAGGTGACCCCGCCCCAAACACTTGCAGCTACTTGCTCTCAGACTTCAAAGACATTACCAGATACGAGTATGAGTGGGATAAAGCTGATCCTGACATCAATCCAAAGTGTTCAAAACAAATGGTAGCGGTTCAAAACAATTTTGGATTCATTCATGGTTCAAAGAACGTGGAACAGAAGTCGTGTTACCCATCATCCAGCCCGTGCCGCAGTCAATAAAACGACTGGGTCATCTCGGCTTCCATCTCAAAACAAAAACACAACTCTGTACATTCCAGACACGTACATTCTGGTAGAGCTGTCTAATTTATCGGATATTAAATGCACATTGCACAATAGAAGCATATATTACCTATAATATCACTTCTCTTGATACTACAGACCCAATTATCTGCATATTCAATAACAATGCATATCTACCATTTCAGAGACTGTGTCTGTACGTGAGCACAGAGACTGCTCTCCGGTTGACTGAGCTTGACCGCTACATGCAGTTCTAGAGCTAAAACTACCTGATTAGCATTCCTTTCGGTATCCACAATGACTATACTGAGGCGATGGAAAGGAGCCCAATGGATGGTGGGAATATTTAGTAATATTTTAGTTATCTAAATTGTTGTAAAGTTGTCTAGTTCGTGCAATTTTTAGATCAATGTATTCAATCTATTGTACTAACCAAATGCACATTATTAGTTACATATGAGTGTTAAACACGTAGCTACGACATGTTTCGGCACAAACGTACCATCTTCAGGAAGCGCAATGTGCCAGGTTTAAAACCAACTGCCAGTAACAAGCCACTATTTACAAGGTTCCACAGTCTGCAGTAGGCTGCGTTGTTGATGTAATTTGTGTGTAAATGGTACAACTTGTACTGTCTTTAAAAACTTGTGGTTAAAATATGATTAAAACATTTGTTACACAATTAGTATGATTTATAAACATTAAAATCATTTTTATACTTAATATTATTTTCACCGTGCATGTTTATTAACACTAGTTAAAACTGTACCAACACATCACTGTTTATTAAAACAATAATAGTTTTAAAAAAACAAGCCCTACATATGTTTCGGCCAGCTAACTGGCCAACGTGATTATGCTGTGATCGGTAGTTGCCCCTGATGATGGCCGTTAGCTGGTCGAAACATATGTAGGGCTTGTTTTTTAAAATATTATTTTTTAATAAAAGTGAATGTGTTGGTACAGTTTTACTAGTGTTAAAATCATTATTGTTGCTGTAGTGGAAACTTCTGCTTTAAGGCATTATATGTTCAGGTCTCCCTGTGTTTAGGCTGTGTCGTGTATCTGAGCCAGCATCATATTCAAAGTTAACTTTATCACCTTAAAACCTGCCGGTCTTATGATATGTTTGTGGACCAAAAGAGCAAAACCTAGACTACAGTAAAACAACTCAAAATTTTCAAAATGTGGGATATGAAACCGGTTGAGCACTACAGCATATCTCGGGGCAAAGAGAAACAACTTGTTCTGTAGGGCACACAACACGTACCGGGTTCTTTACTCAAAGTTGCCACGCTACAGAGTGGATTTACTCGCCTCAGACAAAAGTCAAGTTGTGAAAAATGTTATCAGAAAAATAAAATTAAATAAAATAACGGAATCCAGAAAATACGAGGAATTTATTGAATATATTCCTTAAGAAAAGAGTCCACCCTATGGCGTCACTTATATTTACTTATTATTACAATTTATTACACATTTCTAAGCAATGTGTGATGTGTAAATGTGTCACTGATTATTCACATATTTTACCTCCACTATTGAATTTAGCTTAGAGGGTTAAAACGATCAGTGAAATGTTCTTAGTGTTAACACATTTCAGTTCCACAAAGCGGACATTGAATATTTATTCGTAGATTATTATATGTGTTAATTTTGCGCTGTTGCAACAAAATAGTTAATTACCATTAGTAACTCATATATTGCAGCAACACACTACACTGAGATACTTATCGTTATCATGGCTTTAGAATTAGACTTATCGATGTAACCACATACGTGTCAATAACTCGTGTGCTAATTAGTCAGATTAAATATAATTAAATTATACGTTTTAACTGAAGGCCCACAAACGTAATGAAACTCTATCCACGAAGAGCCTTAATTAAAAACAGGGAAAGGGAACTTGGAGCTAATGAGGTAAAAAGTTTTGAAAACTTATATAATGCAGTAAACATTGCTGGTCTTCTTTTCACTTTCATGATTAGTTTTAATATCGGATGCTATATTGTTAACGTTATTTCAGTTCAGAGTAATTCCTTTTCTAAACAAATGTAAATTATTGTAGTACATCCACGTGGGTGTCGGTTATTTCTGAAAGACTGAAACAACAATGCGGCATGCTCACGTGTCAATAAGGAATATAACGGACATCCTAATGTTATAGTTTTTCTGTCGTTCCTACATTATCGATACTCACAGGGGCAGTTAATTTAAAAGACAGTAAGCAAACAATGCATATAAAGGTAAATAGTAAAAGAGTCTATTACCAATAATAAAAACGTAGCAATAATAAATAGTAAGCTCGTAACATGCCATGAGGCATAGAGGGTGAGTAGACACATAGATCTAGGTAAAGGTAAAGCAACCCCATTACAGGCCGGACAGGCTTTTAGGGTTCCAGCAGGTTGAGACCATCGGCAACCACGAAGGTGGTAAAGTTGTCAGCCATACGTACCGGCCGCCTATTACTCCCAGGAAATATCCCTGGTACTCATTTCTGTTAGAGGCTAAGTCGACCCCAGGACCATAGTGCGACCGAAAGGATTATGTCAATGAAAAATTCCATTGACACCATCGGGAATCGAACCGCGACCTTCCGGCTTGTAGAGCAGTGCCTCAACCAACTGCGCCACAGCGTGCCGCTAGGTGAACACGAGATGGGACAGATAAAAGGACACAGATCGGACAGACGAACAGGACAGAGAACTGAGAGATGAACAGGGCAGAGATCGGACAGACGAAAGGACAGAGAACTGAGAGATGACCAGGGCAGAGATCGGTCAGACGAACAGGATAGAGAACTGAGAGATGAACAAGGCAGAGATCGGACATATGAACAGGACAGAGATCGGACATATGAACAGGACAGAGATCTGACAGATGAACAGGGCAGGGAACCGAGAGACGAACATGGCAGAGATCGGACATATGAACAGGACAGAAAATCTGACAGATTGAACATGGCAGAGAACTGAGAGATAAACAGGGCAGATATCGGACATATGAACAGGACAGAGATCTGACAGATGAACGTGGCAGAGACTGAGAGATAAACAGGCAGATATCGGACGTATGAACAGGACAGAGATCTGACAGATGAACACGGCAGAGAACTGAGAGATAACAGGGCAGATATCGGACATATGAACAGGACAGAGATCTGACAGATGAACATGGCAGAGAACTAGAGATGAACAGGGCAGAGATCGGACATATGAACAGGACAGAAATCTGACAGACGAACAGGGCAGAGAACTGAGAGATGAACAGGGCAGCGATCGGACATATGAACAGGACAGAGATCTGACAGAATGAACATGGCAAAGAACCGAGATATGAACAGGGCAGAGATCGGACATATGAACAGGGCAGAGATCTGACAGATGAACAGGGAAGAGGTCTGACAGAGATGAACAGGACAGAGATCAGACAGATGAACAGGGAAGAGGTCTGACAGATGAACATGGCAGAGATTTGACAGATGAACAGGGAAGAGGTCTGACATATGAAAAGGGCAGAGATCTGACAGATGAACAGGGAAGAGGTCTGACAGATGAACAGGGCAGAGATTTGACAGTATGAACAGGGAAGAGGTCTGACATATGAAAAGGGCAGAGATCTGACAGATGAACAGGAAGAGGTCTGACAGATAACAGGCAGAGATCTGACAGATGAACAGGGAAGAGGTCTGACAGATGAACAGGGCAGAGATCTGACAGACGAACAGGGTACAGATTGGACGGCAAAAAATGTAGAGATAAAAACCAAGAAGTTTTAACATTTGTACCTTTAACTTCTACAAAAAAATGGAGAGACAAGAAATCCAAAAAAATGAAACATTTTTAAGTTGAGTCTACTTAACTAATTAACTAACTCCACACAGCAGAGTTGCCGTTGACAATCTTACAGCCGCGTAGCTAGCAAATGCTAAGCTTCAGAAAGAAATTCTTCACATTTGCGGAACCCAAAACTTCATTGCTATATTAACAAGGGTTAAGCATTGGTCTCTATCCTGAGTGAGATGACACCAATCCATAATCTCCCTAATGTACGTCTTAATATTACCTTCTCTTTTATGAATTTATATTTCCAATTTATTTACTTCCGTCGTATCTTCCTACCTAAATGTTGCACACATCTGTCTTCTCTCACATGCAGCCACATTTATCGCCCATCTTATCCTATTTTATTTGATCGCCCTGATAAAAACTGGTCAAAATACGATCCAACGACATGGGCAATTAGTGATTTCAGGCTTCTGCTGCAATATTGATGAGATCTGCGCTCTTCTGGGATATTACGCAGCGTTGATTGGTAATCCTTTACCGACGTTCCGGGACAAAATATTTGTCCTACGGGCAGTTATCCACATTAGGGACAGTGCGTTTTAAACGTCCGTTTTAGACAAAAAGACGCTGAGTAAAATACCATTTTGGGTGTCAAAGATCGAGATGGAGACACCAAATAAGGGAAGATACACACAATGTAATAACGATTACTGTATTACGAGATATGACAACGTGTATTCTGGCGGAGGGTTGCCGACGTTTTGGGGGAACCTGCCGGTGCACAATAAACATAGAGGCAGCTGATTCTCCAAAACCAAAGCAAAACATTCATTAAAGTCCGTGTTAACGTGTCCAAAGCAGCTAACAGCAGTTCGTAAGCTGTTTAACGTTTAACATTTCGCACGAAGCCACCAATACGTCTGACCACTCTGCAGCTCATCAGTCAAGAGACTGACGGTAACCGTCTGTACTGGTCTTCAGAACTGGCAGCCGGTGAGTGGTGAAAGACTCCATCGATTTTGTAGTCTTTTCGAGGGGATAAATGTGGGTGTCTATTGCTAATTCAATTATGACATGAACACAACTACCAGCCAATCAGTCATGCTGTCTCGAGGGAAGCAGAAGCAATTTTGATACCTTGAACATATATATATTTCTGTAAGTAGCACTTTGACGTGGCCACATAAGTAGGAGATGGCAGATACTTCCTTACATAGGCCTATGTTAGTATCATATTTAACACTTTACATCTCTTGAAAGAGACGTACTTTGCCTTGTGAAATCTGAAGCACTGACAATAATAAATATTGCTTCTACAAGACGATGTTGTGTAGCCTGGCGGAGGGTCCTATCTCTTTAAACAGAGGTCTTACATGTAGAGTATTTAGCTGGTATTAAGGTCGTCATTGCAAATGGCAGACAGTTAATTACACATTAGACTAACGGCGAGTACATTAAAATCTGACAGTCCAAACTAAACATAATCATTTTTATTTTTTGTAAACCATTAACATGCCTGCAACAATTGTGGTGTCACAGAAAAGTGTACTGACTCAAAAATCGTACAAAATAGTATAAAATAAATTTCAAAATCTTCCTTATTAGATGGATCACGAGAAAAGCGGCGTATGTCACCATGCACAACACTTTAGATTTAAAAACGTCATACAATTTTAAGCCAAATAGCTTATGGGACAAAGGCCCAAAGTAATTTCTTTCTTCCTCAAAAGTGACGTTAGGAACTTAATTCTCTTTTACGTAAAAACACACATACATAGTCATTAATTCAGAGAAAAACAATTTCTCAACTTTAATTAAATGTGTTACATTTGCCTTTCCCTCTGAAATAAGTACAAAAACTCGCTGAAAACCCGTCGGAGATTAACAGGCGCGTGCTGTGTTTCGGCACGTGTGAACGATAAAAAAGAAAAGCGCTTGTCAGCAACAACTTCCATTTAATCATATATATATATATATATATATAAAACTATTACCAGCAATAACCAAAAGTTTGAGTGAAAACTTCAGTTGGTTTTATAGACTGTGAACTGCCTTCCTGTAATAAGTGTGTGGATATCTGTGTCCAAGCTGTACTCACATAAGCATATTGTATTATGTTACTGTGTGCTGTGTGTAAGTGCAAGCAAATTGTATTATGTTACTGTGTGCTGTGTGTAAGTGCAAGCATATTGTATTATGTTACTGTGTGCTGTGTGTAAGTGCAAGCAAATTGTATTATGTTACTGTGTGCTGTGTGTAAGTGCAAGCAAATTGTATTATGTTACTGTGTGCTGTGTGTAAGTGCAAGCATATTGTATTATGTTACTGTGTGCTGTGTGTAAGTGCAAGCATATTGTATTATGTTACTGTGTGCTGTGTGTAAGTGCAAGCAAATTGTATTATGTTACTGTGTGCTGTGTGTAAGTGCAAGCATATTGTATTATGTTACTGTGTGCTGTGTGTAAGTGCAAGCATATTGTATTATGTTACTGTGTGCTGTGTGTAAGTGCAAGCATATTGTATTATGTTACTGTGTGCTGTGTGTAAGTGCAAGCATATTGTATTATGTTACTGTGTGCTGTGTGTAAGTGCAAGCATATTGTATTATGTTACTTTGTGCTGTGTGTAAGTGCAAGCATATTGTATTATGTTACTGTGTGCTGTGTGTAAGTGCAAGCATATTGTATTATGTTACTGTGTGCTGTGTGTAAGTGCAAGCATATTGTATTATGTTATTGTGTGCTGTGTGTAAGTGCAAGCATATTGTATTATGTTACTGTGTGCTGTGTGTAAGTGCAAGCATATTGTATTATGTTACTGTGTGCTGTGTGTAAGTGCAAGCATATTGTATTATGTTACTGTGTGCTGTGTGTAAGTGCAAGCATATTGTATTATGTTACTGTGTGCTGTGTGTAAGTGCAAGCATAATTGTATTATGTTACTGTGTGCTGTGTGTAAGTGCAAGCATATTGTATTATGTTACTGTGTGCTGTGTGTAAGTGCAAGCATATTGTATTATGTTACTGTGTGCTGTGTGTAAGTGCAAGCATATTGTATTATGTTACTGTGTGCTGTGTGTAAGTGCAAGCATAATTGTATTATGTTACTGTGTGCTGTGTGTAAGTGCAAGCATATTGTATTATGTTATTGTGTGCTGTGTGTAAGTGCAAGCATATTGTATTATGTTACTGTGTGCTGTGTGTAAGTGCAAGCAATTGTATTATGTTACTGTGTGCTGTGTGTAAGTGCAAGCATATTGTATTATGTTACTGTGTGCTGTGTGTAAGTGCAAGCATATTGTATTATGTTACTGTGTGCTGTGTGTAAGTGCAAGCATATTGTATTATGTTACTTTGTGCTGTGTGTAAGTGCAAGCATATTGTATTATGTTACTGTGTGCTGTGTGTAAGTGCAAGCATATTGTATTATGTTACTGTGTGCTGTGTGTAAGTGCAAGCATATTGTATTATGTTATGTGTGCTGTGTGTAAGTGCAAGCATATTGTATTATGTTACTGTGTGCTGTGTGTAAGTGCAAGCATATTGTATTATGTTACTGTGTGCTGTGTGTAAGTGCAAGCATATTGTATTATGTTACTGTGTGCTGTGTGTAAGTGCAAGCATATTGTATTATGTTACTGTGTGCTGTGTGTAAGTGCAAGCATATTGTATTATGTTACTGTGTGCTGTGTGTAAGTGCAAGCATATTGTATTATGTTATTGTGTGCTGTGTGTAAGTGCAAGCATATTGTATTATGTTACTGTGTGCTGTGTGTAAGTGCAAGCATATTGTATTATGTTATTGTGTGCTGTGTGTAAGTGCAAGCATATTGTATTATGTTACTGTGTGCTGTGTGTAAGTGCAAGCATATTGTATTATGTTACTGTGTGCTGTGTGTAAGTGCAAGCATATTGTATTATGTTACTGTGTGCTGTGTGTAAGTGCAAGCATATTGTATTATGTTACTGTGTGCTGTGTGTAAGTGCAAGCATATTGTATTATGTTACTTGGTGTAAGAGCTTGTTTGATGTGTGCGTAAGTCAAGCATATTGTATTATGTTACTGTGTGCTGTGTGTAAGTGCAAGCATATTGTATTATGTTACTGTGTGCTGTGTGTAAGTGCAAGCATATTGTATTATGTTACTGTGTGCTGTGTGTAAGTGCAAGCATATTGTATTATGTTACTGTGTGCTGTGTGTAAGTGCAAGCATATTGTATTATGTTACTGTGTGCTGTGTGTAAGTGCAAGCATATTGTATTATGTTACTGTGTGCTGTGTGTAAGTGCAAGCATATTGTATTATGTTACTGTGTGCTGTGTGTAAGTGCAAGCATATTGTATTATGTTACTGTGTGCTGTGTGTAAGTGCAAGCATATTGTATTATGTTACTGTGTGCTGTGTGTAAGTGCAAGCATATTGATATTATGTGTACAGCTAGTAGCTGCTGTGTGTAAGTGCAAGCATATTGTATTATGTTACTGTGTGCTGTGTGTAAGTGCAAGCATATTGTATTATGTTACTGTGTGCTGTGTGTAAGTGCAAGCATATTGTATTATGTTACTGTGTGCTGTGTGTAAGTGCAAGCATATTGTATTATGTTACTGTGTGCTGTGTGTAAGTGCAAGCATATTGTATTATGTTACTGTGTGCTGTGTGTAAGTGCAAGCATATTGTATTATGTTATTGTGTGCTGTGTGTAAGTGCAAGCATATTGTATTATGTTACTGTGTGCTGTGTGTAAGTGCAAGCATATTGTATTATGTTATGTGTGCTGTGTGTAAGTGCAAGCATATTGTATTATGTTACTGTGTGCTGTGTGTAAGTGCAAGCATATTGTATTATGTTACTGTGTGCTGTGTGTAAGTGCAAGCATATTGTATTATGTTACTGTGTGCTGTGTGTAAGTGCAAGCATATTGTATTATGTTACTGTGTGCTGTGTGTAAGTGCAAGCATATTGTATTATGTTACTGTGTGCTGTGTGTAAGTGCAAGCATATTGTATTATGTTACTGTGTGCTGTGTGTAAGTGCAAGCATATTGTATTATGTTACTGTGTGCTGTGTGTAAGTGCAAGCATATTGTATTATGTTACTGTGTGCTGTATGTAAGTGCAAGCTTATTGTATTATGTTACTGTGTGCTGTGTGTAAGTGCAAGCATATTGTATTATGTTACTGTGTGCTGTGTGTAAGTGCAAGCATATTGTATTATGTTACTGTGTGCTGTGTGTAAGTGCAAGCATATTGTATTATGTTACTGTGTGCTGTATGTAAGTGCAAGCTTATTGTATATGTTACTGTGTGCTGTGTGTAAGTGCAAGCATAATTGTATTATGTTACTGTGTGCTGTGTGTAAGTGCAAGCATATTGTATTATGTTACTGTGTGCTGTGTGTAAGTGCAAGCATATTGTATTATGTTACTGTGTGCTGTGTGTAAGTGCAAGCATATTGTATTATGTTATTGTGTGCTGTGTGTAAGTGCAAGCATATTGTATTATGTTACTGTGTGCTGTGTGTAAGTGCAAGCATATTGTATTATGTTACTGTGTGCTGTGTGTAAGTGCAAGCATATTGTATTATGTTACTGTGTGCTGTGTGTAAGTGCAAGCATATTGTATTATGTTACTGTGTGCTGTGTGTAAGTGCAAGCATATTGTATTATGTTACTGTGTGCTGTGTGTAAGTGCAAGCATATTGTATTATGTTACTGTGTGCTGTGTGTAAGTGCAAGCATATTGTATTATGTTACTGTGTGCTGTGTGTAAGTGCAAGCATATTGTATTATGTTATGTGTGCTGTGTGTAAGTGCAAGCATATTGTATTATGTTACTGTGTGCTGTGTGTAAGTGCAAGCATATTGTATTATGTTACTGTGTGCTGTGTGTAAGTGCAAGCATATTGTATTATGTTACTGTGTGCTGTGTGTAAGTGCAAGCATATTGTATTATGTTACTGTGTGCTGTGTGTAAGTGCAAGCATATTGTATTATGTTACTGTGTGCTGTGTGTAAGTGCAAGCATATTGTATTATGTTACTGTGTGCTGTGTGTAAGTGCAAGCATATTGTATTATGTTACTGTGTGCTGTGTGTAAGTGCAAGCATATTGTATTATGTTACTGTGTGCTGTGTGTAAGTGCAAGTCCAGCAAGCACAAGTGCCTGTTCTTTGCCACGAATTTGGTTTATGTTTTGTCAACGTCTAAACTTGAAGGCTATAAGAGTTACACTTTTAGGCGCTATCGCAAAATTGCGAAAACGCCTTTACTTTACAAACTGTGTTACGGCTTGCCGGCTTTCCTTTCTTCTTGGACTTCTTGACCCTTGAAGATGGGACCGATACGTTGTCCCGAAACGTCGGTAAATAATTACCACACAAGGCCGCGTAATATCCCAGAAGAGCGCAGATTTTATCAACATCGCGGCGGAAGCTTGAAATCAAGGTCCTCTGTCCCGTCTGTCTGTCTGTCTGTCTCTGTCTGTCCGTCCGCAAGAAACAACTCGGTTCCCACTAAAAGGATTTTCATGAAATGTGATATTTGAATATTTTTAGAAAATCTGTCTAAAAATATCATGCTTCATGAAAATCTGACAAGATAACGGTACTTTGCACGAAGACCTATGTACATTTATGATAATATCTCGCTGAATTCTTCTTAGAATGAGAAATATTTCAGACAAAAGTTGTACAGTAAATCAAAACACACATTTTACGTTCAATAACTTTTTTCCGAAAATCGTGCCGTTTATGAGATAACGCGGAAAAATACGGTACAGCCAGACAGGCCACAGATGATAATATAATACGGTGCACGCACTTTGCATGCTGGATAACTAAGGCTACAGACACACACTCAAAACATTTTACACTTATTGCCTTTCCACGGCAAAAATGGTTACGCGAACGCGCCTCAGTGTTAAAGTTATACGTACATTGGGCCGTGCCATGGCTCAGGCGGTTAGTCGCCGGCCTCCCACCACGGAGGCCCGGGTTCTATCCCAGGTCGGTCCATGTGGGATTTATGGTGGACAAAGTGGCACTGGGACAAGTTTTTCTCCGAGTACTTCGGTTTTCCCCTGTCAGTTTCATTCCACCGGTGCTCCATTAAAAATTGAAAAGCAGAAAAAACCTCATCTTCATAAAAGGGTTGCACAAAAAGCCTTCAAGGCTGCGGTGCGTCCGTAGCATCTGCTGCGGGGCCCTTCAATTAAAACAAATATATAAGCACATTGCTTGTCTTGTTCATTCACGCTAACAGTCTGTCACAAAAACAACCAGATCCCCGTTTCGTCAACCAAGACGTCTGTTTCCTGCAATTCGTTTCTCGTACGCTCAAGTCGCACTCAGTAACACAGCTCACATAACTCAGTAACACAGCTCACATAACTCAAACATCGTTCAGCACGTGGAGTGTCAAACTCACAAGCAAACAACCTTGAGGTGACTTAATTGCCTGGGTTAAGTTAGATAATGAAACTGCGGTACAAGGCTGCCAGCATCTCAGAAGAGGCAAACACAGTGGCAATTATTAGGGATCGTTTAAAAGAAGTTCTAAAAGCTGATTAAACTCTATTAAAACTCGGATCTCCCCAAAAAGAAGTGTTCATAAACATTTTAATTCTTCATCTTTTAATGACAGGATTTCCTTTCTCTTTACGATGAGTTTAATTACATACTTAAGGTTCAAAGTTCATTTTATATTCGGGGTCACTGGTCTGGTCCTATTAGATGTAGTGGAATTACATTTTTTTTTCAATGGCTCGACTGTCCCTTTGGGGGCCTAGGCCGCCTCATTTTTTTTTCGAGGCTTCACGATCACACACTTTAGACACACTACACTCGGTAGGACTCCTCTGGACGAGGGATCAACCCGTCGCAGAGACCTCTACCTGACAACACACAACACTCACAAGAGACAGACATCCATGCCCCCTGTGGGATTCGAACCCACAATCCTAATAAGCGAGCGGCCGCAGACCCACGCCTTAGACCGCACGGCCACTGGGATCGGCTAATGACATTACATTAGCCCAACAAAATACCAGTATTCTCTAAAGACACTTACTCACAGTAAAAGACAAGAGGAACATGTCACAACACCGGAATATCCATTAAAAATAATTAACTTTAAGCCATTAAAGCCTGCTTGGTAACTATAAGAACCACCAATTTTTATATTTAAAAATATCAATTTCATAAATACATTGTACTTTTGAGTTGCGTACGATTCCTAAAAATTACATCCGCCGTTTCCTGATTCAGCATTCACCGACTGATCTTTAAATCAGATATAGAATGTGTTCTCTGTTAGGTACGAACTGAATCTTTACGTATAATATCCAATAATTTCAGTTTTTAGGTGCGCTCGCAAAATTGCGAAAAGCGACTATTAACCTCGTTATGTCTGTCCGTCCGAAAGCAACACATCGCCTCTAACTGGACGGATTTTCATGAAAGTTGATATTTGAGGATTTTTCGAAAATCTGTCGAAAAAATTCAGGCTTCGTTAAAATCTGAGAATAATAAAGGGTACTTCATGTGAAGACCTATGTACACTTATGATAATATATCGATGAATTCTTCTTAGAATGAGAAATGCTTGAGAAAAAGTTGTAGGGAGAATCAAAACACACATTTTGTGTTCGATAAATGTTTTCCGAATTCGTGCCGTTTACGAGATAATGTAGGAAAATATGGTACAGCCAGACAGGTTACAGATGACAATATAATACGGCGCATGCGCATTGCATGATAGATAACTAAGGCTACAGACACAAACCCATAATATGTGAGGCATATTGCTTTTCCACTGCAACAATGGTTATGCGAACGCGCCTCAATGTTACTTTATAGGTACATTGCCTGTCTTGTAAAAAGCTTAAGCCCGAAGTTTAAACGCGGCCTCGGCAAAATACGTATAAACAAATATTTTAAAATTTTGAAAATAACGCCTGAAATTTAGCGACGTTTCGGTCACTACCAATTATAAAAATGGTGGAAGTTACGTTTTAATTGAGAACATAGCATGGGAACACAATAACAATGATGTACTCACTCAACAGCAGCGAAACGTGTTACACAAACAGAAGTAGCAGCAGCAACGAAACGAAAACACACCACCAAAATCTAAGAGCCCGAAGATTTAAGTCACTAATAACTTCGTATATAATACGTTTCCCTGTGGTTTCTGGCCATCGTTAACGTTGCCAACAACCAAACAACATAACAGCATATTGAAGAATACAATAAATTTCAGGAGTCTAGTATTTTCGAGACATCGGGTTTGACTTCCAGCCATGTTACTAAATATCCTGTTAAACTCTTCCTAGATTCTCTTCCGTTTTTATTTTTTCAACGCTATGACACGATCCTGCAATAGATACAGCCGCAGTTTCCATGAGTTAGCAAGGAAAATGTGTAAAAACGAGCCCTTCAAATCGCCATCTGTCTGTTTTTTTTGTCCATCTGTCAGCTGGTCAAATTGTGATCACTTCTGATCTGATAAGTTTACTGTCATGTTCCTGTTTTACTTACGTTCAACAGATAATAAAGAAACTACATCGTAGCTCGCTAAACAAACCTATTTATTACAGCAAGACTTGTTTCTAAACAACGCTAACAAAACAGACGAAAATAATTTTGTATACGAAGCACCCTTTTCAGTAAACGTACCGATCTTGACATAATTGAGTAGAAGATAAACTTCACTTTATATTCACCGTGCATCATTTTATAATTGATTATTTGTACCAACAAATGCACTAAGACAGTTTGTTCACTGTTTTCTTTATAATAAGGATGCCCCAATACGCATTTCGGCAGTTATTCTGCCATCATCAGGGGGTATTTTAAGTGAGTTTTTACATAGACCAATTCTTTGGTTACGTCATAACAGTGAGTCAGTATTTGTTACCACATCGTAAAAAATTTTGTACAATTAGTGGTATTGTTAGGCTGCTAAAAGTTATTAAATTTTAAAATTACAATAAAATCAAGTAGTATATTTTACTACCCTCTATAGTATAATTATTAATTAATGGCAGCGTGGTCCTATTTTCAGCGTGTGTTCCAGTGGTTGACTAACCACACAGACAGGAGGCAAGGAGGTCCTACCAACAAATAACACACAGATAACTGGAATACACGCTGGAAATAGGACCACGCTGCCATTAATTAATAATTATACTATAGAGGGTAGTATAATATACTGCTTGATTTTATTGTAATTTTTATAAGTTTTAATAATTTAATAACTTTTAGCAGCTTAACAATACCACTACTTTTACAAAATTTTATACGATGTGGTAAATACTGACTCACTGTTATGACGTAACCAAAGAATTGGTCTATGTAAAAACTCACTTAAAATACCCCCTGATGATGGCAAAATAATGCCGAAATGCGTATTGGGGCATCCTTATAATAAAGAAAACAGTGAAAAAAACTGTCTTAGTGCATTTGTGAGTAGAAGATATTTTCATGTTGCATCATTCGGTGCCTTGAAAACTCCTTCTATTGATTACTTTGCTCCTCTTCCCCCCTCTACCGGTTTAATAAAAAAAAAGCAAATAAGGGGGGTTTCTTGACAAATATAGCTGCCTAAGAAAAATTGCTGCATACAGATTTTGCTTTAACATAACAAGTACGTGATATTAGGTTTTCGTAGCGTGTTGATGGAGACTTCGTTCCTCTGGGATATGACGCCGTGTAGCCTGAATTTGGAGAAGCTTGGTGCCATCCATCTTACGTGTAATTCAAGAAGATTTGTCGTTCATGAAATGAGAATCTAGAGTTGAATAACGGAGAGCGAACACGCCAGAACCGCCATGCTAACCCTTATTTCGTGAATTCTTAAAATCCCTTAACTGTACATCGTCGTTAATTGCACTCATTCGCCATTGTGTGCAGCACATGTAGCTGGAAGATCGTGTTAAAATAATGCAATAGTTAAGTCACCATAATCTCGACATTAAAGAAAATCGTATCTCATTTTATGACGGAATGCTTATAATATTAACTGCACATCACGGAATGCTTATAATATTACTGCACATCACGAACAATATTTGTCACATTCGCTTCTTTTATTTGTAATCCATTTTTTTATAGGTCCATCATCGAAAAACTGCAATTTAATGAATTCTAAAAGGTTCTGACGATGGTATATACCACTGTGAACAGCTTGTTACTAGGACTTTGTCCATCGTCTTTATTGTGAATAAAATACAAAATTTAAAATATAAAAAATCTACGTTTCGGAAGATGACTCTTCTTCCGTCTTCAGGCCTACTCAGTTGCGTCCTGTTGATTGAGCTAGTCTCAATCACCGGACAACTCAGTTAGTGGAATCATAGTTATAAGACTTCCTGATGTCAGAATGTATCTGAGTAGATAATAAATACATAGGCATTAGAAAATTATTGCAGGCAGTAACTGACATAAATTGAATGTTGGTCTTCATATCTATCTTTAATTTATGTCAGTTACTGCTTGCAATAATTTTCTAATGCCTATGTATTTATTATCTTACACAGATACATTCTGACATCACGAAGTCTTATAACTGTGATTCCACTAACTGAGTTGTCCGGTGATTGAGACTAGCTCAATCAACATGATCCACCTGAGTAGGCCTGAAGACGGAAGAAGAGTCATCTTCCGAAACGTAGATTTTATATTAATAACTTTATAACCAACCGATACACAATTGAACCACTTTTATTGTAGCGTCTATATTATTATACATCTATATTATTATACGTCTATATTATTATACGTCTATATTATTATACGTCTATATTATTATACGCCCCTACATACGTTTCGGACCTCAGTCCATCCTCAGGGGGTCTTGTTCGTGAAAGCCACTAAATCAAATACATGTTGTCAAGGGACATACAGCACTTATGTACCACTATTGTGGTAAAATTGTCTTGATATAATGGTAAAAATATTAAAAAACAGTTTCTTATGTTAAAAACCTTATTAAAAGATTTGTGTACTGGTTGTATAAAATGTCGGATGCGGAAATACTGGCTTATATTTAAGCGTCTGGATGTGCGTAATCTTTCATAGTGTGTGTCTGTGGCTTGCGATGCTGTATGTACTGTCTGCCAGGTTACGGGTTGTTGTGTGGAGAGTCTCCACATTACGCACATCCAGACGCTTAAATACAAGCCAGTATTTCCGCATCCGCACATTTTATACAGCCAGTACACAAATCTTTTAATAAGGTTTTTTAACATTAAAAAACTGTGTTTTAATATTTTTACCATTATATTAAGACAATTATACCACAACAGTGGTACATAAGTGCTGTATGTCCCATGACAACATGTATTTGATTTAGTGGCTTTTACGAACGAGAACCCCTGAGGATGGACTGAGGTCCGAAACGTATGTAGGGGCGTATAATAATATAGACGTATAATAATATAGACGTATAATAATATAGACGTATAATAATATAGACGTATAATAATATAGACGTATAATAATATAGACGTATAATAATATAGACGTATAACAATATAGACGGTACAGTAAAAGTGGTTCAATTGTGTATCAGTTGGTTATAAATTTATTAATTCATAAAGATGCACGGTGATACTAACATGAAATTGAAAAGTAGATTTTATATATTTTACATTTTATTCACATTAAAGACGTTGGACAAAGTCCCAGTAACAAGTGGTTCACAATACAACTTAATGTCTCCATGATACGTTTTTCCAGTTCCGAAATGAAACTTCAGACATCTCGTGTAGTCTATAGAAGTATCTGTGATATTACGACAGAAAGACAGAGAGACAGACAGATAGAGAGACAGAGAAGCCATTCTCCACAGAAAGTGTTCAGGCTTCCCGTTTCATACGCAAATCAAACTGAAATTGTAAGCAAACAAACAAACAAAGCAAATAAAAAGCCTTACGCTTTTCCGCAGTTTGTCTTCAAGCCCATGAATCTTCTTCGTTATTTGTAATAAGAAAAAAATGGCAACACGTGTAAGAAAGAACCACACTAATTCCAATTCAGGCACACATACGTTGTGTATTTGTTAGAGCGCGTGTTTTGTAGGACAGTGTAAGCAAACTAAAATAAACTGCCACAGAGATAGCCTAAATTATTTATACACAGTCTGGTTTTGTAGACGATACTTGCAAGCACACTGCCCACAGTTCTGTAAGCACGATACTTGCAAGTACACTGCCCACAGTTCTGTAAGCACGATACTTGCAAGTACACTGCCCACAGTTCTGTAAGCACGATACTTGCAAGTACACTGCCCGAAGTTCTGTAAGCACGATACTTGCAAGTACACTGCCCGAAGTTCTGTTAAGCACGATACTTGCAAGTACACTGCCCACAGTTCTGTAAGCACGATACTTGCAAGTACACTGCCCACAGTTCTGTAAGCACGATACTTGCAAGTACACTGCCCGAAGTTCTGTAAGCACGATACTTGCAAGTACACTGCCCAAAGTTCTGTAAGCACGATACTTGCAAGTACACTGCCCGAAGTTCTGTAAGCACGATACTTGCAAGTACACTGCCCGAAGTTCTGTAAGCACGATACTTGCAAGTACACTGCCCACAGTTCTGTAAGCACGATACTTGCAAGTACACTGCCCACAGTTCTGTAAGCACGATACTTGCAAGTACACTGCCCAAAGTTCTGTAAGCACGATACTTGCAAGTACACTGCCCGAAGTTCTGTAAGCACGATACTTGCAAGTACACTGCCCGAAGTTCTGTAAGCACGATACTTGCAAGTACACTGCCCACAGTTCTGTAAGCACGATACTTGCAAGTACACTGCCCACAGTTCTGTAAGCACGATACTTGCAAGTACACTGCCCAAAGTTCTGTAAGCACGATACTTGCAAGTACACTGCCCGAAGTTCTGTAAGCACGATACTTGCAAGTACACTGCCCGAAGTTCTGTAAGCACGATACTTGCAAGTACACTGCCCACAGTTCTGTAAGCACGATACTTGCAAGTACACTGCCCAAAGTTCTGTAAGCACGATACTTGCAAGTACACTGCCCACAGTTCTGTAAGCACGATACTTGCAAGTACACTGCCCAAAGTTCTGTAAGCACGATACTTGCAAGTACACTGCCCACAGTTCTGTAAGCACGATACTTGCAAGTACACTGCCCGAAGTTCTGTAAGCACGATACTTGCAAGTACACTGCCCACAGTTCTGTAAGCACGATACTTGCAAGTACACTGCCCAAAGTTCTGTAAGCACGATACTTGCAAGTACACTGCCCGAAGTTCTGTAAGCACGATACTTGCAAGTACACTGCCCGAAGTTCTGTAAGCACGATACTTGCAAGTACACTGCCCGAAGTTCTGTAAGCACGATACTTGCAAGTACACTGCCCAAAGTTCTGTAAGCACGATACTTGCAAGTACACTGCCCACAGTTCTGTAAGCACGATACTTGCAAGTACACTGCCCGAAGTTCTGTAAGCACGATACTTGCAAGTACAATGCCTAAAGTTCTGTAAGCACGATACTTGCAAGTACACTGCCCGAAGTTCTGTAAGCACGATACTTGCAAGTACACTGCCCACAGTTCTGTAAGCACGATACTTGCAAGTACACTGCCCACAGTTCTGTAAGCACGATACTTGCAAGTACACTGCCCACAGTTCTGTAAGCACGATACTTGCAAGCACACTGCCCGAAGTTCTGTAAGCACGATACTTGCAAGTACACTGCCCGAAGTTCTGTAAGCACGATACTTGCAAGTACACTGCCCACAGTTCTGTAAGCACGATACTTGCAAGTACACTGCCCACAGTTCTGTAAGCACGATACTTGCAAGTACACTGCCCAAAGTTCTGTAAGCACGATACTTGCAAGTACACTGCCCGAAGTTCTGTAAGCACGATACTTGCAAGTACACTGCCCGAAGTTCTGTAAGCACGATACTTGCAAGTACACTGCCCACAGTTCTGTAAGCACGATACTTGCAAGTACACTGCCCACAGTTCTGTAAGCACGATACTTGCAAGTACACTGCCCAAAGTTCTGTAAGCACGATACTTGCAAGTACACTGCCCGAAGTTCTGTAAGCACGATACTTGCAAGTACACTGCCCGAAGTTCTGTAAGCACGATACTTGCAAGTACACTGCCCACAGTTCTGTAAGCACGATACTTGCAAGTACACTGCCCAAAGTTCTGTAAGCACGATACTTGCAAGTACACTGCCCACAGTTCTGTAAGCACGATACTTGCAAGTACACTGCCCAAAGTTCTGTAAGCACGATACTTGCAAGTACACTGCCCGAAGTTCTGTAAGCACGATACTTGCAAGTACACTGCCCGAAGTTCTGTAAGCACGATACTTGCAAGTACACTGCCCACAGTTCTGTAAGCACGATACTTGCAAGTACACTGCCCAAAGTTCTGTAAGCACGATACTTGCAAGTACACTGCCCGAAGTTCTGTAAGCACGATACTTGCAAGTACACTGCCCGAAGTTCTGTAAGCACGATACTTGCAAGTACACTGCCCGAAGTTCTGTAAGCACGATACTTGCAAGTACACTGCCCAAAGTTCTGTAAGCACGATACTTGCAAGTACACTGCCCACAGTTCTGTAAGCACGATACTTGCAAGTACACTGCCCGAAGTTCTGTAAGCACGATACTTGCAAGTACACTGCCCAAAGTTCTGTAAGCACGATACTTGCAAGTACACTGCCCGAAGTTCTGTAAGCACGATACTTGCAAGTACACTGCCCGAAGTTCTGTAAGCACGATACTTGCAAGTACACTGCCCACAGTTCTGTAAGCACGATACTTGCAAGTACACTGCCCACAGTTCTGTAAGCACGATACTTGCAAGTACACTGCCCACAGTTCTGTAAGCACGATACTTGCAAGCACACTGCCCACAGTTCTGTAAGCACGATACTTGCAAGTACACTGCCCACAGTTCTGTAAGCACGATACAAATACGCATTGTATTACACACAGCATCCAGCAGCGACTGTGGACATTCGTACACTGTCTTATAACATACGTTTTTATAAACCTGTGCCATTTGAACATTTAAAGTTTTTACACATTAGAAATTAGAGGGCCAATTTTATCACTAACGCGACTGGCAAGGCAAATTACCGGCCGCCTGATTTAAGAGGACTAAGTACGCCTTCTGCCGCTGGGAGTACGTTCACAGGAGTACGTTCACACAAAACATTATTATTATTATTATATTATTACTATTAGTAGTAGTAGTAGTAGTGGTAGTGGTAGTAAAATTAGTAGAGAATTTCGCTCCTCTGGGATGTTACGCAGCGTAGATTGGTAGTTAGTAACCGACGTTTCGGGACAACCTATCGGTCCCATCTTTAATGGTCAAAGCTTGACCCTTTGAGATGGTACTGATAGATTGTCCCGAAAAGTCGGTTACTAACTACCAATCTACGCTGCGTAACATCCAAGAAGAGCGAAGATCTCATTTTAACTGCGGAGGAAGTCTGAAATCACGCACAGTAGTAGCAGTAGTAGTGGCAGTAGTAGTAGTAATAGAAGAAAAGAGGTGAAGATAATTTGTACACATAAAGCGAATACCAGAAAATAAATTGCATCGGATAATTCTGGAACGGAAAAATGGAGGGAAAAATAAGAACGGTGGAGGAAAAGAAATAGGACGAATGGCGTGAGACGGGATTCGACTAGCCATGGGGAGATAGAAGAGTATGCTAGGGACATGAACACGTGGATAAAGTTAGATGTGGACGAAGGAAAATTACTGTACAGTGGACTGTCCTCGGATTAATAAAATAATAATAATTATTATAATTATTATTAGTAGTAGTAGTAATAGTAGTAGTAGTAGTAGTAGTAGTAGTAGTAGTAGTAGTAGTAGTAGTATGAAGTCACAGCAGTTCAGCTGTTCTCACAACAGTACGGTCTCACTGACCAAACACTTCATATTCACAGTTCTGCCAAAAACTTTCTGACTATACGGCATGTATTAAGTATTACTGTTTTCTACGTTAGAATACACAGAGCAGGGCGGAGATTATTCAGTTTTAAAATTTCGTGTAATTTATTGTTAGATCACCAACTAAATGCACCTATTATTTAAAAAAAACACTATAAGGTTCTTTAAAACATTTTAATAAAATTTTTAATAAAATTTTATTAAAATGTTTTAAAGAACCTTATAGTGTTTTTTAAATAAAAGGTGCATTTAGTTGGTGATCTAACAATAATTGTGTGAAAAATGCACGGTGATTTTAGAATGAAATTCGTGTAATTTGTTTGTGATAGTACCTGTTGTGGGTAGTACCAGTGGTATTGTATAGGCAGTTTACAGTTGCCATATCCTGATTACGTCTTCTTTTAAGTCTCTTTATTTCTGGAGCATATCGGTGATGGTGCTCTAGTAGTAGTAGTAGTAGCGGTAGAAGCATTAAAATTACAAACAAGCTTATAATATTTCAAGGAAAAAATACATGAAGATTTACACACTTGGAAGTTTCAGTCAGCTGAATAACAAATATAAGACAGAAAACCTCAAACAATAAATCCTAGATTCATTAGGGCAATGGCGTTCCCGTCCGATTTATCCGCCCTGAATGCCAGTTTTTACCTTACAAAATTAAGCACTTCTCGCACAATAGTTAGATATAACCAGATCGTCGTAAGGGCTAGCACAGCGTTCCTGAAATGTCAAGTTTCCAAACTATTCTGAAAACTGAATGACTCAGATACCACAGCACAGCACAGCACAGCACAGCACAGCAGAGCACAGCACAGCACAGCACTCCCTGCACAGGTCTGTCATTACACATGTAAATCTGACCAGACTGGCGTAGCGGCAATGCAAAGATTAGTATTCGGCGAGAGATGTGCCACGTTCGAATCTACACTCGAACATCTGAAAAAATAAGTGATGTTTTGCTTTGTTTTCCTCAGTTCTTACAGGCAAATGCCGGATCAGTAACTCAATTAGATCAGACCGCTTCCTTTCAAATCCTTTCTAATTCATAATTCATGAACCACCCCATCATTCTTACTCCCAAAAAATGACAGCATCTGAAACTGAACCACGAATATATAAAAATAGTCTGGACAATAAAAAAACAGAGCAGCACCGTCATACGTAAATATCAGAGTGGGATTGCAAAGTGCCAGCCCAGCACTAACATTACACGAACTTGCACTGTACTTATTTCAAGCAACGGTGTGATTGACCCATTTCCTAAAGATATTTCGAAACGCACAAGTAGAATTCGTGTTGGCATGGCAGCAGTGTTTGTTCAGCTGAATAGCAAGGGCGTACACCAACTCAGAAATACCTGTCCGTATTAAATTGACTGGAGAAGGAAGGAATGGAGGTTTTGTGTATTACTCAACATATAACCTCAATTTCTTACTTAACTTTGCATGACCGGAAGACCGCTCATTTGTCATGAGGAATGTCATAATATCTACGTAAATAGAGATATCGCGGACTGGCTTGCGCCTCCTATATAAGACAAAGAAACAATGCTACAGGTTGGAGACTCTGCAACAACACGACACGGACGTCGCGCAGCTCACTTAGTACATACAGATGACCACCTTACTACAAGACCAAAATGCCACTAATTTTCAGGCTAACTACAAACTATGTAAACATTTTAGCGACTTTTAATCCATTTTATAGTAATTCATTTTACATACTGTACGAAGTGGACAATATCAGCCCACTCATATTCTACATATATGAATATAACCATATATGTAATAACTGTAAGTCTATGCATATTAATCTCTATGAGACCCTGAAGATGGTGGTTTAAACCACCGAAATACGTATAGGGGAATTTTAAGAATAAACTATTGTGAAAAAGTTTATATGCATTAGTTGGTGATTATTGAACATAACGTATTGATATGTTTGGGGCACGGAGCGTAGGTACACACTGTCTGTCCTCCATACAAGCAGACTCAAATAGAAGTGGGTTATGCTTGGTTCGATGTTACACTGTTCTGTAAACTATTTTCAAATAATCACTGCACTACTAGTAAACAGATTTTAAATTATAACAAATGTATAATCAGTTTTGGCTTCATACGAATCTATAGGGTTTTATGAATAGGGATTTTCGTATGGGTAAAGGAATAGAAGGCGTATGGAAAACCAGAGGAAAGATGGTCCTACAGGTTTTGAGTCACGATAGGCGCCAAAGTTTTAAAGTCAATTGGTACAGTCCAGTGGCCTTAGGTAGAGTCAAAAAAAAAATAAGAAAAGTGTTTCGGTGCATGCTTAAGAACTGGGAATTGAAACGTGGTTAAGTTGTTAAGTAGCGGTTAGGAAATTATTACAGATATTTTAAAAATAAATTTAAGAATATATTTGGCAGCATTGTGGTTGAGATAGACATTCGCCATTTATATAAGAATCAAGTTACGCTTTTGTGCTGAACCACAGTGTCAAGATGCAAGAACTTGCATGAGCAGGGCGGATATAGGAAACACGAGTAGGCCTTTATACGTGAAGTTCGAGCAGAATATCTTTTGACTTGTATTTCGAAGTTTCCAGGTCGAATCTCATTTGACGCATCCTATCCTAAGGGTTTTCATATTTTCCTTCACCCGCCACAGGGATAATACGTCACATAAGTGAGATCGCTTCCTTCCACATCGATTCAGATTCATTATTCAGCAGTCATCTTATCAATTCAGATATTCTGACAATCTAAATCACATCCAAAACAGTGGATTATGATGATGATAATGATAATGATAATGAAGTAGCAGAAGGAAAGGAAGGTGACATTATAAGGTATTATATAATCCGTAACTGCTGCTTTCGAAAGCAGGAACTGAGGAAAAGGGCGAAGCACTTGGGTCAAGATATCACGTCTCACGGTCAAGATATCACGTCTCGTGGTCAAGATATCACGTCTCGTGGTCAAGATATCACGTCTCGTGGTCAAGATATCACGTCTCGTGGTCTAGATATCACGTCTCACGGTCAAGATATCACGCCTCATGGTTAAAATATCACGTCTCGTGGTCAAGATATCACGTCTCACGGTCAAGATATCACGTCTCGTGATCTATATATCATGTCTTGTGGTCAAGATTTCACGCCTCATGGTCAAGATATCACGTCTCACGGTCAAGATATCACGTCTCGTGATATATATATATATATATCACGTCTCGTGGTCAAGATATCACGTCTCGTGATCTATATATCATGTCTTGTGGTCAAGATTTCACGCCTCATGGTCAAGATATCACGTCTCACGGTCAAGATATCACGTCTCGTGATATATATATATATATATATATCACGTCTCGTGGTCAAGATATCACGTCTCATGGTCAAGATAACAAGCTTCTTGGTCTATACATCTTGTCTCGTGGTCAATAAATCAAGCCTTGTGATCAAGCTCTGAACGAGGGACCGAGCCATGACCTTCTGCTACAGGATCGCTTCGTTGTTCATTCATTTATCGTATCGTTCCCTCTTACTCTGTCAAGGGTTTCAATATCAGCAATCCGTTGCAAGGGTTGTTATAGTACCGCCCACAAAACAAAAAGGTGCTTTTCAACTTTTATCCCTTTTTAACAAATCATTTTCCTTTCATAAACAGCGATTTGTAACAACAAAATTTCCGTTATAATGGAAACTGAATATTAGTGTGATATTGACATAATGTCAATTGAAATAAAATATATTTTGAATTCTAAAAAAGGCAAAAAAAAATAGGAATCAGTTTATGTCGTACTGACTGTGAATACAACAGCATGATGATCATCAAGAAACCTAAAGTGGCGAATTTCAAAACAAATTAACCGCTTTACAAAACGCTATTTTATAAGCTCTAAACGGGGTAAGAATTTCTTAACTTATGCGTGTGTGTGTGTGTGTGTGTGTGTGTGTGTGTGTGGGATGCGACGTTATCTGAATCTGACAGTAAAATTAATCGATATTAAAGAACAATTCCTAACTCCATGTAGCACAGTCCTTCCTGAGAAGCTAACAGTTCCTCAGCTAGTCAAGAAATTCCCCGCGTTTTATGGAACCCGAAGGTTTATTATCGCATTTACAAGCGCCCGCCACCTGTCCCTATCCTAAGCCTGATCAATCCAGTCCATGCCTCCGCATCCCACTTTTTGAAGATTTATTTTAATATTATCCTCCCATCTACGCCTAGGTCTTCCAAATGTTGTCTTTGCATCAGATATTTCCACAAAGACCCGGTCCACCATGCTCCGCCCATTTCTACTAAGGAATAATTGTGGGGATAAATGTATATAACTTTAGAAGCAAGAGAAAGAAAGAAAAAGAAACAAGGAAAAAGGAAAGCAAACAAAGAAGAAAGAAAAGCAGAAAGAATGAAACTAGGAATAAAAGGGAACATAAAGAAAAAACAAAGAAACAAAAAAGAAACAAGAAAAGAAGAATGGATGAAAGAAACATAAAGAAGAAAAAAAAGGTAAGCAAGCAAACGAAAAAAGAAAAGATGAAAAACAAGAAAGAAAGAAAGAAACAAACAAATCAAGCAAGAAACAAGGGAGAAAGAAAAAAAAAACTTGAAATTGTGTAAAGTAAGAAATGGTTACACTAGTCAACAAGATTTGACAACATGAATGAAAACAACTGTTTTATACAGGCCATACACAAAAGAATGGTGCGGTTTCAAAAGTGAATAAAAATTTATGTCTCACATTACACGGGCACAACGTACACCGTCAGCGGCGGCATCTGTCCAAGTTTCTCATGCGCTACCAGCAGTTCGCTTCTCATGCTTACTGCGTGGCCGCGGGGCCAGTTTCAAAGATGGCGTTGCAGCAGGAGAAGGAGAAGAAGTGCTGCTGCAAATGGAGACAAGAACCTTCTCCCTTGGCCACCCCGTTCGCCAGATCTTACACCGTGCGATTTCTTTCTTTGGGGGTTCGTTAAATACAGCGTTTATGTACCACCATTGCCCACGTCAATCCATGAAATTCGTGATCGGATAACGCTTGCACTGCAGGCCATTACAGCGGACATGCTACACCGGGTCTGGGATGAGTTTGATTACCGTGTGGATGTGTGTCGTGTGACCCAGGGTGCATACATTGAAGGATTGTAATTACCAAATGAGAAACTTGGACGGTTGCCGCCGCTGACGGTTCATGTTGTGCCCGTGTAAGGTGAGAAATAAATTTTATATTCACTTTTGAAACCGCACCATTCTTTTGTGTATGCCCGGTATATTTGTACTGTTTTATATATTTAATACATTACCCAAATTAAGCACTTAATAAAATACATTCAAAAGTAATTATAAAACTCCTACATGTTTCGACACCGAGGTGCCATCATCAGGGAGTCATTTAACCAAAGGAATACAAGGCCAGCACGCTTAGGTAGGTATTGTGTCCATTAGGAAGACCAACCGGTTAATGTTGTAGAAGGAAATGTGTTCTTGATACTTAAAGAACTATACGAAATTCATGACGTCACTATTTGAGCGAAGTGCACAGATTGTAAACTGCTGCGTTCTAAAGGTTTGTGGCCATATGCGAAGAGTTTGGAGCACTTTCTGAACATTTCTAATTTCCATTGTTTAATTAATGTATAAGAGTACGTTAATTTCTTACCCTTCATTTTTAAATTAATTTAATTCAACCTGAGTGCTAAATAAACAGTCTAAACAATTTCATTATTCAGTGCAGTTTATTTAAAGAAAAAAAAATATATTCCCGCAGGACACGAATTTTCGCTAGCTAAAGATAAACATCAGACGCGTGTTTTGTTCCGTTAGTCTTACGGTGTTCAAAATAATTAAGATCTATTAAAGCTTAAGATACGTTATCCAACATTTTTTCCCTTCTAATTCTTACTTCAGTTATTATTCTCTTCTATCCCTTTTTTTTTCAATGGTTCGACAGCCCCTTGGGGGCCTAGGCCGCCTCATTATTCGAGGCTTCACGATCACACACATTAGACACATCACACTCGGTAGGACTCCTCTGGACGAGTGATCAGTCCAACGCAGAGACCTCTACCTGACAACACACAACACTCACAAGAGACAAACATCCATGACTCCGGCGGGATTCGAACCCACAATTCCAGCAAGCGAGCGGCAGCAGACCAACGCCTTAGACCGCGCGGCCACTACGATCGGCCTTCTATCCATTACATTTCTTAATTTTCGCTTCGTCTTTTTCATCTTTCTCCGTTTTCCCTTCTTGCAAGTCCTGAACGTCGTACTTGAATGTTCAGCAGCTGAAGGCATCCTGGCGGCTAGTTCCAGTTCTGCGGTACGGGTCTGATGCAAAGGCACTGTCAGAGTGGAAGAGTAGTGTGAGGTAAGCGGGTTATAACAGCCTCAGCCTCTGAGTGACTGTGCCAACCTGATTAGACTGTCCAGGCGGGATTTCAAGAATGGGAAGTTTTTTTTCCGTGATGGAACTTTATATCGAGAAACTGGAAACGTCTTCATTGTGCAGCTGTACCAGATACAATATTGCCTGAATTTCACTGCGACAATGCAGTTTGAGATATCCTTTAGGTAATTATGGGAATTGGGTCCTTCCGACAACAAAACTATAACACGATCTTTATATTTTTATTTTTTATATTTATATTTACATAAAAAATAAACAAAGTATGAAAATATAACAATATAAAACATATAAAATATAAAAATAAATAAAGCGATATTTATACTTACTTTCAGTAATAAAGAATCACCCTGTATCGCTGTATGTTTATTTCATAGTGGTCTATTTAAACACGATCTAAAAACCTGAATGTATTCCATAGGTTTCCTGGACGGACAAGGACAGGAAACCTCAGGAAATACAGTCTGCAGAGCAAGTTCCGAAAGCGGTACCACCTGAATACGACGCAGAAATGTCACACACTCGACTACGATGTGCGTTAAAGAGAATGAAATACATCAGAATCAACGTAAAGTGCGTATAAACCGTGTGGCCAAAGACAGCAACTTGATGCCACGAAGCTTTCATGCGCCTCGGTGCTGCGGAATTATGTATTAAGAATCCTGGACTACTGATTCTTCTCTTCCTGTGTCTGCCTCGTAACTTCTTATTCATTGAAGGCAGGAAGCTTCTTGCTCTCGCTTGAGAACTGAATACACGTTAAAGGGGCCTACTGTGGCAGATAGAAAGAGCGTGATTCTCTGCCACATGTAACAAGGCGTGGCTCCTAGCGATGCCGAGTTCAGCATTCAAAGGAATTTCCTTGTCTGATGGCCTAGCCTCAGAACATTCTGCCATGTCAGACTTTTTGGGACAATTTTACAGGATCGCTGTAATTAATTACGTGTAACGGACAGTTTGGTGTGTGTACTTGTGTATCACGGAACCGATCTGAAGCTGTTCTTTCATTATTCGCCCTTCTCCTTACTATCTCCACACAAATAATGAGACAGTACTTTCAGATCTGCAAAGACTTCCTCATACTAAATACTTAACTGTCCATATTCCAACATTAATTTACGGTTATATATACCTTGCGTTTGCAGTCACGCCCTTAACAATCCACGCATGTTCTAACCGTTATGCTTTGGCGTGAAGCAAACTAGCTAAGCGGTAAAGCTTAGAAGTTTCATTATAAATGTACCAAGTTCGAAGCTCGCCCAAAACATCAATTGCCTTGACTGAAACTTTCGTCCTTTCAGAAAAATGCCGGAATATACGTCCATTAGGCTACAATCATTTTGTTCCACGTCCTTACCAATTGCATTCTTAGCAATCAACCTATCATTCGACACTGTATAATACAAGATACACACAATGCAAATAAGTCATAAATAAATAATATTATCCAAAGTATATTCATGAGGGCCTTCCTGTGTTCGCGGTCCACAGACACGCTATCGGTCCGATATTATTCTACTTCTCTTTCGTATTTTTATCTTGTTTCTTCATTTATTTTTTGTCTCTTACGTCTCCCGTTCCTGCACCCGGCGGTGGGCTCACGTTTCCTGAGCCGCTTTCCATCAGAGCACCCCTATGGAAAACATAATTCCTTCTGTTGCTTAAAAGTTTTTGGGTTGTAGCCCGGCGTCAATTTTTGGTTTATAACCAACGTTTCGGGAACACTTGTTTGTACCATTTCAGGGTCTTAGGTAAAAAGAATGCCAGGAGGTAAGGAACTCCTATATAAACACACATTCCTTACCTCCTGGCATCCTTTTTATCTAAGACCCTGAAGATGGGACAAACAGGTGATCCCGAAACGTTGGTTATACACCAAAAATTGACGCCGGGCTACAACCCAAAAACTTTTAAGCAACATTACGACCACGGCGGAAGCCTTCAATTACATAATTCCTTCTCCTTTACCCGCTACCGATTTCTCAACGCTCCACTAAACCTACTGGCTGGCATCACGTTATCTGAGGACCAATCACTGCCCACACTATTCCCTATATAAGTGCGTACGTAAGTGTTCCCGGCATTCTTACTGCACTGCTTGACCCTTGCTTACGAGACCGATAGATTTTTTCCGAAACGTCGGTAATTAAATACCAATCTGCGCTGCGTAAAATCCCACAAGAGCGAAGATCTAATGTCCTTCAATTAAACAGCCCAGTAACGTTCCCAGTATAGTGACAAATTTTATGACACGCGCAGTACGGAATATTTACGGATTTCCACGCCCAACATAACTGTGAACCATAAAGCCGGAAGGTAAATAATTAATTCGCTTGTAAACCAAAATCCTCTCTAGCGATAAGCCGCGCCATGGTTCAGCCAACAAACGTATGGAGAGAGCCGACAGTCTTTGAAAAGACGGTTTGGGGATAAATAATTTATTCACTGTGAGAACTTCAAATCTTACATAATCCATTCATACACGTATCAATATAAGCGATATTAGTATGCATGTACTGGTTCACACGCAATCCGATACCAAGTCGTACCTGTTTTTATACAGGAGGGAACACATATTTCAACACAATACAGAGCTCGCGTGAAGTCTGAAGATAATAACACATTTTTAGGACAAAACAAACACTTTTATTGCTTTTTATTCAGTAAATTTGGTGGTAGGAAAGGTTTTTCTTAATTTATTTTTGGGTATTTAGATGTTTGTTTTCTTTTAGGACATAATAACAATAATAACCATTTATAGTCGTCGTTAAACCACAAACAAGTAGTTAAATACAATAGCAACAAGGACAGAATAAATCTACTTGTTGGTAAGCAAAAAATATGGGGGCACGCGGTGACGCAGTTGGTTGAGACACTGCTCTACAAATCGGAACGTCGCGGCTTCGATTTCCGATGGTGTCACTGGAATTTTTCATTGGCATAATCGTTCCGGTCGCACTATGGCCCTGGGGTCGACTCAGCCTCTAACACAAATGAGTACCAGGAATCTTTCCTGGGGGGGGGGGGGGTAAAGGCGGCCGGTACGTAGGGCTGACAACCTTGCCACCTTCATGTGCCGATTGTCTAGAAATCTGGGAGTTTCAACCTCCTGGAACCGTAAGGGCCTGTCCAGGCCTGTAATGGGGTTGCTTTAGCTTTACGTAAAAATATCAATACGTTTTATTCCTTTGATTAATAAGCACCACACAACAATGTCTGATAATAGACTGAAGGTGCAGACTTGCTTCGACCCTGGATGGGGACACCTGTCAGCTGCACGTGTAGCCTGTCAGTTGCACGTGTAGCCTGTCAGTTGCACATGTAGCCTGTCAGCTGCACGTGTAGCCTGTCAGTTGCACGTGTAGCCTGTCAGCTGCACGTGTAGCCTGTCAGTTGCACATGTAGCCTGTCAGCTGCACGTGTAGCCTGTCAGCTGCACGTGTAGCCTGTCAGCTGCACGTGTAGCCTGTCAGCTGCACGTGTAGCCTGTCAGCTGCACGTGTAGCCTGTCAGCTGCACGTGTATCCTGTCAGCTGCACGTGTAGCCTGTCAGCTGCACGTGTAGCCTGTCAGCTGCACGTGTAGCCTGTCAGCTGCACGTGTAGCCTCTCAGCTGCACGTGTAGCCTGTCAGCTGCACGTGTAGCCTGTCAGCTGCACGTGTAGCCTGTCAGTTGCACGTGTAGCCTGTCAGCTGCAAGTGTAGCCCGTTAGCTGTACCCTAGGTGAAAGCCTCCGGTAAACCTTTGATACAATACAGAGTGGAGCCCACATTCGCGATAGACTTTGTGCTGTGGAGAAATATATCTTGCAATCGGCTAGAATGCAAACCCGAAACCTCGCTTGCAGCAGGGTCACTGTGCCAACTGAGCTATGCCGGCAACCAGGTATAATTAAATATAGCCGACGATAAACAGTTGCGGACATAATGACGCGAGAAATGTGTGGTCTTCTTGCGGTTCCACATACTGTACCTATCAACATGCTGTGTTATCCGTACACTGCGCAGGTCCGTCCTTGAGCAGATAGTCAAGCCATGTCATACGCAGATCAGTTCATGCTTAAAAGCCTAGGGACAATTTTCATGAAAAAAGTGCGAGTTTTTTTGACGTAATTATTGTCTTTATGTCACTCAAATGTTAATTAGATATTAAGTACAGGTGTTAAAATTACAGCAACCGAAAATTTCTCCTCGTTTTTATATGTATTTGGTAATGTATAAACAGCTTTCATTCTTTAAAACTTGTCTCGACATTATTTCTGTAACTGTTCAACTTCGGATATAGTTACGTTTAGTTATGTCGACGAAATTTAATTTAAGGAGCATTCTCTCGAATTATGGAAGATTACTCCTGTTACACCCTGTACACAGTCAATTTAGAAAACTGATGGTAAGTATAATTAATTTGGCCGTGCTTTACAGAATACCTTCTGACCCTCGTGGAATGTCTTAAGGCTGTCACGGTGAAAGTGTGTCGTAGACCAAAAGAATAATCTAGGCAACCAACCGAAGATATCAGAGCACAAATGTTAACATTAGCTCATTGAAAATTGTTCTTTCATCTACAGTGTGACCACAAAGCCTCTTCGGGGTTTTGAAAAATTCTGGCGCGCAAACAAATTGAGCTAACCACATGCGGTTTGCGGCAGATTACAGTGAAACTCTGGAAGTTTTTTACTGACCTCAGTAGACCTCGATGTGGGCTCCCTTGGTAGCACGGAGAACGTCCAGACGATATTCGAGCTCTTGCCATGTTCTGTGGAGCATGTCCGCTGGAATAGCCGAGATCGCATTCCTGATACAGGTCTTCAGGTCATCAAGTCCGTTAACTGGTGTTCGGAACACATTGCTCTTGACATAACCCCACAGGAAAAAATCCAGTGGTGTTATGTCTGGTGAACGTGGAGACCAAGGCATTGGACCGTCTCTGCCATCCCACACAACGCGCGCGTTCCTGCACAGTCGCCATTTCACAAACAACTGACTGAGAAACGTAAAGATGGCCGCTTATGCCATCTGTTGGCGGCATAGTACATAGTACATTGTACATAGACCAATGTACAAATGTACATTGGTCTATGTACAAACCAAAATGACCCCCTGAAGATGGCAATATAAATCGCCGAAATACCTATAGGGAAAATCCTTTAATAAAGTAATTAGTGAAAATTATCTTTGTGCATTTGTTGGTGAATGATAATCAGTGTAAATTGATGTCATGTTCTTGTATTCCTTTGTGATGAACCACCTGAGGATGACAACTTGTTGTCGAAACATATGTAGGGGTCTTTAATATACATTAAATATGTATTTTATCTATTGCATTTGTTGGTTGTTATAAAGAAAGTGATAGGATGCACGATGTATATAAGATAAAGCCTTATTATGGTGTTTTTATTACACTTAACAGCGGAATATATTCGATACGTGTTTGATAACTTTCACTTCAGAATGTTCTGCGTTCCCGTCTGCTCTCAGGACAACCCAACAGATCAAAACACAAAATTAGAACCCCGTTCCTCTGATATACAGGGCATACACAAAAGAATGGTGCGGTTTTAATAGTGCTGTTTCACTATTAAAACCGCACCATTCTTTTGTGTATGCCCTGTATGACAGCGCGTTACTCGGTAAGCGATTTCCGACGTTTCGAAAGAAAGTATTGCCTTAATATTCAATATTTGAGAGGTCCTATGATCCAATAAAACAATGTTATATGCCAGAATAACGGCGTCCTCGACAGCCCCGCCCTTAGAAGACCATATCTCACACGTCAACTATTACTTCATCTGATGCTACTCACCTTTGCCTGCTGTCGAGGTTAATAATGCATTTTATTTTACTTCCAGTTTCTGACATGTCTTTGTGACGTGGTTCTCAATAAAGCATTAGAATAATTAGGCCTTCACATTTACATGTCGAAGTGCTTACACGTAAGAACTTGACTATAACCGGATTCTCAGCCTTTTAAAAGCAGAGAATACATTTAACAGCCTTCGAACTGAGTAACACGCATTCATAGAAATTATTTTCAACGGTATAATACTGAATATATGAATATCTGAGGAGATCCCAACAATTTGAAACAGCAGTAGATATTCAGTGAAAAGGGAATAACGTAACAGCGCAAAAAATATGAATTCGATTGTTCTTCTTAAGAACTTTCTGGTTAAAAGGCTTCACAGCCGTAATCCTTATTTAAGAAGAAGCTGCATCGTAAATAATGAAAATATGAATGAAATATGAATGAAGGTGTAGAAGGACTTACGAATGGCTGAAAGATATTTTAGTCAATATTTATAAGGCAGCAGGAGATAAAGTGCCAGGCTTTTTAAATCCATTCGCTGTGCCTTTCGCAATATCTGGCGATATTCCAGGCAAAATTCACAAATTTCACTCTACAAGATCAATTTATATATCCCACATATAAACAAAAACTCTCAATTTATTCACAGAATCTCTTCTCAAAAAGGGCTCTAACACTGTGGAATCTATTCTCCCCCTTTTATCTAGTGACTATACATTTTCCTCTTTAATTTATTTGTATTTCCTTTTGTAAGAGGCTTTCTCTGTTCAGTTCTTTTTTACTCCCCTTTCGGATTATTCGAATACGTAAAGAGCAAAAGAATAGGATGTGTAAATGTAGAGAGCTGGTCTAAAATTTTGCTCTGGCAAACTGCCCTCAGAAGAATGAGGATTTCCCCTAGATCTTGTAATGTTTCCGCTCAGTAGTGAGAATATCTTAGTTTGTAGCGAAATTATAAAACAGGATTAAATTTAAAAAAAAAACTTAATTTATTTATACAGCTTATTTGTCAGATTTCGTTGTTTTCAAACAGCCCCCGTCGGTTCAAACGAGTGGCATATTTTACAGGCGCCATTATCTTCTTCTAATAATGCCGAAATCATAGGGTAAAACTTAAAAAAAGAACTACAGGCAGGTTTGTGGAACACCCTGTTGCGGTTTCCTGCTGTTTTGAACAACACAACTCAAATGATACAAGACACGTTTTCTTTAATTCAGCAATATAATTGTAAGAATTTAATTCTGGAGCTTCAGGGCTATTAATGGCCTGCAACTATTACTTGTGTTATTTGACAAAGCCTCTTTAAAATTTATACCACAAGTCTAGAAATACAGGACGAATATCGATGTCTACGTGTTGAAATTGTTTTAACCCTTTTGAATGTGATACCAACACTTCTACGTAATTCCTATCACGTGTGCTACATGCCCTTCCTACATTTTTCCATGGCGCAACAGCCCATAGTGGGCAAGGGCCACCTCATTATCGAGGCTTCACGATCACACACTCAGACACACCACACTGGGTAGGACTCCTCTGGACGAGTGATCAGCCCCTGACAGAGACCTCTACCTGACAACACACAACACTCACAACAGACAGACATCCATGCCGTAGGCGGGATATTTTTTTTTTTTTGCCTGTCCGGGGCTTTTCCCTTTGATCCATTTTTTTGTACTGTTTAAATCCTTTCGTCCTTCATGTCACTTTACGTTCCATGCTACCGTCCTTACAACAAACACAACACAAACATCCATGCCCCCGGCGGGATTTTATTTTTTAATTTTTTTTGTCTGTCCGGGGTTTCCCCCCCCCCCCCCTTTGATCCATTTTTGTACTGTATTAAATCCTTGCGTCCTTCATGTCACTTATGTTCCATACTACCGTATAACACAACACAAACATCCATGACCCCGGTGGGATTCGAACCCACGATCCCAGTAAGCGAGCGGCCGAAAACCCACACCTTAGACCGCACGGCCACTGGGATCGGCGCCCTTTCTGCTTACTACATTTCATTTAGTCGCTCTGGTAATATCTGCTACAGAATATAATTTACTAAGCCCCTCCTAATGTAATTTCCCTATTCCACTGTTGCTTCATGTCTCGTAAGTTCAAATATGCCCCTCAGCATGCTTCTTTCCGGCCCCCTCAATAGATGATTTCTATTTTTGTGGGGGACCAATATCATACCAAAGTAAATAAAAGCAGGCTAATCTGTGTGTTAGTCTTTGGACTTTCGATACAAAGCGAAAGGACAGGACACTGAACTACAATGCAGTATGCGTTCCCCGCATTAAATCTGATCTTAATTGATTCAAGACTATAATGTTGAATCTCCCATTTCGTCCTGAGATGTTTTGGTTATTTCGTGCATTCTGGTGAGCAGATACGAACCCACAGTTCATTTACACGTCTAGATAAATTATCTTAATTAGTCTACAATATATCATTTTTGTCTTTCTTGTTCATACGTACCCTATACTCTTTGCCCAACAAATTAAGGTCACAATCACACAACATATGTTTGTCAGTTCCTATTTGTTACAATATATCCCTTCGTTACGGCTTATTCTAGAGGCAAAACGAAAAGCAATGACGATAAAGCATCTCCTTGTTTCGTCTGACTCACGTAACGAGAGTAATCTAGGACTTGAATTTCTCCCTTAATTACATACACCGTTAGAGACAAACACATGCTTTGTAACTTACAGCAGCATAAGACTCATCTGGTCCCTCTGTCTCACACTACACCTGTCTGTCCTCTAAGTACCGCACCATCACATTGCAGAATTCTGGGCCACAGTTGAAGAGAAGTGCAGCGCTGTTGTTGCTACGAATGAATAATTAAGGCCAGCGTGGCACATGACAATGCTCCACTGCCGCGTACCTGCTGACATACACCCACACACGTCGTAATTACGGCACAGGATGTGTATTTAAACTGGCGACTACAGCTATTTAATCATTAATTATAGTATTCTGAAATCATTCTCTGCTGCTGCAACATTCAGCAACTCATCGTGTGAACATAAGCTCTTGATATTCCACGGTAACAGGACACCTGCATTCAGTGAATGCAGCCATATAACATGTGTGCAATGAATGCTACAGCTCCATAGTGATAAATTAGCAAAGGAACAAGAACAGACTCTCGGTGTAATTACGACAAATTACAAGAAAGGGAACATGAGAAGAAAATGAAAACGACGACTTCTATAGCTGTATCGTAGGTAACTGAGGTTCATTACAGCTGTGAGAATTCAGATAATCTTCAGAGTTGTGGCACAGTGTAGTAATAACCTATGATAACACAGGGTGTCAAAACACTAAATTTTGTAGGGTGGCGCCTAATATTTGTGGGTCCTCAGTACGGAACATGCTTCATGTCACACTCTGGCGATGAGAATTTTGAGGTGAGTCCTAGATTTTGGAAACATTTGTGCATCCCTGTTACAGATTATTATTTCCTCATATCCAACATAATCAAACTTCATATTGCTTTAAAAGTAAAATTTCTGTTAAAAAAACAATGAAAAGGAGAGAATTTCGGCATTCTAATCTAATGCGCGATGAACGAAAACGGCTCTAGACTATGTCACGAGTGTCATTTTTATGTTTGTGTTTTGCTGAGAGCCAGTAATGCTCTGTGCAGTGTTTCCCGCTGTACTTCATTCAGGCTGTAGCTAATATATTCTTACCGAATTCACTGTTCATAGCGGTGACATTGTTTTACTCTGATTTCACTAGGCCTACGCTTGGTTTCACTAGGCCTAAGCTTTGTTTCACTAGGCCTAAGCTTGGTTTCACTAGGCCTACGCTTTGTTTCACTAGGCCTACGCTTTGTTTCACTAGGCCTACGCTTTGTTTCACTAGGCCTACGCTTTGTTTCACTAGGCCTACGCTTTGTTTCACTAGGCCTACGCTTTGTTTCACTAGGCCTACGCTTTGTTTCACTAGGCCTACGCTTTGTTTCACTAGGTCTACGCTTTGTTTCACTAGGTCTACGCTTTGTTTCACTAGGCCTACGCTTTGTTTCACTAGGCCTACGCTTGTTTCACTAGACCTACGCTTTGTTTCACTAGGTCTACGCTCTGTTTCACTAGGCCTACGCTTTGTTTCACTAGGCCTACGCTTTGTTTCACTAGGCCTACGCTGTTTCACTAAGTCTACGCTTTGTTTCACTAGGTATACGCTTTGTTTCACTAGGCCTACGCTTTGTTTCACTAGGCCTACGCTGTTTCACTAAGTCTACGCTTTGTTTCACTAGGCCTACGCTTTGTTTCACTAGGTCTACGCTTTCTTTCACTAGGCCTACGCTTTGTTTCATTAGGCCTACGCTTTGTAAGAGTGCCACATAACTAAGACGTGAAACAAGTGGTACAAATGAGATCTGCGCTCTTCTGGGATATTACGCAGCATCGTGTGGTTAACAGTTACCACACGACGCCGCATAATATCCCAGAAGAGCGCAGATTCCATCAACATCGCGGCGGAAGCCTGATATCACAGTTTATATAAATTAGAAAACACAAGTTTGTATCACAGCTTAGTTAATCATTCGGGATTATTTGGATCAATTGCCATATTTTTATATTATCTAGTTTAAAAATTTGAACATCTGTTTTTCGGAGTGTCAGTCAGATGGAACTAGGCGGTATATATCGTTAGGACTTCAGGGCAGCGGTAAGCCAGTCGGCGGAGAACCCATCAATTAGTGTCAGTTTAGACAGTAACTTTTCGATATTTTCTGCAGCTAGAAAATTAGATATTTGACAGCTGAGAAGCTTAGTAAATAGTCATGTGGGAGTACGCAGGAGTACCCTACTTCGTTGGGACGTTAGTTGAAATGCTGAACGTACAGAGCGGAGGTTTAGGCTTTCAGACCCTAAACTGGGGGGGGGGGGGAGTGGCAATAAAAATTAAAATGTTTTCATTTCAACTTTCAAACATGCAGGCAGTAAGAGTTGAGGGAAGTAGATCTGATTGACCAATGGAACAATTAGAAATTATTCTAGATTTATCGTAATAATTCGTACAGCGCGAATGCTAGCAACATGCTGGATGCAAGTTCCTAAGGCACTTCGTAAATAACGCAAGTACATAACACATTCTCGTCAAAACTACAGTTTAAATTTGTATATAGAAAACAACTGCACGGAAAATGTGTTATTTTAAATACCAAACTATATAAGATAATTTTATGATTTTAATTTATTATTAAAATTGATAATTTATTCATCTGGCTACAGTAAATTACGTGAAATGCAGTGATTAAGTAATTACTGTGTAAAATTTGGGTTTTATAACTTTGTAATACACAAGCCTACTATAACCTCTCGTATTTGTACGCCGTGTGGTTTGGTAGGCCTACCTACTTACCAAAGTATACGGCGCCATATACAAAATCATAAATCTTAATTATTTTAAAATATTTAGTAATGCAAATTGCGAGTCACCACCCACAAGCTCAACATGCAAAGTGTTTAAATACCTGAAATCTGTGGTCTTCTGGGTAATTACACGGCGTCGTGTGGTAATTATTTACCGACGTTTCGGGACAAAGTATCGGTCCCATCTTCACGGGTAAAGATTCCAAGAGGAAAAAAATTCCTCTTGGAATCTTGACCCGTGAAGATGGGACCGATACGTTGTCCCAAACGTCGGTACATAATTACCACACGACGCCGTGTAATTACCCAGAAGACCACAGATTTCATCAACATCGCGGCGTAAGCCTGAAATCAATGTTTAAATACGTGCTAGAAACTAAAGGCCCTTAGTCGCACCTCACTCAATTATGTACGTACTCAAAGAGTAGCAATTAGAAACTCTCGGCTCTCTGCCCATTTTCGGTCACTGTTCCATCTAAAACATCTCTAGCGTAATCACCCTTAATCCAATATTTCAGTTGTATTACCTGCAGGTTAATTATATATCACGAGTCTGACCATATATAATGAAGCAAACGAGATAATGGAAACAATCTATGGGACAATTCATGCAGTTTAGGTATAGCTTAATGAACTGTATATTACAATGTACGTCACAACGTTACGGTGCACGTGTAGAATAACACTATGTTACGTGCTGCTGTCAGTGGAATTTATTTTTTATGTGTATCAAAACTAATCACTTCGTTACAGCATAATCAGCCCTGACTATAACATACGTAATTAAATCATAAGGGGTTTACAATACAGGGGTGCTTGCATTGGCGTAGTGAAAAGCTTAATATCACAGTAATATGACTAGGAGATGAAGATTCAGTTATATAATTTATTTTATAACGCATTCACTGCAAAAGAATTACGTGGGTTTAGTGACGATTTTTTTTCAATGGTTCGACAGTCCCTTGGGGGCCTAGGCCGTCTCATTTTTCGAGGTTTCACGATCACACATTAGACACACCACACTCGGTAGGACTCCTCTGGACGAGTGACCAGCCGTCGCAGAGACCTCTACCTGACAACACACAACACTCACAACAGACAGACATCCATGCCCTGGGCGGGATTAGAACCCACGATCCCAGTAAGCGAGCGGCCGTAGACCCACGCCTTAGACCGCACGGCCACTGGGATCGGCTTTAGTAATGATATAACTGGTTAATAACAGATTGGAAGAACTTCGCAGGAAGATTTCGTAGTCCCAAAGCCTATACGGGAATTTGCTTGAGAAATTAAGGAAAGTTTTCGGGATGGCTTGTGTACTGATATAAGTCTAGTGGGTTACCGCTACATCCGCCTGATTGCTTGCAATGCATAGTTTAAGGTCTCAGTATACTGAGGGAGATACTTAATGAAGCCCAGAACCTTTACTGGACCATATTTACACCGCACGATCTGATTGGTTACAGATTTACTTCGCCATAGAATATAATCTATTATTTGACCAATCAGCATACGGAATACACATACGGTATACTGTTTATTATCGAAATATATGTTACCTCATCACGATCAACATAGGTCGAAACATTCTGCAATGGTTTAAGATATAAATGATATGTGATGAAATAAAAATGTTTTGTGTCGACTAAAAAAAAACGTCAATACGCCATTTGAAACTCACAGACAACCAGTTCCTGTATGAGCATCAGTGAACTGTGCGATCTGTATTTTGGATTAAATAAATACACAAATTTCATATCTGTACAATTAACACCATATCGACTTCCACAAAGTCGTACATATATTTTCAACTAATAATAATAATAATAATAATAACAATAATAATGTTTACCCTATAACAGGCCATGAAGGTCCTTTAAAATTGGCGCTAGAGGGGCGGTGGGTGGTCAAGGCCACGCTACGGCCACTTTATCCCCGGAAAACAGACCCGGTACATATTACACACGAGGCTGGGTAGACCCCACGGCCGGTCTCGAGGGGTGCACAAAATCTCGCCCCCACGAGAATTAAATCCCCGGGACGTCCAGCCCGTAGCGATTCGCTATTCCGACTGAGCTATCACGACCCAAAATAATAATAAAAATAATTATAACCCCCACAAACTTATCGGGTTTTGGGGGGGGATCAAACTCTTAACGCTTCGAGCAGCAGACCGATAGACTGGTGTAGTCAGTGAACTAGCACTGTGTCATAAAGCCTTGGGTTACATCCAAAGTGTCAACATAAATATCACAATACAGAAACAGATAAATATCAGTCAGTGTAGTGATCACCTGTGACGTCAAGATGGGATGAACAGAGACAATTCACGTAACGTCATGTATATAAAGAGCATATCAGACAAAGGACAATATCCGTTACAAAAGTCACATAATTCCTACTTGAAAAGTTTTAGAAAAGCAATGGATTTAGACGTCACTGGCACGCACGATGTGGCGTTAGCGTGGATATAGTAGGGTATTAAGTTGATCAAAAAATGTCTCTCATAATATCTGATGCCTGTGATCTGTAGAAAGTCCTTATTTTCAAACTTGCTTCAAGAACCATACAGGTTACCAGACACTAATTCATAATTAAATAAATGATATAACACATATCTTCTCTAATTACCATGAAGAAGAATATGGGACAGTAAGGTCCTGCATAACGACGCTACGTACTTAGCAATCGACACGGAGACCTGAAACTTCATATAATAAGGTACTTATCGCTAATAGTGTTGATGGAAGGAAAAGTCTAATACTGGAAAACACCGAAAAGTCTATACACTCGCTCGAGATCTAACACTGTAGCTGACATAATACACGTGTAAGGTGTTGTATGTGTGTGAATTATAATATTCAGTTTAGTCTGATGACAAGTTGCAGCAAATTTGACACAGTGTTACATAAACAAGCAGGCAAATTAGTTTAAGGTAATATAGATGGATGACAACGTAACCGGTTTTCGTATTAACATAATACTGCCATGACGGCGATGAGAATTTCGTACTAGTATGTCTAATTATTGAGCTACGAGCGACAGCACGGGAAGCGCCTGAAAGTCAGACTGAACGCCCAATCGTCGTGTCGGAGAAGTTGCCGCGACGTAAGGCGTTATAGTCCTCAGTGTGCAGGCAACAGATCAGAGCGACCTGACGAACGTAATATTAAAATTACGAACATTCAACACTGGAGAGAGGAAGAACACTCAATGAGCTATTATGAAGAGCACAGTAACAATATAAATACAGCTGTAGTAAACTGGTACGTCGAAAGACCTAGGGGGCTTGAAGACATGTGCTCCTTCAGCCGGAAGTATTAGATTTAATATTTAAAAGTGTTTATTTTGAAAGAACAGAGAAATTTAAGTAACAATTGTCCACGAAATTTTCGAAAAATTATAAAAGCAACACCCCCTCCCCCCCTGCTTTCCCTTTACCTTACAGCAGGCTTGTTTCAGGTGAGAGGAAAATTCTGGCTTGAAATACATCAGAGAAAATTCTGGCTTGAAATACATCAGAGAAAATTCTGGCTTGAAATACATCAGAGAAAATTCTGGCTTGAAATACATCAGAGAAAATTCTGGCTTGAAATACATCAGAGAAAATTCTGGCTTGAAATACATCAGAGAAAATTCTGGCTTGAAATACATCAGAGAAAATTCTGGCTTGAAATACATCAGAGAAAATTCTGGCTTGAAATACATCAGAGAAAATTCTGGCTTGAAATACATCAGAGAAAATTCTGGCTTGAAATACATCAGAGAAAATTCTGGCTTGAAATACATCAGAGAAAATTCTGGCTTGAAATACATCAGAGAAAATTCTGGCTTGAAATACATCAGAGAAAATTCTGAGGCCGGACAATCGTATCAGGTCTATAGCGCCACGACGCATAAATCGACTATGAGGAATCACAGAAGACTTAAAACTGACACATATATACATATTGACCGTTATTATGGTCTAAAACATCTGTGAAGTTTCATATAACAATATTGAGTTTTAAATCCCTTCAGTTTGTAGAAAATAATAAAATGCAACACCGTATTTCGGTGTCCGTCCTCAGTCTCAAATTGTGGTCAAAACAGTTTAGTTTGGGCCCCAGATACAAAGCTACTCTCGACTTTTACGCCAAAGCCTGTCGAAGAAACGTAGCTTTTATTAATATTTGTTATTGTACAACAAATCTATCAGATATACCTGAAAAGTTTTGAAATGTGGTGCTGGAGAAGAATGGAGAAGATCAGTTGGACCGATCGTGTGAGAAATGAAGAAGCATTACACAGAGTCAAGGAGGAGAGGAATATCGTACATACAATAAAAAGAAGAAAGGCTAACTGGATTGGTCACGTCTTGCGTAGGAACTGCCTTCTGAAACACGTGATTGAAGGAAAGGTAGAAGGAAGGAAATATGAGGAGGAAGACTTAATCTGATACTGGATGGCCTTAAGGAAAAGAGAATATACTGGAAATTGAAAAACGAAGCACCAGATCGCACCATGTGGAGAACTTGCTTGATAAGAGATTACGGACCTGTCGTAAGAGAGAGTACATAATGAACGAAATGTTTAAACACGAGACAATAGAAAAAGACCTTTAAGTTAATTACTCCATATTTCATTTTCAGCGTCAGAATCGTATGGTGATCATTCAAAATATCTTACATTCTTTAATCGTGTGTACATTATTGTTATCCATACATGATTAAGCTTAACAGAAAGCAGAATGCAGTTAATGTTTACTTAAAATTTGACACATAATGTGTAACACAGGGGCGTACACATTTATCAAGGATCTATTATTATTATTATTATTATTATTATTATTATTATTACTGCAATTGGATTTTCACCCGGTGGCAGTAGTCCTTACACTAGTACACACAATACAAATGTTTTCACCCGGTGGCAGTAGTCCTTACACTAGTACACACAATACAAATGTTTTCACCCGGTGGCAGTAGTCCTTACACTAGTACACACAATACAAATGTTTTCACCCGGTGGCAGTAGTCCTTACACTAGTACACACAATACAAATGTTTTCACCCGGTGGCAGTAGTCCTTACACTAGTACACACAATACAAATGTTTTCACCCGGTGGCAGTAGTCCTTACACTAGTACACACAATACAAATGTTTTCACCCGGTGGCAGTAGTCCTTACACTAGTACACACAATACAAATGTTTTCACCCGGTGGCAGTAGTCCTTACACTAGTACACACAATACAAATGTTTTCACCCGGTGGCAGTAGTCCTTACACTAGTACACACAATACAAATTGACATATAATATACATAAAAATAACAATATAAAACAAACTATACACAATTACAAAACAAAATACATACAGTAAATACAATTATACACATTAGAACACCGTACACACATTACAAAAACATCCACACCTTACAAAAGCATCCACACCTTACAAAAACATCCACACCTTACAAATACATCCACACCTTACAAAAACACCCATACACATACAAAACAAAATACATAAAGTAAATACAAGTACACATATTAGAACACCGTACACACCTTACAAAACACCCATACACATACAAAACAAAACACATAAAGTAAATACAAGTACACATATTAGAACACCGTACACACCTTACAAAAACACCCATACACATACAAAACAAAATACATAAAGTAAATACAAGTACACATATTAGAACACCGTACACACCTTACAAAACACCCATACACATACAAAAAAAACACATAAAGTAAATACAAGTACACATATTAGAACACCGTACACACCTTACAAAAACACCCATACACATACAAAACAAAATACATAAAATAAATACAAGTACACATATTAGAACACCGTACACACATCCACACACATACACCCAGCCATCCTAAAATTATAGGCGCCACATTGGCGACATTCCAAAATATAAAATAAATTCCCCCTGGTGACCTGGCATCCTGGATTCGTGCACCCCTGATTTAACACAAGGTACCAGCAGACGGCACCGAAACAGTGCGAGACAAATCATCCTACCAAATATTCAGTTATTTTTTAGCGGGGCACGATCACTCACCAGTTTACAGGCGGTTTTCTCTTCTCCTCCTCCTTCGCACAATTTCTACTTACATCTTCCCCTAATCGTGAAATAAATGTTTTTTTTTACTTTCTAGACTAATTCGGCATGAGTCCTTTAGGTTTTAGGTTGGCTGTACGCAGGCCTACGACACGGTTTAAGGTGTGATTCGTACACTGCATTTTGCCTGCATACTTTGTTTATATCATTACTTCATATTGTTCTAGAATAATTGTTTACTAGAAATGATAGTAAGGTAAAGATAAAGCAACCCCATTACAGGCCTAGACAGGCCCTGAGGGGTCCAGGAGGTTGAGGCTCCCAGATTTCTAGACAATCGGCACATGAAGGTGGTAAGGTTGTCAGCCCTACGCACCGGCCGCCTTTACCCCCCAGGAAATATTCCTGGTACTCATTTCTGTTAGAGGCTGAGTCGACCCCAGGGCCATAGTGCGACCGAAACGATTATGTCAAGGAATTAATTCCAATGACACCATCGGGAATCGAACCCCGACGTTCCGGTTTGTAGCGTAATGCCTCAACCAACTACGCCACCGCGCGCCCCAGAAATGATAGTACGTATGTTAATAATAAAGAAAGACAATTCTCCCTGTGAGATCCGGTGGAACTTATTTTCCATATATTCTTACTGTATTTTCTAATGAATTGTACTGAAAATGTTTTAAGGAAAATGCAATGGGTTTTAATTCACATCACTTTGTACCCAGAGCATGACAAAATCCCCATTCTTACATTTAACATTTAATTAAATTCAATATCTAAAACGAATTCAGTTTCAGACGATATACCAATCTAAAGGAACTTTACGTTAAAAGCTTCTTGACAGATTCTGCCACGAGAACTTCAATTCTAAACGTCTCTCATAAATCCGACGTCACTTAAGTCTTAGATACACTGTCACAACGCAGTTAAGTTTCATTTTATTCAATCACATCTACTTCACGCAATATGACGCAATCTGACACAGACGTCTGAATGATGCGCCTGTATCTGTTTGCCTTTAAGAATTAAAATCTTGTAAATAGCTTTCCAATCTTATACAACTTTGGTATGCGGTTAGCATTGTTACAAATCAATTTAATGTGGGAATTAAGTGGAACCTGACAATTATTTTAATCTCTTATCCGAAAATGAAATAAATGTTATTGTTGTGTACAGCTGGCAGAGTCTGTGACGTTTACAATTAGCCTTACATAGTACATTCTTGACAATCGTCAGTTTGGAATATTTATGACACACCTATTATAAATTCTTATTCTCATTACATTGTTGTCCATTTTACGACGCTAACAGTAAAAACTGACTGTACAACGAATAATGGTAGGATGATTGGTGTATTGCGACGTAGCAGGCTTTAGAAAGAACAGTTCATAATTTGCTCCCTGACATCTCCTTAACAACACTTTGCGAGCGGTACAAGTTATGAAATTGTTCGTTACGTAATTTCTCCAGTCTTTTGTTAATTCCTCCCTTTATGGGTAAATATACGCTTTCTTAAGGATTAATTTAAATATTATGCTACAATATATTCCGTTCTGACTTCATCCTTTCTTCAAATATGCATCCGTAATGACAGCCAGCAGTGTTATCCCTGCACAGCGAACTAACTGAAAAGCTACAGCGCATAATGTAGCATATCAGAAGCCCATTAAATAAATCTGCACCTCCGGCGACGCCTAATTACCACACAGGAGTATTTTTTGTTGTGTGGATGGAATGCTTTCAATTGTTACATCAGGAGAGTTTTGGAAAACCTACTGTCATGAGAGAGGCACGTCTTGTAAAGCATCCTAATTTGTAGAATGCTGAGGAAGACTGAGACGTAATTAAACGAGGAAATTATCTGGTATGCAGAAATGGAGGTTACAGAAATTCCTGGGCAGGGTGTAAACTCGTCTCTAATAAAGGTTGCCGTCTTCTGGAATGTGACACCTTCCTGACATGGAAGATAATTATTGATATTCCATGAAGGTAATATGTCGCAACGAAACGTCTGTACATTCATACCAGACTATAAGACATAAACAACCCGAATACGGTGATGTTCACAATAACCGCCACGTTAACCTCAAATTATGCGAGTTTTGTAACAACTTTATATTTTGTATTATTGTCATTACTAATACAGCAATAAAAATTTTTCTTCTCAGTGCTTTAGACAGGTAAATATTCTTTCTTTGTATTTATATACCAACATGTATTGCACAAGATTATAACTAGATAAACTTATCACTTAACCCGACACGTGTTTCGGTCCAAATGGGCCATAATCAGGGGTTGCTGGTTTGTATGCTTCACTGTACACTTCCTTTGGTATTGTTAAGAGTTGTAAGTTTGCTAGTGCTATGGTTAGAACCCTGGAAACACTGTGCACTACACTTATTTACTGGTGATGTAGTAGGTGACCGGAACGTAGGGTGTAGAAAGCTGCCAGGTGTGGCTGACCGTGGATGAGGTCGAACTGGAGTCCTGTAGTTGCGTCGCGTTGTGGCGAAAGTGGTGTTCTATGCGGTGTTGTTGGATTGTTTGGTTGTTGTCTTTGCAGGTTGAGCGGGTTTTCTGCACCCTTATATCTGCGGTTGGTCCGTCAACCATCTTGGTCACTGCCTACTGGATCACTGGATTCTTTCTTTATTTCTTCTGTCTTGTCTCTACCTGTTGTTTCCTTTATAGTGTTTTAAATTCCTGTATATAATGCATCTATCTAAACACCAAAATAAAGAAGAAGCTCTGTCTCAGCACAGCACGTATGTGTAGCAAGTGATCATCTGTCTCAGCACAGCACGTATGTGTAGCAAGTGATCATCTGTCTCAGCACAGCACGTATGTGTAGCAAGTGATCATCTGTCTCAGCACAGCACGTAAGTGTAGCAAGTGATCATCTGTCTCCCCGCACAGGACATCGTCGAAGTGTAGCAAGTGATCATCTGTCTCAGCACAGCACGTATGTGTAGCAAGTGATCATCTGTCTCAGCACAGCACGTAAGTGTAGCAAGTTATATCTGTCTCAGCACAGCACGTATGTGTAGCAAGTGATCATCTGTCTCAGCACAGCACGTATGTGTAGCAAGTGATCATCTGTCTCAGCACAGCACGTATGTGTAGCAAGTGATCATCTGTCTCAGCACAGCACGTTAGTGTAGCAAGTTATCATCTGTCTCAGCACAGCACGTAAGTGTAGCAAGTGATCATCTGTCTCAGCACAGCACGTAAGTGTAGCAAGTGATCATCTGTCTCAGCACAGCACGTAAAGTGTAGCAAGTGATCATCTGTCTCAGCACAGCACGTAGTGTAGCAAGTGATCATCTGTCTCAGCACAGCACGTAAGTGTAGCAAGTGATCATCAGCAATATTGCTGTGTTAAAAACGCAAATTAGGCATTTGGAAAATGATTATTTGTATGTCCTATTTTTAAACCGCAGATACAGAAACATAGAGAAGGAAAGAAAGTAGGATTGCTATGGAACTATGAGTATATGTTCGGGATAGTACGAGGATGGGAGAGAATGTATGACAAATCATACTGCAGATTTATCTTTAAACAGTGCCATCTAGTTTTAACATAATACAAACAGAATTTGGAAGGAAGGGACTAAAGAATCGACGAATTAATTGAATGCGAAGATAATATAGAAGAATGATGCAAAGACGATAATTGTAGTAAAAACACGAAAAACAAAGGAAAAGAGTAATAAAGGAATTATCCTCCTTTTCCCCAGTAATAAACAGTAGTGAAAACAAGCTACGTGCATTTTATACGTATGTCAGTTTAGTCAGTGTTCCAAAATCCATTAACAAAATAAACAATATATGTATGTAATTTAAAATGTCATTACAACGTATAGGTTAAAAATATAACAGGATTTGAAGGATTTTTTTATTACAATTTTTTATCTTTTCAGCCTGACTGACATTTAATATAAAGAATTACAAAAATGATCCAAATTTAATTTGAAACAATTCAAATACAGATATTGTATAAATGTCATCTGTCCCTCAAATCGCTTTGAATATCATATTGTAATTATTAACATCAGACATATGTGTCACTCAATAATATGAAACAAATGCGCTACTTAATATATTTTATTGTTTATTCTGATGTAATTTATTTATCCTTTGCGTTGTTTACCTTGCCACCTTCATGAGCAGATTGTATGAAAATTCTTGGAGCACGCTCCATTCTGACGATCAAAATTATCTACACTCATTTCCTTTCAAAAGACTTTTTCTTGAATGCGACATGTAACTGTATTCATAATTGTTACATTATTTCGATCTCAGAAGTGGGAGTTACACATGGCTCGAGAAAACTGCGTAATGAGTTCCGTAAATTGTAGTCCTCACCAAATATCATCACGGTGATAATTGGAAGGTGGAAGAGAGGAGGACAAGTGCCACTTATGGGAACAAGACCAGATATGGACACTAAAGTTCAACCTGAACACTTATAGGAGACTTTGGAAAACAGAGAAGTTGGAAGTTTATCAAATAAATATGAGTTTATGATTTTGACAGATCTATCTCTTTTAGAATAATGTCCAGTGTTGCGTCTTGTAAACATAGCGACGAAAATTCGGGTTCCACAAAGAACAAAGAAGAGATGGGCGCACTTCTGGTATATTACGCAGCATAAAGTGCTAATTCTGTACCGACGTTTCGGGACAGTCTATCGGTCCCATCTTCAAGGGTCAAGAGGTCTTAACCCGTGAATATAGTTCAAGGAGTCTTAAACTTCTTGAACCTTGAATATGGAGCCGATAGGCTGTCCCGAAACGTCGGTACAGAACTACCACTCAACGCTGCGTAATATCTCAGAAGAGTGCAGATCTCATCTACATCGCGGCGGAAACCTGAAATCACGCAAGAACAAAGAATTTTTTAAACAGGTACGCAACTATTAGCATCTCAAACATGACTCCGTTGCACGAAGTGAGTTAACAGAGCCGATAGGGCGAGAGATCTGTGTCTTATCCAAGACGTCCCCTCTGGGTCTGGGGCCCACCCAGCGTCGTATTCAACGAGTACCGGTGTTCTTGTATCGGTAGTAAAGCGGCCGGAGCGTAACGTTTATCACTCATCTCCACCTAGTGCTGAGGTTAAAAATTAATATTTCAGACTTTTCAAATTCGACACTGCCATTCTTTAAAGCGTCTGTGATTCTGGAGGTTAAACTCCGTAACTACAGCTATAAACCTCTCCGAGTGTTTCAGGCAGTCTTTGGAGAATTGCGGCCACTAGTGGTTGCATTGTCTACCTCCAGGGTGATACGGTTCTTGCATCGGTAGTAAAGCGGCCGGAGCGTAACGTTTATCACTCATCTCCACCTAGTGCTGAGGTTAAAAATTAATATTTCAGACTCTTCAAATTCGACACTGCCATTCTTTAAAGCGTCTGTGATTCTGGAGGTTAAACTCCGTAACTACAGCTATAAACCTCTCCGAGTGTTTCTGGCAGTCTTTGGAGAATTGCGGCCACTAGTGGTTGCATTGTCTACCCCAGGGTGATACGGAGCACTGGTGGTAAGCGAACTGACATGGGAAATCTCAAGTACTAAGAAAGAAACCTTCTCCCTGAGTTGTTATATGTACAACAAATCCCACGTGGATTATCCTGGAAATGAAGCTGGGTCTCTATGGTGAAAATCCACCGACTAACAGCCTGAGCCGTGGGACCGTGTTGCTAGTCTGAGTATCAGCAGTGCTTCAAGCTGACTGAGCCCTTGGGATTGCATGCGGAGGTAACTGCCGGCAGGACTACAGCCAGGATACCGTCCTGGTAGGCCTATCTAATATAATTAGCATACACAAAGGGAAAGCATTGAAACAAATTTTAAAAAAACGTACATTTTAATTTTATTAAAGTTTCAAAAACATACACACGCATCTCTGGTCTCCTCTAGTCAAGTTCATTGGTGTGTGCATCCATAAACATTCCTGGATGAACAGTATAAGTTTCGTATTTAGAACAGTGTTCTGAAAAAAACACATAGCAACTCATCAAATTAATTAAATCCATGAAGCTGACTCCCTTCTTCAGAAGTTAAGACTTGCTCAGCGAGCCAAGAATTTGCCGCCATATTTTTAGCTCTCAATTTCAACACCACCCTCGTAACAGTCCACCAATCTTTGATACTTTGATCCAAACAAACCCAGTGTAAAAAAATTCAATCCCATTCCTTATATATCCATTTTGATACTATTCCGTCAATGCCTATGCCTTCTAAGTGGCTCAGTTCCGACCAAAATTCTTTATCCATTTATCCTCTCCCCCTTTACTTGCCACATACCTCACATGTCACATCCCCCTCAAATTAATTAGCCTAATAATGTACTTCGAGCAGTACAGATTATGAAACTCTTCGTAACGAAATTTTCTCCAGTCTGCTGTAGCTTACTCCGACTTAGCATTGACTGTTCTCATCAGCAAAAGTTTCTCACACAACCTCAGTTTATCCAGGCCTAAGGTTTCAAGTTTTGAGGTAGCCTTGTAAGTGTAAACTGATGCTCTTTTAAAACTCTGGAGATCATCTACAAGACTGTAAGGTGTCACAAGTCAGAATATTACAGTTATGTGGTCTCCTTTAAATGTAGGAAAATTAGTTTTACATACACACAAAACTAAAAAACCTTCTTTATGTAAATCCAAACATCACCTCAAATTTGGAAAAATTCACAGCTTTCAAAACACCCTCAAACACAAGCTACTTAATTGCCATCAGAATCACAAAATGTGCTCCTAATATTTCATATTATTCAAACAGTCCATTATGCTTATCTGACTTTTAACTCTTTTAAACCTGTTATGTGCATATGTTGTTACAAATGATTGATTGATTGCGTTCGTAGTACAGTGTGTCCACAAAGTCCCTTCGGGGTTTTGAAAAATTGTGGCGCGCAAACAAATTGAGATAGCCACATGCGGTTTGCGGCAGATTACAGTGAAACTGTGGAAGTTTTTTACTGACTTCAGTAGACCTCGATGTGGGCTCCCTTGGTAGCACGGAGAACGTCCAGACGATATTCGAGCTCTTGCCATGTTCTGTGGAGCATGTCCGCTGGAATAGCCGAGATCGCATTCCTGATACGGGTCTTCAGGTCATCAAGCCATCTGTTGGCGGCAAAAAAAAACTTCCAGAGTTTCACTGTAATCTGCCGCAAACCGCATGTGGCTAGGTCAATTTGTTTGAGCGCCACAATTTTTCAAAACCCCGAAGGGACTTTGTGGACACACTGTATGTTCTACTTAAAATATTTCAGACTGTAAAATTTAGTTTCTCCTTGTGCTTAATTAAGCACAATAATTACAATGTGTATGGGTGAGCAGAGGTATAGTTCCACACACTCTTAACCTCAGTATTAGGCGTTTAATTTTATTTATTTCTTTACTATGAAATATTTCTTTTATGTTGCCCGCAGAATAATATATTTTCAGATAGGCAGATTTAAATAATTCAATTGAGAACTGTTCTAAACTAAACTAACATCACATTGTTATTCATACCTTGCATTTATTACTAAGTTATTGTCTAAAAATTTCCAACAATATGCACCGTACACTTAATGATTAAATGTGTTTTTCATATTGTTGGAAAAAAATATTTAGACAATAAAAATAATGGCCACTATTTACATACACCAACTGGATGCAACTCTATTTAAAAAAAACTGTATAGTTTTTTAAAACATATTTAAAAACTTTATAAAACCCGACATATGTTTCGGCTCTTATAGAGCCATCTTCAGGGGTTTATTGTCGTCAAAACTGCATATATTAAAACGTCTTTTTCATTGGTTCACTTTTAGGCAAGGTTTTTCACTTTTCCACTGCTCGGTATGCACAGACACTATTTGTTATTCGTGCTAAAATAATATGTTAATGTTTTCGTAGGTATTGTATTTGATGCATGGTACTGGTTTATCTGTAAATAATTACAGTAATTAGAACAATTGGTGTATGTAAATAGTGACTGTGAAAATATGCACGATGATTACAGAATAAAAAATAATGACGTTTATTGAGGATATATATCGTAGCTAAAACGTTAAAAGTCTAGAGCATGACAGTATCGGTACTGTAGATTTTTATACCGAAGAAAAATTCACAAAAGATAAACATGATACAACCTCGAAGCCAGGGTTGACGTCCCGTTTCCGATATCGATTGTCAGACAACTTCTTGAAGAACACGCGCGGGCCGGTAATTAATCCCGGTGGAATCTCAGCTCCCGATAGTCCTACAGACTTCATTTTCTACTACACTGCGCTCTGCAGGAAACGAAATTCATCAGACAGGCGGCAATTCCTACAGAAGATATAAAGATCTTGAAAAGGCGTGGGACGTTTGGTGAATGTGGCTCGTAAGCAGAGAAGACATCACAGTGCGTTATTTCTGCAGACGGAATTCTACATCGAAAAGCCAAAATCTTCTTTATATTTTACAGCTTTAATGGAGTTTTATATTCGGTCCTTTCATTTGTGTTGGTAGCTTGGTTTCTCCAGTAAGAAAGGGCTTACGTAACGACCATGGACATTTATGGAGACGTACGTCTATCTCCTCCTTTCTTATGTAAATGACTGTCTTTGGACGAAACAAGAAGTTATGATCCTACCTATTTTCTTTCAAAAGCTTCAACTGAAATACGTGCCAAATTATAATTTAAGGAATTTATAAAATTTAATGAAATACTTCACGTCCCAAGCAAATAATTTCAATTTATTATGATTTACTAAAGAATAAAATAATATACATCGAATAAAAATTTTATAAAGTTTTACCAAATGTATGTCACAATTAAGAAAACGCTGAGTATAAATGCCTTCCCAGCAGAACTAGAAGCCTAAGGTACTGTTACATAGCGCTTAAGTATAAGTCATTAACTGTAGGATTATAGTTTGACATTATTCTTCTAAAAACGTCTATTAAAAATTCTGCATTCCACAGATTTGTTGGATATAAACTCGAAATGTCATCTTCGCCATGTTTGTCATTCTGACGTCCAGTGTTTCAAAGCAATGTGTAGACAGACATGTCTATGACCTACATCGGCAAGGTGACTGACACGCCTAACTGACTCTAATGGCTCACGAAATATTGTCATCATACAGAACGCTACAGAAATGTCTGCACTGACGGTTTCATGTCACTTCCTGTTGTACAAAACTTAATACCTCGACACAGCATGCATACTTTGCTAAGCCCTATTAATGTACTTCACTGCAGTATCTAAAACGAAATGTCGCTAATATAGATCCAACCCTCAATTCCGCGCGCCCTCCATGTTATTATTGTTATTATTATTATCATTACTTGCAGGGCATTAAAACTAACGACATTAGAATTTCTATAATCCAATGGTGTAGTAATGTTCACACCAATTTCGGTCAAAACTGGTCGATCGGTTCTAAATTTTATATTGGAGAACACAGATCGTACCGCGCAGTAAACAAACTCCGTCTCAGTTATACAAACCAGTCAGTTAATGTTGTACAGTGAAATAATCGCTGTTTGTTCTGAGATCCACACAAAACACATAAATACAGTCCGTACCGCGCAGTAAACACACTCCGTCTCAGTTATACAAACCAGTCAGTTAATGTTGTACAGTGAAATAATCGCTGTTTGTTCTGAGATCCACACAAAACACATAAATACAGTCCGTACCGCGCAGTAAACACACTCCGTCTCAGTTATACAAACCAGTCAGTTAATGTTGTACAGTGAAATAATCGCTGTTTGTTCTGAGATCCACACAAAACACATAAATACAGTCCGTACCGCGCAGTAAACACACTCCGTCTCAGTTATACAAACCAGTCAGTTAATGTTGTACAGTGAAATAATCGCTGTTTGTTCTGAGATCCACACAAAACACATAAATACAGTCCGTACCGCGCAGTAAACACACTCCGTCTCAGTTATACAAACCAGTCAGTTAATGCTGTACAGTGAAATAATCGCTGTTTGTTCTGAGATCCACACAAAACACATAAATACCGTCCGTACCGCGCAGTAAACACACTCCGTCTCAGTTATACAAACCAGTCAGTTAATGCTGTACAGTGAAATAATCGCTGTTTGTTCTGAGATCCACACAAAACACATAAATACACTGTGTGGGCAGAACGTAGAATTGTTGAATGTTAAATCTCGTGGCGCATAAAGTAACCACTGGATTTTAAAACGTTAAGTCGATTTGCATCACCCATGCTTTATCAAGACAAAACATTATAAATTCTTCGTTGTAAGTCAACAGTATAATATAAGACACTTTCTGACTTTAACAAAAAATACACACTTTAAAGATTTTACTAAGGATATCAAGTAGACTAACACAGAGAGAAGAAATGAATATATGGTATTGCGGAGGGAATAAGCGAATTGGGTTTCACGATAAAAGGGGGGAAAATGTATTTTGTAATGGAATAAAATCGAGAACAAATTTTCCAGTAGACGAAAGCGGCGAGTGGAATATAAATGTTTAAACTGCGTCACATTCTTTAGAAAGGAAAGCAGTGTATAGCGGAATACACAGACATGCTTGTCACAAGCTCAACTGATTTTATACAAAAGCTGTTTCAATGTTCATCAAACATTTATTCTTGTGCCAGCAAGTTATTTACTCACGTGGAAAAACAGGAGAGATGTTTTAAAGTTGTCGCAATATCCAATAAACGGGACTGTTTAGTTCGTCGAGGATGGGAAAACAACATACAGGGTGTTCAGGTAAGTAGTTCATTATTATAACCTGTGGTGAGATTTAAGGTTCTGATGACAGTGAACGCTAAGATTACGGCCTTTACGGTGTGACGACGTGTAGGTTGTCTGACAGGTACCTACTTTGCATAGGATCATACCTTCTGCCCTGAAGATGGACGTACCAGGCTTCTTCGAAGCACAGGCACCCATCTACCAACCTACACGTTGTCACCGCAGATAAGACCGCGATCTTGACTGTCAAGGCCGTATAAATTCAGATGGCATCTGACCTGATAATAATTTTATATTTACTTAACACATTCCTGGGTTACTTAAAGAAGATACTTCGTACACAGGTTATCATATTTGAAATGATGAGTCTATTTATGGATGATGGAAGAGTAATGACTGCGGACGCAATAGTCACAGTCTAATTCAAATTATTTTATAACGCACTGGCTAGGAGAAACTGAGAAAATACACAGAAACAGTAACCGGTATAGTGTTAACTCTGCCAAATGAGCTAGCACATGCCTCGTTACTGCGACTTAAAGCCGAAACAATGAATTAACTTGGTTAACATGCCGGTGTTAAAGCTTTCTAATACAGACAAAATTACATGAATTTCACGTTGTGTTCACCGTACATCGTGATATTAATTTTCAGTTTTTTTAACCAACGAAAGCACTATTATGTTCGTGCTTTCGTTCAACTAACCCTACCGAAACATATGTAGGGTTAATTTAACAGAAATACGAAAAAATAGTGTTTTCGTTGGTTAAAAAAACTAAAAAAAATTACATGTCGAGCAAATTACCTACATGTTTCACTTGGACGTGTGACGATTATTGAAATATGTGCACAACGGATATGAGGATATCTGAGTCTTGTATTTGTCCTTTACAAGCAATTTAGAATAACAAATTTCAGGTCTAAATTCAATTAATTAAGGTGTAATAGATTTAAGTCCTTGAGGCCTTAAACAAAATGTTCCTATTTTAAGGCAGGCCACTGCTGACGACCCTCTTCATATATTTCAACAACTGCGGAGAAAGCAAAGGATATTTAAGTCAGATCACTCAGTTATATTAACGTATGTCGACACTTCCGGTTTCATAAACGAATAATGGCCCACGGTTGGGAACAAACCACCATATTTCAGGCTTCCGCCGCGATGTTGATGAAATCTGCGCTCTTTTTGGATACTACGCGGCGTCGTGTGGTAATTGTTTACCGACGTTTCGGGATAACGTGTCGGTCCCATCTTCACAGGTCAAGAGTCCGAGTATTGTGTGTACTAGTGTAAGGACTACTGCCACCGGGTGAAAACATCTGTATTGTGTGTACTAGTGTAAGGACTACTGCCATCGGGTGAAAACATTTGTATTGTGTGTACTAGTGTAAGGACTACTGCCATCGGGTGAAAACATTTGTATTGTGTGGTACTAGTGTAAGGACTACTGCCACCGGGTGAAAACATTTGTATTGTGTGTACTAGTGTAAGGACTACTGCCACCGGGTGAAAACATTTGTATTGTGTGTACTAGTGTAAGGACTACTGCCACCGGGTGAAAACATTTGTATTGTGTGTACTAGTGTAAGGACTACTGCCACCGGGTGAAAACATTTGTATTGTGTGTACTAGTGTAAGGACTACTGCCACCGGGTGAAAACATTTGTATTGTGTGTACTAGTGTAAGGACTACTGCCATCGGGTAAAACATTTGTATTGTGTGTACTAGTGTAAGGACTACTGCCACCGGGTGAAAACATTTGTATTGTGTGTACTAGTGTAAGGACTACTGCCACCGGGTGAAAATATTTGTATTGTGTGTACTAGTGTAAGGACTACTGCCACCGGGTGAAAACATTTGTATTGTGTGTACTAGTGTAAGGACTACTGCCACCGGGTGGAAACATTTGTATTGTGTGTACTAGTGTAAAGACTACTGTCACCGGGTGAAAACATTTGTATTGTGTGTACTAGTGTAAGGACTACTGCCACCGGGTGAAAACATTTGTATTGTGTGTACTAGTGTAAGGACTACTGCCACCGGGTGAAAACATTTGTATTGTGTGTACTAGTGTAAGGACTACTGCCACCGGGTGAAAACATTTGTATTGTGTGTACTAGTGTAAGGACTACTGCCACCGGGTGGAAACATTTGTATTGTGTGTACTAGTGTAAAGACTACTGTCACCGGGTGAAAACATTTGTATTGTGTGTACTAGTGTAAGGACTACTGCCACCGGGTGAAAACATTTGTATTGTGTGTACTAGTGTAAGGACTACTGCCACCGGGTGAAAACATTTGTATTGTGTGTACTAGTGTAAGGACTACTGCCACCGGGTGAAAACATTTGTATTGTGTGTACTAGTGTAAGGACTACTGCCACCGGGTGAAAACATTTGTATTGTGTGTACTAGTGTAAGGACTACTGCCACCGGGTAAAAACCCAATTGCAGTAAATAATAATAATAATAATAATAGAAAAAAAATTTATTTCCTACTAGGAATCTTGACTCGTGAATATGTGACTGACACGTCCCGAAACGTCCGTAAACAATTACCACACGACGACGCGTAATATCCCAGAAGAGCGCAGATCTCAAACCACCAGACTGTGCACCTGACAACTGGAGGGACCAGCCGCCTAATTTAATTTCATTATTTCTTGACAACACACAAACATCCAACTGTAATCTGTTACTGTACACAGTCCCCACTTTCACAGACATCACATGCACGTTGATTTCAGGCTTCTGCCGCGATGTTGATGTAATCTGTGGTCTTTTGGGTAATTACACGGCGTCGTGTGGTAATTATTTACCGACGTTTCGGGACAACGTGTCGGTCCCATCTTCATGGGTCAAGATTCCTAGATGTTGATACGATCTGCGTTCTTTTTGGATACTACGCGGCGTCGTGTGGTAATTGTTTACCGACGTTTCGGGACAACGTGTCGGTCCCATCTTCACGGGTCAAGAGTCCGAGTAGAAAAAAAAAATTTATTTCCTAGATGGAATCTTGACCCATGAAGATGGGACCGACACGTTGTCCCGAAACGTCGGTAAATAATTACCACACGACGCCGTGTAATTACCCAAAAGACCACAGATTACATAATATGCACGTTTTAACGTTACACAAAAAAAAACTTCAATACAAACTATAGGCGTACAACGTGAATAAAAAACACTGTATGTACGACGGCAGGCGTCTATCGCCTGGGAGGTATTATGTAAAAAATGACCCACCGGGAGGCCTGGTTATATCGTATGTCTCCAGATTACTGTTTTATGGCTCTGATGGTAGCAGTATTTGGTGACGATATATTTGTCTCACACAGTGTAACACGTACTTGTGCAGAGCGATAACACATTTGCACAGTTTTACATCCATAAAGCGTTCCTGAACTTGGATTAGAAATGTGGCACAGTAGTTACTTGGTTCCTTGTATATTTAATTCATTTGGTTACAAATATTTTGCATTTGTCTTACAGGTAATATTATATAGCCCCTATTTTGTGAAATGGGGCACGCGGTGGCGCAGTTGGTTGAGGCACTGCGCTACAAGCCGGAACGTCGCGGGTTCGATTCCCGATGGTGTCACTGGAATTTTTCATTGACATAATCGTTTCGGTCGCACTATGGCCCTGGGGTCGACTCAGCCTCTAACAGAAATGAGTACCAGGAATATTTCCTGGGGGGTAACGGCGGCCGGTGCGTAGGGCTGAAAACCTTACCACCTTCATGTGCCGATTGTCTAGAAATCTGGGAGCCTCAACCTCCTGGAACCCTAAGGGCCTGTCCAGGCCTGTAATGGGATTGCTTTACCTTTATTCTGTGAAATGGGGACAGCCACAAAATATCAGTTTTACAGGAGAAGCAAGATGGTGGCTTCGTTTTCCATAAGACACTTAGAATATCCTCCCAGCTATCGTGGTTATTCTTGAAGATGGAGTTACCATTCTTGTACATATCATACAGGATCATCAGTTGAATGATCCACTACACATAACTGAATTCAGCTGAAAGTGGCAGTTAGCCCCTTTTTAAAAATAGTGGTCGATATTATTATCACGCATTTCTTTTATGCATGTCTGTCAGTCACCATCATCAATACCCTTTGAAACAGAGGACGTATTTTCATGAAACACCCTACCACGTCACAACATATGTTGTACTTTTAAATTTCCAGCTGCAGGGTCTACCAAAATGTCGCAATTGTAAATTGTAAATGATACATGTAGTTTGCATTTAAGGATATTTTGTGCGGTGGTACTTGGAACTTTGTGTTGTGAAGGTCACGTTAATTGTACAACAGTAAAATGGTGACCACGCAGTCTATAAGGTAAACCTACCAAATTTAAATGTATGACTGTCCAAATTCTTGACGAAATTTGGTACATTTTTCACGGTTGTTTACAAGAGTCGTCCATTGATGTCTCCTTAACGGAGAACACTCAAAATCAGCTGTGCAACGCGTAACTAATTGCTTTCGAATACAGCCTGTTGCACAAATATTTCGTTCTCAGATTCAGAGCACATGAAATGGGCCACTTAACCTAGAAATGGGAAAATTTATGTGAAGGTAGATTATAAATAACCTGAATATTTCTTACGAGAATTATTAGGCAGGTTAATAAATACATTTTTGGCGAGAGTTTGTATGTGGGAATTGGTAAGTACTCGTATAAACTGTCAGGCAGTGAGAATTTGCAATACGCGAGATATGAATTTAAATATAAAGATAATTTCAGCAACTGTCAAAGTGTTTGTAGTTCCTCTACGTAACTGGATACATTTATAAATGTTATCGCATAACTTACTATACTTACACTTAAGCCTCACCACAATATTCCGAAATTGGTATCGGCCTACGAGTCTGACACAACGTTTGTTAAAAATGGAGATAGTAATGTCCGTATTTTTTTTTCCAATGGCTCGACAGACCCTTGGGGGCCTAGACCGCCTCATTTTTCGAGGCTTCACGATCACACACACATTAGACACACCACACTCGGTAGGACTCCTCTGGACGAGTGATCAGTCCGTCACAGAGACCTCTACCTGACAACACACAACAGACAGACATCCATGCCACCGGTGGGATTTTTTTTTTTTTTTTTTTTTGTCTGTCCGGGGTTTTTCCCCTTTGACCCATTTTTGTACTATTTAAATCCTTTTATCCTTCATGTTCCATATTAGTCCTTATACAACAAACACAACACAAACATCCATGCCCCCGGTGGGTTTTTTTTTTTTTTTTACTAATCCCTGGGTTTCCTCTTTGATCCATTTCTGATCTGTATTAATCCTTTTTCGTCCTTTGATGTCACTTACGATCCACAACTGTCTTTTTACAACACAACACAAACATCCATGCCCCCGGTGGGATTCGAACCCACGATGCCAGTAAGCGAGCGGCCGAAGACCCACGCCTTAGACCGCACGGCCACTGGGATCGGCTATTGTCCTATTACGATAACACAGATAGTACAATGAGAAGGGAATTGTTATAAAAACAACGAAACTGCAGAGAGAAGTGCGATCTCTATACAAAGAGAATGTACAATGGAAATTGTTTCTGAACGCCATTCCATAAAATTTACTTTGTGCGAAAGTGAGTTTGTAAAAGGTATGAAGTCTACAGCATTCACAGGTGAGCCTTGTGTTCCACCAAATGAGTCAGCGAACCGTGAAATTATAAAAAAAAAGAATGCCACACGTTTTAATATTTAAAAAAATATGTATTTTATAGTTTACTTTGCTTCATGTAAAGAGAAACAGGAATCGTTACTGTTATTGGTGCAAATAATAACACAGAATTGCCTTTACATACACGTCGCCTCGGATTTATGAAAATTCATATGGATTGTGTGCGCATTTAAGAGTTTCTGCACCTGTCATTTTCTCATTTTCCTCCAACCAGAGATACAACTGGGCCGATCTCGGTGGCCGCGTGGTCTAAGGCGTGGGTCTGCGGCCGCTTGCTTGCCGGGATTGCGGGTTCGAATCCCGCCGCGGGCATGGATGTCTGTCTCTTGGGAGTGTTGTGTGTTGTCAGGTAGAGGTTTCTGCTATGGGCCAATCACTCAACCAGAGGAGTCGTACCGAGTGTGGTGTGTCTGAGTGTGATATCGAAACCTCAACAACGAGGAGACCTATGCTCACTAGGGCTGTCGAAATATAAAAAAAAATAAAATTGGGCTAGTTAAAAATTAATTACCACTGTATGAATCAGAAAACGTATTCAGAGGAATTGACTTAAAAATATAGGAGCTGGAACTTAAAAAATAGTAAAATTGTTTGAAATAATATAAAATTATTGCCAAGGAATTAGACGCCGATGAGGAATTAAAAAGAGAACTACTAGATGGAAGTGCAATCAGCACGCACGTAGTGGTTACATAAATACAATTTATTCTTGTCAGCTAACGTAATTTGAATAGCTAACTTGTGAGACATATTCATAGATATGGACAGTTTGTGGCAATGCTGAAGGGTTTCAGCTGGCTCCTGCAAACACGGTAAAGAACCTACCATTTCCCTAAAAGTCGCAGAACCTGTTGTCTCTCTCTGTATCCCAGTTCTAAGTCACCATGTTTGTAATCTGGATGTTAAAAATATAAAACTTATTTTTAAATAGTATTTGTCCATTCCGGGGGCCGCGATAGCTCGGTCGGTATAGCGACTCGCTACGGGCTGGACGGTCCGGGGATCGAATCCCGGTGGGGGCGAGATTTTTCGCATACGTCCAGACCGGCCCTGGGGCCTACCCAGCCTCCTATACAATGGGTACCGGGTCTTTCCCGGGGGTAAAGCGGCCGGGGCGTGGTGCTGACCACCCACCCCCAACTAGAGCCGGGGTCAAGAATGAGTAGAGCTATACCTCTACTCCCCCTTTGGGCCTTAATGGCCTGTTATAGGGAAAACTTTACTTTACTTTACTTTATTTGTCCATTCCAATTTCACAAAGTTTCTTTCCTGTGCTTAGAATTTATTAGGAAAGAACCACGCACACACCACCTACACACAGACGCACATTACGCCATAATTCTCCTTTCTCTATACAAATATGCCACCTCGTACGATGAAGGTGTGTGTAGGACAGACGTACACACACACACACACACAGAAACACTCAATTTTAGGCTTTACACACTTTCAAATTTCTGGTGCCTACAGCATGACAGCTTTACTGCTATTGTAATTAGTGTAATTTCATTAAATTTGTATTCATTTATGAGTCATTTCACCGGAATAAAAATAATGTATTTTATTCTATTCGTTTGATATTCTATTCCTTTTTTTTTGTATACTTTCATTTATATTCGCAATAATATTCTAAAACTTAATCTAGTGTAATAAACTACAATTCCACTGGCCTTAAACTTCATCCCGTAATTCCAGTCAATACGTCACTTCAGACAGACATTTTGGCCCATCAGCTGCAGATGTATATGACGGCCGGGTCATGACCCTGGCTCCTTTAGACAACGCTCCCTACGGGCGAACGTCTTAACCACGAGGAAAGCACCGGTCCTGGCATCGCATTTCTTGTCGTTTATCTGCTGTACTGTTGGATGGATTCCTTCATTCCCGCCAGACCAATGCCTCGTATACGTACTCGCATTACGTCACACCAGAGCACGTTGGGCCAAGCAGTGACTCATCTGATTTGTACGCGGAAGGCGTCCAGTTCGACTCTCGATCGCAATACCCTTTATTGTCAGACATTTTCGTGGTCTTTCATTTTTCCCTTCAGGCAAATTCCGAATTGTAGCTAAATTGTCACAGATGTTTCCTTCCAAATCCCTATAAATTCATTATCATCTAATCACTCGACAGTATAGAGCGTGAATAATTAATATCACAGTTAAACACATGAAGGAAACAAATGTGAAAGCATCCTTAATTCACCGCAAAAAAGTTTCATTGCTTGACAGCCCCTTGGGGGCCTAGGCCTCCTCATTGTTGAGGTTTCGAGATCACACTCAGATTCATCACACTCGGTATCACTCCTCTGGACGAGTGATCGGCCTGTCGCAGAGACCTGACAACACACGACATTTCAAAGAGACAGACATGCATGCTGCCGGCGTGATTCGAACCCGCAATCCCAGCAAGCGAGCGGTAGCAGACCTATGCCTTAGACAGCGCGGACACCGGGATCGACGAAACACATCATTACCTTTCTCAATTAAAGCTATTTAGTAAAGGCCTAATGAATACATTAAAAAAACTAGCATCATCCAAACCATCAACACTGACCTGCTCCACAGTGTATAAGTTTTTTAAAGGACGCAATTTTTGAAATAAAAAGCTTGTGTTTACGTGGATTCTAACCATTTGCAGGAAAAGTTCCTACTCACAACTTGCAGAAATGATCTGAAGTGGAAGAACAGGCCAAAAGTAAATCGTGTTTGTATGTGTCTCATTCAGAATTCTAGTCCAAAAGGCTAGTGGAATAAGCAGCACTGACGTAAAGCTCAACGTTTTCTTAACCTCAGCATTAAATGATGCAGCAGAAAGAAACTTGGATGCTGAATCCGTTACAGCAGTGTGTTTCCCAACCAGAGTTCCGCAGAACATCTTTAGGGGTTCCACAAAAAATCGTTGAATACATAGAGACTTAAAAATTTTGCAATACTGCGAAAAACTCCAAACCTTCATCAAAAGACGCGAAAAACTCTTCAGTTTTTATTACAATGTAAGCAGACTTATACACATGACAGCTCTTTATAAATACATTTTTTTTGACAGCAATACAGCAGTAATTAAATTACGCCTCCACCTATCAAAATTTTTCTTTTCTGTAAACGTTTTCATATGTGGGGGTTCCTCGGCATACGCAAAATTATTTTGGGCCTTCTTCCATGGAATAACGGTTGGGGAACACTGCCTTAGAGGTCCCCCCCCCAACAGCTGTCCGCGTACTTTTCATTTCCTTCGGAACACTCTCGCCTATGTCAACCAGCTTAAAGCAATTGACGCTAGTAAAGTCTACCATTACAGAAATTCGAGTAAACAAAATGGCTAAACAACCGGAGGGTAATTTAGGGAGTAGCCGAAAGGTGGAAGAACACTGGATCGAGTGAGGGGTTCATACACTGCACGTCTGACCGCGACGCCTCTAATGACGAAGGTGAATGTTCATATAATACGGCAGCTTACTATTAGCATAAAGGATAGTCGGTGATATTAATTCGATAGGCGGCTGGGTGGGTCCAGATCCGGTCTTGACGTCACGCTGATGGAAATTGATCGTCCGGAAACGTAAGTCAAGCAGTCCAGCCCACGCACTTAACGCAGACACACCCCGACTCAATAAAAGCCTATTTAACAAATGTGATGCTTGTACACTGATATCGGAAACTACGACAGCAAATTTCACAGAACAAAAACAAAATATAGACACACGAGAGACATTAATATGCACGAATTATTGCATACAAAACTGGAGACCACGAAAACCACAACTGGAATTTGAAAGCAAATTTTACGGACGAAATAATTATAGACGCTAGAAGACAGGACGGACATTATAACTGCACCTAGGTGTTTGAGATCTAAGTAGGGAACCGACTGTTGCATACTCCATGATTACGTAAATATATTTACCGTACTGTATGTAAAATTCAAGTGTTCTTGCAATAAATCTTTCTGGGCATACTGTCAAAGATACAGCGAGCAAAGAAAATTTTCGACAACTCTTAGGCTCCTATAATATGACTGATATAGAATTACAGAGTATGAAGCTAAATTTTAAGAGCATGATGTCTCCAGTAAGGAGACATAAGGCGACACGGAAGTGCACCGTCTGTTATAGATTCCATATCGAAGGCAAAAGAGGTAGAAACACCGTAAAAATGCTGAAAATTTGTCAACGATGAGGAAGGGAAACTTTGGGTTTCTTTGATAAAGGAGTAAAAGCTAATGATGATAATGATTATGGATATTGAGGGTCATAAAACTGGGCTGAAGGATGTGAAGCCGATCTCAGTGGCCGCGCGGTCTAAGGCGTAGGTCTGCGGCCGCTCGCTTACTGGGATTGTGGGTTCGAATCCCGCCTAGAGTATGGATGTCTGTCTGTTGTGAGTGTTGTGTGTTGTCAGGTAAAGGTCTCTGCGACGGGCTGGTCACTCGTCCAGAGAAGTCCTACAGAGTGTGGTGTGTCTAAAGTGTGATAGTGAAGACTTGAAAAATGAGGCGGCCTAGGCCCCCAAGGGCTGTCGAGCCATTGAAAAAAAAGAAGGATGTGAATTAAGTGTTTCTCCATTAGTAAAATTTGACTGTTGAAAGTGACGTCACTGTAATGCGTTTTGTGGGACCATTCTGAAGACACGTGTAGATCTGCACTCATTTCATGTGTGTGTGTATAAATCATGGATATTAAAGGATAAAAATTAATACCAGATCATAATTAACTATAATGCCGGAGGGAAAATAATACCACAATGTGACACTTATTGGAGCATAGTTTCCATACAAATACAGTAATTCCTCCGATGGCTACAGTTTTCCATCCTTGTTATTAAGGCGATATTACCAGCAGCAGCCAGCACAAGACTGTGAAGGCTAAAAATAAAATTATCCTGTCCTTAACGAAGTAGGTAGCTAAAGTGTATGGTGGAGCAGAGGTATAGGCCCACGCGTTAATACATGCAGCATTTAACGTCATTGGGCAGCATAACGATTTACCCCGGCATAAACGCCGTCGATGTCCAATGCACAGGATTCTCATTGGGACCAAATTTGGTAGGGACCCTATGCATAAAAGGAAATCTCTGTTTCCTTCAGGAATGAAACCTCGATCCCCCGGTCATATAGCTCGTGGCGTAGTTTGCAGATTTAGTGCCTTGGAACCTTGATGTTAAATATAAGAAATATGATGTATTGAAGTCTAAAGGTGAGTTCCAACAGCCCTCCGTTGTCTGTAAGCTGACGGAGCACAAATTCCTACATCAAGTGAGATTTTTTTTCCTATGGCTCGACAGCCCCTTGGGGGCCTAGGCCGCCTCATTTTTCGAGGCTTCAAGATCACACTCAGACACACCATACTCGGTAGGACTCCTCCAGACGAGTGACCAGCCCGTCGCAGAGACCTCTACCTGACAACACACAACACTCACAACAGACAGACATCCATGCCCCCGGTGGGATTCGAACCCAAAATCCTAGTAAGCGAGCGGCCGAAGACCCACGCCTTAGACCTCACGGCCACTGGGATTTGCAGTTAGACTATACATGTTTAAAATACAGGCTGCTAACGCACGGTATGACTGTAACTAATTGTGTTGAGCAGATACCTTCTGAAAACGCCATCAGTCGTCTAAAAATTCAAGAAACTCGATGCATTTTATGAAATTCGAAGTTTCCTTACCGCCTCCAAAAGAGATGGACTCTGTGTTCACAAAAATAAATCCATTCAAAAACCTCCCGCACTGATTATCTAAGATATACATTACTTTTACGTTCCCATTTACTTCTAGGTCTTCTTATCACTTGTTTCCTAGCACCGAACATTCTTCTCAACACCTCCCACTACTTGACTAATTTACACCAACAAATGCACATACATATCTTATTAAACCAGATAGATGCATTGGTCTTATGTATCTTCTGTTTGAGTCGTTGGAATTTATGGATTGTTTTTGCTTGTTGAGCGACACTGAATTTCACATTATATTCACCGTGCATTTTGTATAATTGACTAATTTACACCCATATTGGTGTAAATTAGTCAATTATACAAAATGCACGGTGAATATAATGTGAAATTCAGTGTCGCTCAACAAGCAAAAACCTCCCACTACTGTTGTTCCCATAATGCTTGTTACAAAGTTTTACGAGGATATGGCAAAGAAGAACATAGAGAAAAGTTCAGACAGCCTGCGTGATACTTCCATATTTTCTTTTACATGTAAAGCACAGTAGTTACTATATACAGGGCATACACAAAAGAATGGTGCGGTTTTAATAGTGAACTCTATTAAAACCGCACCATTATTTTGTGTATGCCCTGTATAAGGTAAAGGTAAGGGTAAAGCAATCCCATTACAGGCCTAGACAGGCCCTTAGGGTTCCAGGAGATTGAGGCTCACAGATTTGTAGACAATCGGCACATGAAGGTGGTAAGGTTGTCAGCCCTACGCACCGGCCACCTTTACCCCCCAATAAAGATTTCTGGTACTCATTTCTGTTAGAGGCTGAGTCGACCCCAGGACCACAGTGCGACCGAAACGATTATGTCAATGAAAAATTCCAGTGACACCATCGGGAATGGAACCCGCGACGTTCCGGTTTGTAGCGCAGTGCCTCAACCAACTGCGCCACCGCGTGCCCCAGTTACTATATATACCACCTGCTTTTTAGCAGTAAAAATATCAACGTTTGGCCCAAAAATATATAGACGTGTTTCCTATTATTCTCACAATAAATAGCGAATATTTCCCTAATCATAAAGAAACAAGTAATGTTTATACTGGGGTTAGAATTTTGTTCTGCATGAGATGGGATCTGAGAATGCTAAGTAAATACCGTAATATAGTCACGTGTTAGTCTCGCCGTGAGCAGCGGGAATGTTTCAGTTTATCTTACACATAAAAAGCTTTCGTATTTCAAGTTTCTACCTCAGTTTCTCCGTGTCTGACCCAGTTACGTTTTGCGGACCCTGTCCACAAACAGTCTTTTTTTTTATGTTATATAAAGTAATCTGCTTTCATCCGTGTTGTTTGGGCCTCGTTTAATGCATAAAGCTACCACCATGCTGCGACACCAGGACATGTAAGGAAGAATATGATTCTAAGTTATGAATTTAAAGAGTAACATTAAATTAGTGACGGTTTCTTGTGTCACACCAAAATTCGTTGCTTTGAGCAGTCAATTACAAAGTTATAACAGACTGCTTTTATTTTATTATAGTTCATTTTAAGAGAACTGTTGGCGCTTTTGCTCCCAGAAAGCTGATTAGAATATACGTGGTAGAATTAAAAACTCATTTCAACAATTTACTTGAAAATGATTTCTATTCTATTATATTTTTGGAATCAAAAACTCACGTCACAGTCTTACTTTTTACAGCTACAAAGAAAACAGTCGTTATTTCTGAAGGCAATATTTTCGTCGTGAAACGAAAGAAAATGAAATCAAGGGAAAATGGGCGTTGTTTAATTAAATGTCTTTGCTTTACACCGTGCGTGTAACACAATAGAATACTAACTACAAATCAACGGAAAAAAAAATGCAATAACAAAAGGGAAATTCAACTAAAGCTTTCCTATAAGTCCATAAAAGTTTACAATCAGAACAGGGGGTTTAATATACGGCGAGTTCAAAAGAGATTTTTGCATTTTATTGGGTTACTTGGTGTACTTAGATTATATTTTCACTATCAAATTTTCATAGCAGTAATTTTCACTACCCGCCCTTTCAAAATTCTCATTTCCTTCAGTGACAATGTCTCACAGCGTGTGACAGAAAGGGATCCGCCCCGCCCAGAACATCAAAACCAACAAACGAACCTCTTTCACTATGAAGTCGGCCTTGAATGTGCGCAGTTTGAAAGCCACAAGGTCCATACAGTCTGCACGCTCTGTGTTACAGCATACGAAGTGTAAATAAAATTCCACCTTATCGGTTTACTTCGAGACAGCAAATGAGAGAACCAAATGAGATATTTTCTAATGACGCTTCAATTTGGAGAAAACAGGGCGTAAAAAATCTCACAGCCAAACACTGTACATTCATAAAAAGGGAAATTCTTCCCTGCCTTAAGCATTAGACAAGCTGCTTTCAGTAATTTCAATTACAAGACCCCGTAACTAACTAAACTAACTAACTAACTAATGGAGCAGAGTCCTTCTTGAGAAGCTAACAGGTCGTCAGCTAGTCAAGAAATTCCCCGAATTTTATGAAAACCGAAAGTTCATTACCGCATTCACAACAGCCCGCCACCTGTCCTTATCCTGAGCCATATCAATCCAGTCCATGACCCCATCCCATTTCTTGAAGATCGATTTTAATATTATATTTTCCATCTACGCCTAGGTCTTGCAAGTGGTCTCTTTCCAACAGGTCTCCCCACCCAAACCTTTTATGCACCTCTCCTGTCCCCCATGACCCATCTCATTCTTCTTGATTTGATCACGTTATAATATCAGCCAATCCAGTGGCCGTGCGGTCTAAGGCGTGGATCTACGGCCGCTCGCCTACTGGGATTTTGGTTTCGAATCCCGCCGGGGGGCATTGATGTCTGTCTCTTGTGATTATTGTGTGTTGTCAGGTAGAGGTCTCTGCGACGGGCTGATCACTCGTCCAGAGTATCTACCGAGTGTGATGTGTTTAAAAAGTGTGATTGTGAAGCCTCGAAAATTGCGGCGGCCTAGGCCCCAAGGGCTGTCGAGCCATTGATAAAAAATTATAATAACTGTACTTCTAGGCCCATAAATTCAGAGAATAAATGATGACCAACCCTGTAAATCTCAGAGCAGTTGTAAAATTAATTTACATCTTGTTCGTCACATTAATGAGAACAGTGGAAAAAAGAATACCCAAGCTCTGGCTGGAGTTACGTGAATACTCCGGGTCCTTCAAATAACTTTGCGACCCTTCGGAGGCCTGCAGCCCACTTGTTACGAACCAGTGGTCTTGCCCACATAAAGTCATAGGGAAGAGTGGAAGACAATCGCGTGATCTATACGAATCAATGCCGGAATGAGAGAAGCGATTTAAAACGGTCCATCCGCCTTACCTCCGGTAAATATTTCCTGCTAACAAACACGTAGGAGAAAGCAGGGTATCGAATCCAGGTCATCCAGTCCGGTGCCAGCCATTACACCGAAGAAGAAACGCTGCGTCACGTGTTCACTACAGTATATTTAAATAAAAATTATGAAGGCAGAATTTATTCCGGTATTTTCCTGATTCACTGAGTCATCGAAATTTGTCTCATTCAAAATATCAATAATTATCTGTCAACAGAGGAATCAAAATTAATAGAATTTAAAGAATTTCAAATCCACCCCAAAGAAGTCACGCCACATAGTATATCAGAATAATAGGCCGTCGCCATGGCTCAGGCGGTTAGTCGCCGGCCTCTCACCGCGGAGGCCCGGTTTCGATCCCGGGACAGTCCATGTGAGATTTGTGGTGGACAAAGTGGCACTGGGACAGGTTTTTCTCCGAGTTGTCGGTTTTTCCCTGTCACTTTCATCCCACTGGTGCTCCATTAGTTGTAAAACTTGGCAAAAAAAACTGCTCATCTTCATCACAGGGGTTGCACAAGAAGCCTTAAGGCTGCGGTGCGTCCGTAGCATCTGCTGCGGGGCCCTTCACCAACCAAAAAAAATATCAGAATAATATTCATATTTTAACGACTTTCGTTTGTATTGACCTACCAGACTACACGATGTCATGCCTATGAGAACATTAATTCATAAACGGCGAGTAGAACAGGACTTGGAAGAAGGTACTCTCCGAATTAGGACGGAGATTCTGAGAAAAACTTTGAAAAAATTTAGGCAGGAAAAGTATTACGACCGTGTCTGTAAATCTCTGACTTTATACTGAGGATACTCTAACGTATTGAGATTATTTAATGTGTGGGTGTTTTTGTAATGTGTGTGTGTGTGTTATTTTTGTATCGTGTGTGGGTGTTTTTGTTAGGTGTGGATAATTTTGTTAAGGTGTGTACGGTGTTCTAATGTGTGTACTTGTATTTACTGTATGTATTTTGTTTGTAATTGTGTATAGTTTGTTTTGTATTGTTACTTTTATGTATATTTATATGTCCATATGTATTGTGTGTACTAGTGTAAGGACTACTTCCACCGGGTGAAAACATTTGTATTGTGTGTACTAGTGTAAGGACTACTGCCACCGGGTGAAAACATTTGTATTTGTGTGTACTAGTGTAAGGACTACTGCCACCGGGTGAAAACATTTGTATTGTGTGTACTAGTGTAAGGACTACTGCCACCGGGTGAAAACATTTGTATTGTGTGTACTAGTGTAAGGACTACTGCCACCGGGTGGAAACATTTGTATTGTGTGTACTAGTGTAAGGACTACTGCCACCGGGTGGACACATTTGTATTGTGTGTACTAGTGTAAGGACTACTGCCACCGGGTGGAAACATTTGTATTGTGTGTACTAGTGTAATGACTACTGCCACCGGGTGAAAATATTTGTATTGTGTGTACTAGTGTAAGGACTACTGCCACCGGGTGAAAACATTTGTATTGTGTGTACTAGTGTAAGGACTACTGCCACCGGGTGAAAACATTTGTATTGTGTGTACTAGTGTAAGGACTACTTCCACCGGGTGAAAACATTTGTATTGTGTGTACTAGTGTAAGGACTACTGCCACCGGGTGGAAACATTTGTATTGTGTGTACTAGTGTAAGGACTACTGCACCGGTGGAAATATTTGTATTGTGTGTACTAGTGTAAGGACTACTGCCACCGGGTGAAAAAAATTTGTATTGTGTGTACTAGTGTAAGGACTACTGCCACCGGGTGAAAACATTTGTATTGTGTGTACTAGTGTAAGGACTACTGCCACCGGGTGAAAACATTTGTATTGTGTGTACTAGTGTAAGGACTACTGCCACCGGGTGGAAACATTTGTATTGTGTGTACTAGTGTAAGGACTACTGCCACCGGGTGAAAACATTTGTATTGTGTGTACTAGTGTAAGGACTACTGCCACCGGGTGAAAACATTTGTATTGTGTGTACTAGTGTAAGAACTACTGCCACCGGGTGAAAACATTTGTATTGTGTGTATTAGTGTAAGGACTACTGCCACCGGGTGAAAATATTTGTATTGTGTGTACTAGTGTAAGGACTACTGCCACCGGGTAAAAACATTTGTATTGTGTGTACTAGTGTAAGGACTACTGCCACCGGGTGGAAACCCAATTGCAGTAAATAATAATAATAATAATAATAATAAAATAAATAAAATATCTACAGTTACAGCAGCTCAGTCGATCAGTTAGTTCGAATAACGTAACAGTAATGTTTAGTTTCATTACTTGTCTCCCTTCGAAGACTCTTACAATAACGCAACACTGCAACTCACTTTAATCTTCGTATAAAAGGCTTCGATTTCGTCTGAGTTTAAAGAAGAATATTTTGCAATATATCAGTCGAAAGAAAGGATGTTTTCCAGTGAATACTGCATCCAATTTAAGTGAAATCATTCTTTGTGGAAACCACAAAGTTTGTTGTTGACCAAGGAGCATTCAAAGGACATAGAGGTCCGAGAGAGCTTTTGGGATTAGCGATCTCATGTGGAAACTTAAAGGGAATCGAGCTTTAAGTCAGGCTTTATTCTTGGATCTACAGGGACTTCGGGGGTAAAATAATGCCTAAGCTTGACGACAAAATGCAATTAAGGAATTGACTGTTTGTTTATGTAACATTCGGCATGTTATAACATTAAACACACTACATTGTCACTTGTTTATATATTTATGGCTTATTTGACAGAGTTCTTAGGTGCTAGAAAATTTATCGGCAAATAATGTGAAGACTGGCGAACAGTGAATCAGAGATTACGTGCAGGGAAATGATCGTGGCATATGTTAAAATATTGTACAGCTGCTTTCCCGACAGGACAGAGGAAAACCATGAACGTTTTTAGTCATGATTGGGGTTCCGGGCTATCTATGTATCCATCTATCTATCTTTCTATCTGTCCATCTATCTATCTATCCATATATCTATCTATCTATCTATCTATCTGTCTATCTATCTATCTGTCCATCTATCTATCTAACCATCCACCTATCTACCTATCTATCTACCTGTCCATCTATCTATCTATCTATCTGTCCATCTATCTATCTATCCATCCATCCATCTATCTTTCCATCTATCTATCTATCTATCCATCCATCTATCTATCTATCTATCTATTCATCCATCTATCTATCTATCTATCTATCTATCTATCTGTCCATCTATCTATCTGTCCATCTATTCTATCTATCCATCTATCTATCTATCTGTCCATCTGTCCATCTATCTATCTATCCATCTGTCCATCTATCTATCTATCCATCTGTCCATCTATCTATCTATCTATCTATCCATCTGTCCATCTATCTATCTATCTATCTATCTATCTGTCCATCTATCTATCTATATATATATCTATCTATCTATCTATCTGTCCATCTATCTATCTATATATCTATCTATCTATCTATCTGTCCATCTATCTATCTATCTATCTATCTATCTATCTATCCATCTATCTATCTATCTGTCCTACCCATCCATCCATCTATCTATCTATCTATCTATCTATCTGCCCATCTATCTATCTATCTGTCCATCTATCTATCTATATATCCATCCATCTATCTATCTATCTGTCCATCTATCTATCCATCTATCTATCTATCTGTCCATCTATCTATCCATCTATCTATCTATCTATCTATCTATCTATCTGTCCATCCAACCATCTATCTATCTATCTGTCCATCTATCTATCTATCTATCCATCCATCTATCTGTCCATCTATCTATCTATCTGTCCATCTATCAATCTATTATCTGTCCATCTATCTATCTATCTGTCCATCTATCAATCTATTATCTGTCCATCTATCTATCTATCTGTCCATCTATCTATCCATCTGTCCATCTATCTATCTATCTATCCATCCATCCATCTATCTATCTGTCCATCTATCTATCCATCCATCTATCTATCTATCCATCCATCTATCTATCTATCTTTCCATCTATCTATCCACCCATCTATCTATCCATCCATCTATCTATCTATCCATCCATCTATCTATCTGTCCATCTATCTATCCACCCATCTATCTATCTGTCCATCTATCTGTCCATCTATCTATCCATCTATCTATCTATCTATCAGTCAAATAACGCGGTATGTTAGCTGGTTACTTTCCGTAACAGTCTGAGAAAATCCACTGAAACCTGAGACACGACAGTCGGTGTAAAAACTACACTCGACGTGGGTATCTGCAGAAGCTTACCGCTTAGCAAACTTGCTTAACTAGTAACGTTCCTATTACTTACTTCACAATAGCTTTTATTGTGTGGTGAGGAACGGTTAATCTGCAATGGAAGTTTACATATCAGTAAAAAGCAATTAAATTTCACTTTATGCAAATCAAACATCCAGAATACTAACATACATTAGTGGATATGCCCTTTATTAGCCCTATACACTACACGTGGACTTATCGATCGTCCGCTCAAACACATAGCAAATGGCGCATGCTCCGCGCAAACTTACAGAAAAAGTCGCCAGATGGGGGTAGTAAACGGTTGTGTTTGGAACTGCTCGAAGTTTCAAATCCTGTCGCCAGATTGCACCGTCTGTTATTCGAACTTGAGAGTTCTGCATGTATTGTAATAATACATATTTATAGGATACAATTGTCTTCTGTTAGTTAAGTGATCATGCTTGTAAAGGCATTTGCACAAAAATATCCTACAAAAGAATTCAGATTTCCAATTACTGGAAGAATGTAGCATGTGGTACAGAGTTCTTCTTACTGTAATTTACACGATGCACGCTATAGACCGCACCATTAACCCTCTTTCTTTTGACAGCTGTATTACTGTTACCTACTCTACTATGTACTAGGACCCTCACTGTAAATTTCTTCCCCAGGCTCCTGTTAATTCCTCTCTTTACATACAAATACGCTCCGCGACCTAATATAATTCTGCACTGTATTTGAACACCGAACTCCTGGTTAGAAGTCCCAATGCATGCGGAAGGTACGGCGACAGTTCAAATTGATCAAGGATTTCCGTGGTTTTCCTCGGCCCTAAAGCAAATACTGTGGTGCTAACAGAAATCCACCCTGATCTGCATGCTTCTAATGCAACCCTCCGAGCGATATCAAAATTTCGTATTAATGCTGCCTCCAAACACAAAATTCAGACCAGACCCTCGACTTCTTTCCCCTGCTGCACACTCCGACAGCCAGTCCAGTTCCTATCGCATTATCTTCCTGCCTTCTCAATGTTCTGCTTTGCCTCCAGCCTGCCTTTACCAGAAGGAAGAGACAGCATATCCTGGAAGCCCTCAGTAAAGTAAATTTTCTTTTTTTTTTCCGTCGTAATGTAATAAACGTAATGCCCCCCCCCCCCACTACAAACCCCCTCCTCCTCCTTTCTTCTTCTTCGTCTTCTTTCGTCTTTAAAGGGAATGATAGAAGACAATTCTCGCTTTCAATCAGCTTCCGTTCTGGGAGTAAAATTAGTTTAATTTGGTGATCATAAGCAAGGAAATAGGAAATAAATTCCTCACCAAACTCCATCGGGATTTTGAATTAGTAATATTCAATTATAATAATGCCAGTTGTTTTCTGTCAGTAAATCAGGCGACTTCACTCCGGTAACAAATTAAGAGTTGTGAGCGATTGTAGTCTTATCACACCGATGAAGGTCATCTGAGATACGGCGCTGTTTATCTGTTATAGTTAGCAGCCTACTTTTTTCCCTAATGGCTCGACAGCCCCTTGGGGGCCTAGGCCTCCTCATTTCGAGGCTTCACGATCACACTCAGACACACCACACTCGGTAGGACTCCTCTGGACGAGGGACCAGTTCGTCACAGAGACCTCTACCTGACAATACACAACACACACAAGAGACAGACATTTTTGCCCCAGGTGGGATTCGAACCCACAATCCCAGTAAGCTACAAGCCGCAGACCCACGCCTTAGACCGCGCAGCCACTGGGATCGGCAGCCTACTTACCTACCAAAATATATGATTTCACATATCAGAAAAATGTAACATTATTACGATATATATCGTAAAATGGAACGTCTATGGTACTAAACATTATTTTTCCCCCAATGGCTCGACAGCCCCTTGGGGGCCTAGGCCCCCTCATTTCGAGGCTTCACGATCACACTTTAGACACACCACAGTCGGTAGGACTCCTCTGGACAAGTGACCAGCTCGTCGCAGAGACCTCTACCTGACAACACACAACACACACAAGAGACAGACATCCATGCCCTAGGCGGGATTCGAACCCGCAATCCCAGTAAGCTACAAGCCGCAGACCCACGCCTTAGACCGCGCGGCCACTGGGATCGGCAATGAACCTTACAAAGAAGACAAACATGACTGGCGCCACTGCCAATCAAGTGATAACTTTTAGTTATGCGTCAACTGACAGCGACGTTCAGCGTCGTAATTAATAAAGATGAATCCCTTCTGAAAAATGTACGCCTACCGCCGAGACGTTTCTTGCAGTATCTGAGACACTAATGAAATAAAGGAAGCAAGTAATGTAAATGAAAACTGAGATAAATAAGGGTAATAAAGTAACATATACGTGCAGCTGGCTGTAAATATGTAATTATAAACGGGGTTTGTGTCTGCTTGAATGACAAGATGTCAGTGTGTTTGAAAATAGCAATGTTGCTCCGAAGTTTGGGGTTTACATTGTTATTTGTATGGAACCACAAGACAAACTTTAATTAAACATTCGCTGGTAGGAGCCCTAATGACGTGCACAACAATTTCCCTGTGTGCTGCTGGCGACACGTTTTCGAGCACGTAAGTACGAGACAAGCACAAGCTGTCAAGGACCAATACACTTGCTCTGACCTGCCTACAGAATTTAAATCAAATACGTAACGACTATATGGTGTGAAGACACAAGTATTACCACGTATAAAATCTGTGGTCTTCTGGGTTATTACACGGCGTCGTGTGGTAATTATTTACCGACGTTTCGGGACAACGTATCGGTCCCATTCTCACGGGTCAAGATTCCGAGTATGTGGTAATGATTTACCGACGTTTTGGGACAACGTATCGGTCCCATCCTCACGGGTCAAGATTCCGAGTATGTGGTAATAATTTACCGACGTTTCGGGACAACGTATCGGTCCCATCCTCACGTGTCAAGATTCCGAGTATGTGGTAATTATTTACCGACGTTTCGGGACAACGTATCGGTCCCATCCTTACGAGTCAAGATTCCGAGTATGTGGTAATTATTTACCGACTTTTCGGGACAACGTATCGGTCCCATCCTCACGGGTCAAGATTCCGAGTATGTGGTAATTATTTACCGACGTTTTGGGACAACGTATCGGTCCCATCCTCACGGGTCAAGATTCCGAGTATGTGGTAATTATTTACCGACGTTTCGGGACAACGTATCGGTCCCATCCTTACGGGTCAAGATTCCGAGTATGTGGTAATTATTTACCGACGTTTCGGGACAACGTATCGGTCCCATCCTTACGGGTCAAGATTCCGAGTATGTGGTAATTATTTACCGACGTTTCGGGACAACGTATCGGTCCCATCCTCACGGGTCAAGATTCCGAGTAGCCTACTCTGAATCTTGACCCGTGAGGATGGGACCGATACGTTGTCCCGAAACGTCGGTAAATAATTACCACACGACGCCTTGTAATAACCCAGAAGACCACAGATTACATCAACATCACGGCGTAAGCCTGAAATCAAGATTAGCAGGTATGTTTATTGTCCGACAAATGTACGCTTTTATTCACTATTAATTTTTGTGTAACACAGTGCTACATGTTTCGAGCCTTATCCCGGTTCATCTCCAGGGACTCCAGTATTTTAAATGACACTGATTTTTTACATTAATGTTACAATTTAATTTAAAATACTGAAGTCCCTGAAGATAAACCGGGATAAGGTTCGAAACATGTAGCACTGTGTTTCACAAATTAATTGTGAATAAAATTGTACATTCGTCGGACAATAAACATACAAAATAAAACGTACGGAGTGAATAATATTAAGTTTATTAGCAGGTACAGTCCGCACACGACACCAAATTAAAAAAACGTCAAAGCAAATAGCTCTTTTCGACAGAAGTATCACAATACGCGAAGGAAAACATTTTCAGAGTGCGTGAGACGAGGTGCTCACGGAAATAAGCGTCATCAGGGCCGACGTTTCGGAGAAACATACTACCACCGCTCTGAAGACTCAGATAGTATGTTTCTCCAAATGCTCTGTAACTTTTAACCAGATTACACGGCGTCTGATTCCAGAAGAAGGAAATACTCATAGGATGTTTAGAACAGTATTTAGACAAAGAGTGGCGAGGTAACGGCAGACTGGAGAAAACTGGATTATGAGGACCTTTGTGATGTGTTATTCTAAAGTCTAAGAAATCCGTGAGAATAAGATGGATTGGACATGTAGCAGGCATGGTAGATGTGAGAAATTCATAGAGAGGTGTTTTCTGTAAACCTTAAGACGAAAGACCACTTTAATAATATAACCGTAGGCACATAAGACAGCAATAGGAGAAATAGGATTAACTTCTTTTAGCCCAGGATAGGAAGAAGTGAGGGGTTCAAATGAACAGGGTTATACAGTGTGTCCACAAAGTCCCTTCGGGGTTTTGAAAAATTGTGGCGCGCAAACAAATTGAGCTAGCCACATGCGGTTTGCTGCAGATTACAGTGAAACTCTGGAAGTTTTTCACTGACCTAAGTAGACCTCGTTGTGGGCTCCCTTTCGTTGAGTCTGGGTGACTGATTTTGTCTCAAAAAGCCATCTCACACAACGCGCGCCTTCCTGCACACTCGCCATTTCACAAACAACTAACTGAGAAACGTAAAGATGGCCGCTTGTGCCATCTGTTGGCGGCAAAAAAAAAACTTCCAGAGTTTCACTGTAATCTGCCGCAAACCGCATGTGGCTAGCTCAATTTGTTTGCGCGCCACAATTTTTCAAAACCCCGAAGGGACTTTGTGGACACACTGTATATAACAGGTACAGTACAAGGTGGGTTAATTTTTGAAACACTAAACAACTATCAGCTTCTCAAGATGGATAATGCTCAACAGAGGTGGTTAGTAGGAATATCTTATCACAGGGAAAATCCTCCACGGCTTGAATTGATAAGGAGATTAGGTTGGCACCAAAGCATTTCTCTGAAAAGTACTGAACAGAAAATAATTTCATCGTACGCAGCGGTACGTGAACCCAGGGCTGCCAGCTCATAGTCAGATACCCGCCTTACTGTTCGTCCTTACACGAAGCATTATAAGTTTAAAGGCCAAGACTTTTATGTGGACACGAAACGTCTCTAACATAAACTTCAATTCAACAGAAGGTCGCCATACAAACGCATTCACGTGACCAATTGCTACGTTTACAATCGCCAAAGTAAAACTGTAAGCTCTAGGTTTCCGTGGAACTGACTCTTTTGTGTGTCTGTTGATGGGTTGCCATTACAGATCGCGCAGTCTTACATAAATCTTTAAGAACCCAGACATCAGAAAGAAGTCAGTTTTTGCAAAGTGACGGTTTTTCTTAGCAATGCACTTCGGTAGACGGCATTAAAAAAGTCAATGAGTCTAAGTCATCTTCTCCTTCTCCACTCTTCCCATGCCTTCACGTTCTTCGCCTTCCTTTCGGCCTATTTCTATTCTCATGATTATGTTTCGAATTTCGTTTCCCACAGTTCACCTGGGCAGGGACATTAACCTTTATTGGCCAAACGGGTCGCCCATTTCTCGTTAAACGTAACGCTTTATGGACGAAAGGGAAAAACCTCTCCGGCTCAGGTGTAGGGACGGGCATTTAAAGTGAAAGTACCTCCGGCTGTCAGCAGCTACATCCGGATTTAACGGCCGGAAGATAAATGTTAAAATACATGAAATTATGTTTCTAACTACACCTGAACACACCGCAATAATACCAGTGTTATCAATATTATCAGTACCATGTTGTGTCTGATGGTATTACAGTAATACGAACCACGTGGCTGTCACATGGCAGACTGCCAGAATATCCACGCGCTGCTCCACGAAATCTTTGTCTTATCTTCATTCTAGAGCAAACCAAGCGTTAAATTGTATCAGAGTGCTGCCACCTGGTTGAGTTACGTGTTACTATATGCACGATACTGTACAGTACTTTAAGCCTCAGCTCGTACCTAACAGAGAACACAGATTAGGTAGTAACCTCGGCAAACAGGCTGGGACTCAGTCATTTCACCACTCACATAAGGTTACAATATATGGCACACATAAAGTGACGTATACCGCATGTGCGGAACCAAATCCCAATAGCACCATAACTGCACTTCAGTTACACCTATCTCTATACACACACGCACACATTTGCTATTAGTATGATGGCTCTTTTGATGTAATATTGTATAGTACGACAGAACCTCACAGTTCTGCATTTTTGTCGCATGTCTGTTCTTCACGTTACGTGCCTAGTTCGAATGGCCCGAATTTAAACATTTTCCGAATCCCATGCGTTCCGTTATATACAGTTCGTGATATACCAGAGAGCAGTACATGTGTCTCCCTAGATAAGTGAATATAGGACTAATTAACAGCAATCCTGTTAGGTAAGACGGTCAGGATAGTCTAGCTAGAGGACACGTACGAAAACAAAAATATGTTTTGAAAACAGCATGGGTAAAACTCCAAATAAAAGAAATTTAACACAGACAAATGAAAAATCTTAACACGAAACGTTTTATAAAAGCCGATACGGTGTGGCCTGTATTGAATTGGTTACAAATATAATGTTTACGGTAGGAGAAATTGGTGTTTCCCAATAAGGAAAACGATAACTAGCTCAATCCTGACAAGATTCCCTCATCTTGTAACTACGAGGATAGGGAGTAAAATCACTTAATCAGCCAGTCAAGTAGCTTTCTCGCTAAGTTCCCTTTGTCACTCATGCCTTGTTACTTAACACACACAGTTTCTGTCACCAAAATGTCCAAGTGTCAGACCTGAGGTTAAGAACCGACTAAGGAAAAAGATTGTGGTAATGAGTTGGTAGCTCAGACCATAAGCACACTTCACAGTTGGTGGTTAATGCTGTCTGAGAGCGAAATATGGCACTGAGCCACACATCCGACCAAGTGCCACGGAACTGACGGCTGTACGCTGCGTCAAGAACTCTGCTAACTGCTGCGTCAGCAAACTTTTTCCCCGATTTCATTAGGATTCTCTAAAAGACTAAATTAACCGCGATTGTATAGTGACTGGGCTATGGACAGGACGACGTCTATTCCCCGCCGTGCTCAGATCGTTCGTGGGGCCCAACTGGACTCCCGATCGATGGTTAATGTCGGTATCAAAGCGGTCGTAGCCGGCTTCTAAGCATTCATTTCCGTTTAGGGCCAAGCTGTCCCCCACACAATATTCACCGGGTGGTGTTTATTTATGAAGCACAGGTCATATTTACGTCACCAACCGATATAAGTATGGCATTTAAAGTAAATTAAACTACAGAAACTACAGTAAAATTAAACTATAGAATGCAGGTACAGTGGCGGACCCTATGAACACGACAATGAATTTTCGGGCTAATGATTTCAGGCTTACGCCGAGTTATAAATAAGATCTGCGTTCTTCTGGGATTTTACGCAGCGTAGAATGTTTGTCTCTCAAGCAATCGAAGAAGAATCTTCTTGGACTGCTCGACCCTTGAAGATAGGACCGACAGGTTGTCCCGAAACGTCGGTAACAAACTACCATTCTACGCTGCGTTAAATCCCAGAAGAGCGCAGATCTCAATTTTCGGGTTATACTACAAGAAAGGAATTACATGAGAAGCTGAGAGATTTGTAAATAAAAGTCCTGCATCATAGTTATTTGTATTTTGTCTACACAGAAATTCGGTGCTGCTGTGAAAATGTAACAAAAGTGATTGTAAAAAATGTAAGCATAAGTAACATGCGCATTCTCCAGAAGGACAGCACACGCAATAAACTTCATACACTTTAAATTACTTGTAATAAAAGGAAATGCAGTGAATGTCAGCAACGTAAAAGATGCTCTGTAATTCCGGAAATGTTTCATTAGGCAAAGCAATATCTACTGCTCACTTCTCCGGTTTAAGATCCCTGAAAAAATTATAACCGATAATTATCTTTCGATTCAAGTTAGGGGCAAGGCTTCTTTTCTTTCCGAGAACCTCCAGATCGACTCTGGAACCCACAAAGCCTCCTACTGAATATAGACATATGGCTCGTTATCCTGGGATAGGGCGGTGGGAGCGTGAAGCTGACCGCATGGCGTGTACAGATATAATTTTATGTTTATAATAGGAGATAAAATAAATATATCAACGTGTTCCAACATCAACCAAAACGTTCGATTTTTCTCCCCGTGCGATGATGGGGAGACTGATGTTCGATACCGTTATTAAATCTTCGGTGTTCTGTGACTTCAGAAATTACGTACAGAGTTCAGCTAGTGTAATTATCTCGAAAAGTTTCAAGAAAGGCAGAGAAAATACTGACACAATTTTTTTTTTCTATAACGTCTTCACGAAACTTTCGACGCTTCCATAAAGTCCTAATAAATTACGCTGGTATTACGTGCAAACGTTAATGTATACTGAGTTCTAAAAGGTTCTGACGATGGTATATACCACTGTGAACCGCTTGTTACTAGGACCTTGTCCATCGTCTTTATTGTGAATAATATGTAAAATTTAAAATACAAAAAATCTACGTTTCGGAAGATGACTCTTCTTCCGTCTTCAGGCCTACTCAGTTGCGTCCTGTTGATTGAGCTAGTCTCAATCACCGACAACTCATTTAGTGGAATCACAGTTATAAGACTTCCTGATGTCAGAATGTATACATTTGTCTAGAACATCCTCCATGTCGACCGGTTTAAACCCAAATATTTTTTATACAATTTTCCAAAATTAAATTTAATGAAACCCCGTTCAGCAATTGAGTCGGTAAATGCATACAGACAGACAGACAAACAGCATGGCTTCAATAGGCATCCGCACAGACACGAAACACGTTCAATAAATTATTTACGTTGAACTTCAGTCTCAATACGGAAATCGTTAATTTAAATGGCACTGTGAATACCCGGTGGACTGCATTGTGCGTCAGGACGCCACCTTTCACTGCGCTGCAACAGGTAAGTGTGTTAGTAAATCTGATGGCCTCACAATGTGCAACTCTGTAATTAAACTACAAGTATATGATCCAGGTTTTGTATTTGAACTTCGAACAAAATCCGCTGCCAAACCGTGGAGACTGTTGTGTAATTAACTTCTGACAACAGCATGGATTGTCAGTATAGACAAACTCGTGTGATAATTCCCGTAGCGAGAACAAAACACAAAATTGTATTGGTGTTTGTAAACCCATGGCGTGATAAAACGAGAGACAGTAAAAATCTCCCATCTAGTAACTCGAATACGACAAATATATAGCTTTGTTGTCTGATAAAGTCAGGGTGATCAACTCAAGAATAATAAGAGGGGCGGGTCATGTAGCTCGTATGTGTGACATAATCAGGCTTAATAACAAAAAAAAATTTAAATCAAAGAAACTGAAAGTGGTCGTTTCAAACACGTGGGCTTACTTTTGATGACTTCTTAACCCTCTGAAGGCCAAATCTGTCTATTTTAAATAAGGATTCAGTGCGTACCGCGCAGTAAACACTCTCTACCTCGGTTATATAAAACCACTCTGCTAATGTTGTATAAGACAAAAGTCGTTGTTTATCCTGAGATACGTACAAAACACATAAACGTAATGTGAGAACTATGTAGAATTTTTTAATTTTAAACCTGGTGGAACGTAAATTAACCGCTAGGCTTTAAAAGGTTAAACCTCTTAAGCAAGCAAAAGATAACTTTCTTGACGGTTCCTCTTTCCCAAGGGACATAAATTTTGTTAGGAAATCCCAATACATCCCTCATTTGTCTAAGGTTAAGACGGCCGAGGTAATGAAACCGAAGAAGGTAGAGAGAAATCTGCCCCAGTGATAATTTGTCCACCAGAAAACCCACGTGCAATAGCCCGGGCTCGAGCCTGGGCCATCGTAGTGAAATCTGTCTCAATTTGTTCAAAGGTTCAGTTTCTAAATCACAGGCAACATTACGTCTCCAATGTAAATTAGAGCAGGTTAGTGTTTACGGGATTAAACTTTCTTTATTATGAGTGTAATATGAACCAAGTAACTGCACTGTAAGATATACATATGTAGAGATTTTGAGTGCGGTAAATTAGAGGTCGTAATGAGAGTTGTGTTTTGAAGGATTTAGTGGGTTCAGCTGACTCATGAAAGGGGCCTTTAAAACGCGGAGAATATTTTGCCCCAATTACGAACACTCTACTTCCCAAGGACCCTACAGCATGGCGAGATTATTAGAACAGACGCAGTAACCAGCACACGTACACACTGCACCAACTATAATGCGAGCACATCCAGTCATCTTCTTCCTTCATCAGAAAGAATAAGCTTTCATTGTGTTTAATTAAATACTAGGCCACGAACGTCTATTTATGAATGGAGGTAGGACTCCGCGTATTATTCGACTCGGCACTAGATGGAGGTGACTGGCCGATTTACTGTCGGGTAAAGGGCTCCTGGTACCAACTGGACAAGAGCCAGGGTCGACATTAAAGCCCGTTTGGACGTTTCGGAGAAGAGAAAAAAAAATACCTGCCCCTACCAGAGAACTAAACCCAAATTGTTCAAATCGTGTTCTAGTTAATACACTGCGTAAGCTATCCCGGTTAACAGTCGCCAAGTTAAGACTAAATTTCTACATCCATCAGTATTAAATTTCGGTACCTCGAATGATGCCCTATACTTTAAAGGTCGTGTATTTCATTATACTTGTATAATTAACGTAATGTATATATCAGCCCCTTCTCTGGTATCGTCTGCTCATTAAGGTTCTTGATACACGCGGACGGAACCTCCTGTCTCGCCGCCTTAGCTCTGTCATTATTCTAGGCGCAGTACGCCGAGCACAAATGAAATTACACGAGATTTAATTTCTGTGGCACTAATATGTAATTTATTATTGCAGTTGCTCCATAGAGGAAATAAACACAAGCTTATCCCTTTGGTAACAAGTCAGTTCGTACCTACAAATGACAAATTTTTTTAAAAAATCTGATTTTAAGCTACGGTTGTGAAATTTGGACAGTGGATTACAGGTTAAAGAAAAATTTGTTAACTACAGAAATGGATGTTTGGATAAGAGCTGCAAAAACATCCACAATATTGAAAGTAATATGAAGTAATTACAGAGAAATGAGAGTAGCACAAAAATTTTTGGAAAGAATAGAAAATAACATGTTAAAATGATATGGGCATGTACTGCGCATGGAAGATAACAAAATATTGACCTGGTCGCCTGAAGGAAGAAAAGGAAGAGGAAGGCGCGGAAAGAAGTTGAGAAGTGAAGTGGAAAGAGTGTTGAAGCAGAATAATCTAACAACTGAAGAAGCAGTAAACCGACAAATATGGGGAAAAGCGACTGAGGATCAGTAACTGGCGTAACACTGGAAAACTGTTATAGATAGATATAAAAATCTGATATAAGGCGGTCCTCGACGTACGTTTGGATACCTTTTGCTCCGTGGGGTGGCTAACACGTTTCCGGACGAACGTGCCTCCATCTTCAGGGTCAAATATTATGCGCTTTATATGAAGATAATACCACGTATTACGTTTAAAATACATGTCAATACTACTGTCACAAAGATTCGCTACGGGCTGGACGGTACGCGGATCGAATCCCGTAGGAGACGAGATTTCCCGCTCCGAGGCCCACCCAGCCCCCTGTATAATAGGTATAGAAATTTTTACGGAGGTAAATCTGCCGGGGCGTGGTGCAGACAACCCCTTACATTTCTGGTTTCGAATAGGTTGGAGCTATACCACCACCACCTCCCTTTGTGCCTGCACAGGAACGTCATAGGGCGACCTTTACCTTACTATTCTAACACAGAATTTATGCAGCACTTCGTCAATAAATCTTCCTAGGTCTTATCGATGACGTCAGCGCCGTTAGTTCATTCTAATGTACAGCTTCTTAAAAGTTGTTGTAAGGTACGATAAATGTACCAAATTAGAGCAAGAAGCCCTGAAGAGAGAACCACGTGAAATGTCTTACTTATTTTGATTTAATGTAAGAAACTCGCAAAGGACAAAGAGTCTAATTTGGGCCCTGCCATGGCTCAGGCGGTTAGTCGCCGGCCTCTCACCGCGGAGGCCCGATTTCGATCCCGGGTTAGTCCATGTGGAATTTGTGGTGGATAAAGTGGCACTGGGACAGGTTTTCCCCCGAGTACTTCGGTTTTCACCTGTCAATTTAATTCCACCGTTGCTCCATTACTCGGAAAAACGAAAAAACAATAATCATCTTCATCACAAGGGTTGCATAATAAGCCTCAAGGCTGCGGTGCGTCCGTAGCTTCTGCTGCGGGACCCTTCACCGCAAAAAAACTACTACCTGTTTCGATCCCAAAGGTACCATCATCAGGAAACCAAACCAAAGCAATACCGCATAAAAAATTAGCCACTTTTTTACAGTGAAAAAGAGTCAAAGAGTTAAAATGTAGACAATACTTTGCATATAGTTGTATAAGTGTATTGGATATTGCTATACAGTATCTGGGAGGCAGCCGACGTACTTAACGAAGGATAACAACTTGACTGGCGGCTGGTTCCTTCTACAAAAGCAAGGATTAACTCGCTTCGGCGCAGAGACATCAAATTGAGACTGTGCGCAGGTCTCAAAAATTATCCTTGACGCAGGGACAAAAAGACAGGTCGCGCTAGGTGTTTCATTGCATACAATGCAAGTGATAGCTTACAAAATTTTACATCAGTGTGTCCAGGATATCACAAGAAAATTAATCGTAGTATTACTGAAATATCTACAAAAACAATGCAACAGATAACGATATGCAAGCATCAAACAGTCGATTTCCCCTACCTTTAATGAAGTCGACTGCCATCTCGAGGCCATACGTGTCCTTATCGCAGTCGTCCAGGATATGGGCGCCGATTGTCACGTTCGGAATCATCTTAGGATCCCTGTTGAGCATGTCCAGAGTGTACAACATCGTCTCCAAGGCTTGAATCCCACCCTGTGGCATGATACGTCCACAAGTTGTGTTGTCTTCCCTCTCGTGAACCATCATAAGCCCTCCTAGAATCAAGTCTCCCGCAACTTCGGCCGACAATTTCACCGGCCACCCCGGTTCGTCATCCGAAGCACTCCCGTTACGCGAAATTGCAGACACTGAAGTCCGAGTACCGTTACTTGCTGTGCCGCTGACAAGAGACTCCGGAGTGGATAAAACCGGCGTAAGTGAACTCCATATCCCTTCATCTTTATCGTAATAATCAGGCGTTGAAAAATTGAAGTTATAAGAATATGAAGTACTATTTTCCTCAAAATTAAACTCTGCTGTGACACCAGAATTTGCATTAATAGGGGCAAATCCATAAAGTATTCCGCTAGAATTATAAGATCCCGTAATTTGTAATGTATTTTTATCACCTACAGATACGGTAGCGTTTTGCTGTACGTCGTGGTTTGTCGTATAGTTTTGGCTGTCCGCTGAGACACTAAAGGCATCTGCATTAAACTTGTCGTTCTCTGAGCGGCTGTGCAAGTAGCTAGTTCCCTCGTCATTTACGCGGTTTGCAAACGGTTTAGATGTTAATGCAGAAACTTCTTGGAACGCCTTCTCAGTTAACTCAAATTTTGTATTCTCTGAATAAGCAACAGATGTGTCATTATCGCCTCCAACACTACCTCTGTGAGGACGAAGTGTTATATTTTTTCCTGAAGGCTGCATTGTGTCGCTACTGTCTACAGTTTCCGGGTGTAGAACACTAGCATCTAACGACATATTTTCAACATCTTTTGTACTATTATTTGCAAAACCTCTCTTCTGAGTATTTCGATAATTAGTTTTATTTAAATTGAAGCTTTCCGCGAACCCTGACTTATTTTCATCATTCTTCATTACCAATTCATTAACGTTGTTACTGTAAGGTCTTGGGATCTCAGTGTCTCTAGTTTTAAGCACTCTTAACCTGTCAAATTTTCCCCCCTGTGTTCGTGAGGACATAACACCCTCCTGTTTCACCACCGAAGGACCGCTAAGTGCAACACCGTGTCCAACCGCAGCAAGAGATCCACCAGTGTCGCCGTCATGCCTATCAGAACCCACTTTCACACTGTCTCGAACACTAACTTTCAAAGTTCCATTATATCCTAAATCGCGATGCAAGTTATTTGACATAATATCTGAATCGATATTAGTACCGGAAACAAAATCGATACCTTTTCCTACTTCAGTCCTCCTCGCATTTCCCGCATTATTACCCCCACCTGTATCTACCCACAATCCATTAATTTCACTGCTTGCCAATTCACATTCGATAGCATCTTCAACCTCAACATTTAAAACTGTTACACCGAACCGCTTTCTACCACTCCGCCAGTATCGTCGACTCCGCTCTCCGCAGCTACAACACTTTGGTTTCCGCACTCGCGTCCGCGATCCTCAGAATAAACTGCACTGTCATTCAGTTCGACCAACTGTGTATATTTCACTACGCCGAAAATCTCCTTTGTGATTGAACCATTGTTATCGTTGTCTAGATGCATCTCATTTACCGTTTCGACAAAACTGTTGGGCTTCTCAGTCCCCGTACCGTTTGTATTGATTAAACTTGCTACAGAATTCAGTTTCTCTTCTCTTTCTGAAGCTGCTAAAGCCAGACTCATAACGTCTCCATGGGTATTAGAGTTCGTGGTTATATTAATGTCAAAGTCATTTGTGTTGACAATCGTAATGGCACCGTCATTCTTTTCACTGCCGACATTTAAATTTGGACTGTGCTCTACCCGAGGACTCCATTCATTCTCTACACTGTCTCTGCTGTTAATTACTCTAATGAGCCCTTCTACGTCTGACGTTTCATTTGGTAATTCATTCACCTGTGTGTGATCGCTACTGTAGTCTACAAAAGAACTCTTATTGCTTGTGAAATTTGAGATTAATCTTTTGGAAGAGAGGAGGGCCTCGTGACGGCCATTACTGTTTTCTTCATATAATGCTGGCATATCCGATCGTTCGTACACGTCCGTTGCATTTGTAGGGGCTGAAGAATTTGAAAATGAAATATTCCCCGAATCGTTGGAAGGCCATTTGACGTACTGAAAGGAACTGTTCGCTTCAGTTGTTTCTGGATGAGCCTGTGGCAACGTTACCGCTTTCCTGGACTCCTTCTGTGATCCTGATTCGAATTTCGAATGTTTCTCGTCAGCCTCTCCTTTTTCTTTGGTGATGGAAGGAGTTCTGGCTGGTGTTTCTTCTTTAATGGATTTCTGGTCTGACGCAGTTGACTGTCGTAACTGGCGAGTAAACGCGTGTGACAGTGCTGCTATCATGCGGAAGAAATACGGTGAGGTTGTTCCGAAATCGGAATGTTTCACTGCGGAAGTACTTTCCTGGTTTCTGCTTGCGGTTACACTGTTAACATCTGACACTAGATGCTGTTCTTGTGACACAAATAAATTGTCATTATCGGCAGACATTGCGGTGGAAGAACTCGTACCGTCTAATGCAGCATCTCTTTGAACTGCGGTGTCTAGCGGAGGTACAGGGTGTTCGGAATTGTAAGCACGATAATGTTTATCAAAACGAGTAAATTTACGTGACGTAAGCGTTGCGCACGTGACTGTTTTCACTTCATATGTCAGTAGCATGAGAGTCACAAATGTTAACAGTTCCACGAACATTAAACAAACACTCGTAAATTTATACACAGCCTTCACCATAGTGAGACGTGTTACACAATTCGGGAAGTTAATGCCTGAACAACATCAACGCACACTTCTTGAAACAGCATCGTAGAGCTTCTTCTTGCCTTTGATTCCCTTGTGCTGAAGACAAACGCGTCGAACCAGCCTCATCTTTGAATAGCAACAGTTCCTCCTCCTGTAACAATCAAAAATAAAATTATTTCCTTACACGTATGCACTAAATAAATACAATAAGCAGGGCGAAAATAAGATATTTTAGGGCTCGTTGAAATTACGATAACCGTTTCGTAGTTTCGGATGTGGTTACTGAGCATTCGGAGCAACCTACTGGAGGCAGAGGGTTCAACCGAAATTTCGGTGAAAAACCTACGAAATGTCAGTGTCTTAACCCAGACGATAATACGTAATTATTTTTTTTTTCGTGTTCGTAGCGAGATTGTATTAACATAATGTAAGCAATCAGCGCCTCTGGCGGCAGTAGCTGTGTCACTGCGGTAACTATGAACTCACAACGACTAAGAGGCGATGCACCACATCTCAGCTACAGACAAATATCACTGTTCAATCTGTATAAAAATGATAGTAATTAGGGGTACTGGGTCGTACAAACTTCCCCCTGTAAATATTTACAAATTGTCTATTGTACAATAATTTTGTATTAAATGCGTTGATCCGGTCACATGAAAACACAAGTCTTGTCAGCTTAATAGACAAACATCTTTACAAATTTACGTGATATGGAGAAATTATTATTATTACTAGCAGTAGTAGTAGTAGTAGTAGTAGCAAAGCAGTAATAGTAGCAACAGTAGTAGTAGTAGTAGCAAAACAGTTGTAATAGTAGTAGCAAAACAGTTGCAATAGTAGTAGCAAATTAGTAATAGTAGCAATAGTAGTAGTAGTAGCAGCAAAGTAGTAATAGTACCAACAGCAGTAGTGGTAGTAGTAGCAAATTAGTAATAGTAGGAACAGTAGTAGTAGTAGCAAAGTAGTAATAGTAGCAACAGCAGCAGCAGTAGTGGTAGTAGTAGCAAATTAGTATAGTAGACACAGTAGTAGTAGTACAAAGTAGTAATAATACCAACAGCAGTAGTGGTAGTAGTAGCAAATTAGTAATAGTAGCAACAGCAGCAGTAGTAGTAGCAAATTAGTGTAGTAGCAACAGCAGTAGTAGTAGTAGTAGTAGTAGTAGTAGTAGTAGTAGTAGTAGTAGTAGTAGCAAAGTAGTAATAATACCAACAGCAGTAGTGGTAGTAGTAGCAAATTAGTAATAGTAGGAAGAGTAGTAGTAGTAGCAAATTAGTAATAGTAGGAACAGTAGTAGTAGTAGCAAAGTAGTAATAGTAGCAATAGTAGTAGTAGTAGCAGCAAAGTAGTAATAGTAGCAATAGTAGTAGTAGTAGTAGTAGTAGTAGTAGCAGCAAAGTAGTAATAGTACCAACAGCAGTAGTGGTAGTAGTAGCAAAGTAGTAATAGTAGCAACAGCAGCAGTAGTAGTAGCAAATTAGTGTAGTAGCAACAGTAGTAGTAGTAGTAGTAGTAGTAGTAGTAGTAGTAGTAGTAGTAGTAGTAGCAAAGTAGTAATAGTAGCAATAGTAGTAGTAGTAGTAGTAGTAGTAGCAGCAAAGTAGTAATAGTACCAACAGCAGTAGTGGTAGTAGTAGCAAAGTAGTAATAGTAGCAACAGCAGCAGTAGTAGTAGCAAATTAGTGTAGTAGCAACAGTAGTAGTAGTAGTAGTAGTAGTAGTAGTAGCAAAGTAGTAATAATACCAACAGCAGTAGTGGTAGTAGTAGCAAATTAGTAATAGTAGGAAGAGTAGTAGTAGTAGCAAATTAGTAATAGTAGCAACAGCAGCAGTAGTAGTAGCAAATTTGTGTAGTAGCAACAGTAGTAGTAGTAGTAGTAGTAGTAGTAGTAGTTAGTAGTAGTAGTAGTAGCAAAGTAGTAATAATACCAACAGCAGTAGTGGTAGTAGTAGCAAATTAGTAATAGTAGGAAGAGTAGTAGTAGTAGCAAATTAGTAATAGTAGGAACAGTAGTAGTAGTAGCAAAGTAGTAATAGTAGCAATAGTAGTAGTAGTAGCAGCAAAGTAGTAATAGTAGCAATAGTAGTAGCAAAGTAGTAATAGTAGCAACAGCAGCAGTAGTAGTAGCAAATTAGTGTAGTAGCAACAGTAGTAGTAGTAGTAGTAGTAGTAGTAGTAGCAAAGTAGTAATAATACCAACAGCAGTAGTGGTAGTAGTAGCAAATTAGTAATAGTAGGAAGAGTAGTAGTAGTAGCAAATTAGTAATAGTAGGAACAGTAGTAGTAGTAGCAAAGTAGTAATAGTAGCAATAGTAGTAGTAGTAGCAGCAAAGTAGTAATAGTAGCAATAGTAGTAGTAGTAGTAGTAGCAGCAAAGTAGTAATAGTACCAACAGCAGTAGTGGTAGTAGTAGCAAATTAGTAATAGTAGGAACAGTAGTAGTAGCAAAGTAGTAATAGTAGCAATAGTAGTAGTAGTAGTAGTAGCAGCAAAGTAGTAATAGTACCAACAGCAGTAGTGGTAGTAGTAGCAAATTAGTAATAGTAGGAACAGTAGTAGTAGTAGTAGCAAAGTAGTAATAGTAGCAACAGCAGCAGTAGTAGTAGCAAATTAGTATAGTAGAAACAGTAGTAGTAGTAGTAGCAAAGTAGTAATAGTAGCAACAGTAGTAGTAGTAGTAGTAGTAGTAGTAGTTCTCCCTAAAGTGTTACACAGGTTAATCCTACTCATAATTACAGATCTTACCCAATGAACTACAGTTTTCTTAAACAGTTATTTCTGACGACAGAAATCTGTAGACAGTTTGGTGTGTTCGAAGCATTGCTGTCTTTTGGACGTTGCTGGCAATGCTGTCATTCAGGTTTAGAATTTTCAAAACCTTGTGATGCGTCTCCAACATCGCTTAGTTTCTGACAAGACCACAGGTACTATTGGTAAGACTAAAGGTACTATTGGCAAGACTACAGGTACTATTGGTAAGACTACAGGTAAAATTGGCAAGACTACAGGTAAAATTGACAAGACTACAGGTACTATTGGCAACACTACAGGAACTATTTGTAAGACTACATGTACTGTTGGCAAGACTACAGGTAATATTTGCAAGACTACATGTACTATTGGCAATACTACAGGTACTATTGGCAAGACTACATGTACTATTGGCAATACTACATGTACTATTGGTAAGACTACAGGTACTATTGGCAAGACTACATGTACTATTGGCAAGACTACAGGTACTATTGGCAATACTACAGGTACTATTGGCAAGACTACATGTACTATTGGTAAGACTACAGGTACTATTTGCAAGACTACAGGTACTATTGGCAAGACTACAGGTACTATTGCCACCTGCTCCATATATCATTACTACTAACGCTTTGGAAGAAATTTACCTTGCATTTCTCGTGAGATCTCAGTAAGGAGACGTATTGAAAAGCTTTAAACCTATCTCCATAATACGTAGGTTATTCCATGGCGAATTCAGTGTGTCGCAATACCGAATTGAGGTTAAAGTCATTAAGTTTAACATATATTTAATAAACTACATTATGTGTGAAAATTACGTGTCAATTTTAATAAAGTAAACACAATGGTTCGTGGAAAATAAAACCGTTATGAAATTAAACTCACAAATTGAGATTTGAGAAAACATAAATGTATATTACATCTGATGCTCTCAAAGCGATACATATGAAGATCATGGTCGTATGGAATGTGACGCCGTGTAGTTTCGCACCTAGCTATGACCTACATGACTTCACAATCCGAAAGTTTATAACCTCGACAGCCAGTGAACAATTTATTGTCACGCTTCACTAAATCGTAGCAGAAACTTTCAGCGTTTCAAATGCAATCGTTTCTGCTGCATATTCCGATCCATGTTGAAGTAATTCCGTCAATGTAATTAATTTTTACAAATATGCCTCAACAGTTGTATTGAACAAAATTACAGTGTGACAGTGATGAAATTATAAACCAAAATGGCAATATTGTAGACTGAACTGCACTGCCAATGTATGAATTCGTGATACAAATCCAGAGGGCTTTACTAATTAGATCTTCCAACACTGTACGTCAGTCCACAGCACCTGACTCGAATTCCGACAGTGGTCACTGCATTCCAGTTTCGGTCATTGTGGTCGCTCCAATGGAGGGAAGGTGTAAGTTTGGAATCATTTGGGACTGTTAAGAGAAAAACGTTAATCGAGCTACAGAAGTCCTTCCTACGATATCGAGGTCAGTTACGGTTTATACTGTTCATTCCTTGCACTGATGGTAACCAATTCACAACACTAGACCAATAAAATGCACAATACTCTTCCTTAGATATCTATATTACAATATCACATTGAATATTCCTACATGTTTCGATCTCCAAGAGATCATCATCAGGGAATCAAATCAAAGTAACACCGCATGAAAACAAAGTAACAACCTTTGAATACATTAGAAAGTGTAACAAAGTTAATCAGTTAAAATGTAGGCACTTCTCTGTAGTATATTTGTAAAAGTGTAGAGGATCGTGTATCTCGGATGCAGCCCACGTACTTAAAGAAGGATAACACAGTACTGTGTAATATTTTTCATGGACACCAACGTTTCGAAGAAAAATTCTGCATCCATTTTCAGGGTTGAATTAGGATGTCACGTAATCTTTAGAAAACATTAGAATAGGTGTCTTATAATGAAATATAACTGCACACACCCTACCAGAAGAGAAACAGAGTTAGGAATACCTATGGGTAATTTGGTTTGCGAAAGTTGGGCGGGGCATATAGCACGTATGGGGGAGGAGAGAGTTGCATATAGGATTTTGGTGGGGATACCTGAGGGAAGGAGACCACTTGGAAGACCCAGGCTTAGATGGGAGGATAATATTAAAATGGACCTTCAAGAAGTGCGATGGCGGGGCATGGACTGGATTGATATGGCTCAGGATAGGGACAGGTGGCGGGCTGTTGTGTGTGCGGTAATGAACCTTCGGGTTCCATAAAACGCGGGGAATTTCTTGACTAGCTGACGACCTGTTAGCTTCTCAAGAAGGATTGTGCTACATGGAGTTAGTTAGTTAGTTAGAAAGTCAAAAGTAAGCAATTCTTGTCGAACGATAAAGAAGAAGAAACTTTTGTATATAGGTGTATAACGTATCACTAGGTCTATCTCTCAGGGTGTCTATATGAACTTAATTTATTTGTGTGTTTCTGCAGGACTATAGTCAAATTAGGTTCATCAACATGTGAGATAATACTATTACTTCCAATACGTAACTGTGTGGGAGAGAATCACACAAGCCTATAAAAGGTACAGTAATCCCATTACAGGCCTGGACAGGCCCTTAGGGTTCCAGGAGGTTGAGGCTCCCACATTTCTAGACAATCAGTACATGAAGGTGGTAAGGTTGTCAGCCCTACGCACCGGCCGCTTTTACCCCCCAGGAAAGATTCCTGGTACTCATTTCTGTTAGAGGCTGAGTCGACCCCCAGGGCCATAGTGCGACCGAAAGGATTATGTCATTAAAAAATTCCAGTGACACCATCGGGAATCGAACCCGCGACGTTCCGGTTTGTAGCGCAGTGCCTCAACCAACTGCGCCACCGCGCGCCCTCCACACAAGCCTATACCTACCGAAAAATCAGTCCGTAATTTGGACAATATTAGACAGTGACTTTATGGGCACCCTGAACCCAAATTCTAATCTCCGATGCCATTAAGCAATTTCAAGTACTCTAAACTTAAAACAAATACAATATAGTAGCAGGCGGGCTTAGGGATTGACTGTGCAAAAGGCACACAGAAGGCCGTGCCATGGCTCAGGCGGTTAGTCGCCGGCCTCTCACCACGGAGGCCCGGAGTTCGGTCCCAGGTCAAGTCCATGTGAGATTTGTGGTGGACAAAGTGGCACTGGGACAGGTTTTTCTCCGAGTTGTCGGTTTTCCCTGTCAATTTCATTCCACTGGTGCTCCATTACTTGTAAAACTTGGTAAAAAACTGCTCATCTTCATCATAGGGTTGCACAATAAGCCTTAAGGCTGCGGTGCGTCCGTAGCATCAGTTGCGGGGCCCCCTCACCACAAAAAAAAAAAAAAAAAAAAAAGGCACACAGAAATTCCGAACAACGATTTGCAAGTCAATGAGATGTACTCGAATGAATTTTGAGTGACAGCAGAGAGTCTGTAACGTTATCTCAAACTAGCAATATACTAGAATATCGCGCAATTAGCATTGAGACGCACGCTTTCTAAAGTCGTGTTTCTGCCCTCGCCCCTTTCACATATTGACATCAAAGTGGCTTTCCTTTTTCGCCCACACTGAAAAAAAAAAAAACGTTTTCCGATTTTAATCAACTCTGTAACAAGCCAACTGTGTCTGCACTTTCTGCTCAAAGTTATAACAGCACGCCTTCAAAGTATACCTCACCTCAAGCATACTTCAGTTTCGCTTTCTTTGCTGCCTACTCCCCTTACCCCACCTACTACCATTCATTCTCTACTTTTAATGTTCCTTCAACATTTACACTTCAAAATCTAACATCTTCCGTCTTATCACTTCCTTTATACGCTTCTCTTCTTCTCTCTTCTCCCTTCTTTTAAATCTATTTATTCCTCTTATCTACTGTGTGCAAATGTCTGTTGAGGCCACAGGCAAAGTCTACTTCTACCCTACGTTTTCGATTATCTCTGTTACCTTACTTTCCCACGTGCCTAATAGATGGCAGGGGAATACTCTTTCCATATCATTTAACTAAGACTGAGGTAGTTAATTACTTTCAACACATAGACTTTTTTACGCGGAAATGAGCAGGACTGAGCAGGACTGAGCACTGCGGACGGGCGGCGTCCTCGATCGATAAACAGCAACGATGTCGTCCGCTCTACGGCGAGCAGTCCCGCGATAAACACCCTTTACGGTACAAATTGTTAATGTAGACCATTTGAGCAGGTTTGTACTAGCATAAGCGATTTCCGTTTTAAGCTGGACACCGTGCAGTTACTTTGTAATCTGATCTGTCTATTTTCAAGAAAATGGGGAGGGGGGGTGTTTTAGTAAAGCCACAATGCAGATAAAAAAAGCCATTTCACCCAAAGACGCACACTACCAAAACGCACAAAAAAGGGTTAAAATTATACTTTTTCCTCCAACATTTCGAAAATTCTGACTATCCAATAGATATTTCTTATTAACCTCATCAAGTAAAGGTGTTATCCTTATTAATTCTTTTAAATCTTGAAGGTAAAGGTAAAGATCGCCCGAGAACAGGCCATGAAGACCCAGAGGGGTAGTGGAGGTATAGCTCTACTCTTGTTTAACCTCGGCACTAGATGGGAGTGGGTGCTCAACGCCACGTCCCGGCCGCTTTAACCCCGAGAAAGACCCGGTACCCATTGTAGAGGAGGCAGGGTGGGCCCCAGGGCCACTCTGGACTGTGCGGAAAATCTCGCCCGCACAGGGATTCGATCACCAGACCGTCCAGCCCGTAGCGAGTCGCTATACCGACTGAGCTATCGCGGCCCACATCTTGGAGACCGAAGCCTATAACACAGGCTTAGCCTAGCACTGAAAGAAGTCGAGAAATAATGTGCAATAATTTGTCTGACAACTCAGGGCGTAACACCCAGCACAAAACTCCCTTACTCACATGCTATAGGGCCCGAATTTCGGCCGGGTCATTGAGGATTGTGACTGCTATTTGTCGTGGTTTTCTGTAGTCTCTCCACGTGAGTTACGGGAGTTTCCTCGATTAGGCCACGAACGCTTGCGTCTGACTTACCATTCCTCAATCAATCGTAACATTCAACGCCATATTTTCTAAGAAACCGACAGAATCTTAAAACTAACCACGAAATATAAAATAATGCAAAGAGTATATTTTCACTTTCAACGAATTCGTCGCTCGCATTCTTGGTATTTCACTACAGTTAAACCCACATATCTTAGCATACTCTGCGTGTCATTACAATCTGTTAAGGCACTTTTATTGCTCCTTTCTCTGTGCCACGACCATATTAAGGTTTAACACAATTAAGTTCAACCTATGCGAGATGTAAAGCTTCATAGCTATATTCTAAAGATGCGACATCGCACGGTCTCGTAGATCGGCACCTATCTACCAAACTACACGACCCTTATCAAGGCATAAGAATTAAATTAAATTTAGGGGTAACAAAGAGCATTTAGAGGCATGTGGATGTATGGAAGGAAAGAGGAAACATAACACAGGATACTGCATGGCATAAAATAAAGATGGATTGAATGCAAAGCTTTCATGTGCTTTTATTTTACACCGTGTAATGTATTATATTATCGACCTCGGTGGACTAGTGGTTAGCGTGCTCGCCACTGGACCCAAGGTTCGCGGGTTCGATCCCGACCGAGGTCGATGGATTTTTAAGGGTGATAAATGTCGTAGATTTACGGCATGTAAAAGAACCTTACGGTCATGAATAAAAATGTTGCGTAAGCCAAATTGCCTCCTTTCTCATCCAAAGTCTCCTGACTCCTGCCAGATGGCTCTGGCGTGCACATCAGGATCGATAGAACACTAAGCGCGGCTAGCTGGCCGGTCACCAGCTCCCATGAATCGCATGACTTAGTAACCGAGGCAAGAGGAGGCCCAGGCCCATACAGGGTGTTGAGCCAAGAATTATTTATAATGTATTATATTACCTACATATTCTCTGCCTCTCTATACGTTCACACAACTCCCAATAGTTTCTCTTTGTATCTTTTCAACTCCATTTATCCCGCTTTCCTTCACATGCTTCTCGCATTACAACAAAAACCTAAACTGCTCCATTTTATCACGTTTCCGTCAGTACCATATTGACGAAAGCCCAATAAAAACAGCTCGAAATTTTACCCATAAGATAATTTGTCATAACATTTTAACACTCTTCTTCTCTAACAAACTAATTTCTCTTCTACTGTGTTTGTTACTTCCACACTGTGGTTATTCCTTGCTGTACTACAAAGTTCCGTACTTACTCGGTTTTCATTTCTCAAATACTTCATTCTCCCTAGCCTTAATTTTCTCTTCTTTCTTTCTCCGATAATTCCATCATGCCTCTCCTTTTAAATCCATTTATCACTCCAACATTTTAAGACATTTTTCACTCCCATGTAGCAATATATCTTCTGCTAACTTTACGCCACTTTTTCCACGTGTTTACTCAGGTGTCTTCTCCGTCTTCCTTAATTCATCCTCAAATACTTCTTCAAAACATCTCGGTCTTCTCACCTCCATTTGCTCGTTGTTTCCAGCTTCTCGTCACGGTCCTGCGGTAAATACGCAGACTACATTGTAATGCAGACATCTCGCTTGTTTTTCCCCTCTGATGTCTTTTGCGACAAGATTTTAGTCCCGCGCGTGACGTTTGGAGAAGTCACAGATTTGGTTCACGTACTTACTTGAACACAATTTAACTTTGTGGTCTCTTAAAAATCGCACCCACTGAGGGAACAAAACTGTGTGTCTCGACTGCAAATAGCAGTTCTCTTCAGATGCTCCTTCCTGCAAATAAAGCAAGTCACACTGTCATGCACTGTAGCAGTCACACTGTCATGCACTGTAGCAGTCACAAGCATTACAAATGATCCCTGTCTCCTAAGCCAGCAATTCCCAATGTGTTTTTTTTTCAAAACGAGTTTTACGAGGGCAAAACTTGGCACTGAACACTTGCGTCCTTAAATTGATGTTGGGATGATTTTATGGTCTAAAAGCAGGCAATTTGGGTGTACAGAGATGTGAGATAACAGATTTCTAGAAGCTTAGATGCGTCAGATTGCAAGGAAGAAATAACATTTCATATTTACAAAAGGTAAATGTTATGTCAAAAAGTGTGTGATCGTGAAGCCTCGAAAAATGAGGCGGTCTAGGCCCCCTAGGGGCTATCGAGCCATTGGAAAAAAAAAATGTAATGTCGCTCCTGTCCACGCGACGAAGGCCTATACAGCGAGTGGATGTATAGGGTAGGTGTTCACTTGTAGTAGTGTCTGTTATTGTTGCCAAATTTTGACCGAAATCAAAATGTGTCTAAAAATCTTCTTAAAAGTCACCTTGTGCAAGTCGCTCTGCTCCAATCAGGCGGACAGACACGACAAGGCTAATAGCTGCTTTTGGCAACTGCTTTGTGAAAGCGTCTAACGAATGATATTTGATTGTCCAATAAGATTTTACTTTGCCGATCTCAGTGACCGTGCGGTCTAAGGCGTGGGTCTTCGGCCGTTCGCTTACTGGATCGTGGGTTCGAATCCCACCGGGGGCATGGATGTCTGTGTTGTGTTTGTTGTAAGGACGGTAGCAAGGAACGTAAAGTGACATGAAGGACGAAAGGATTTAAATAGTACAAAAATGGATCAAAGGGAGAAAACCCCGGACAGCCAAAAAAAAAAAAAAATCCCACCGGGGGCATGGATGTTTGTCTGTGGAGTGTTGTGTGTTGTCAGGTAGAGGTCTCTGCGACGGGTGATCATCGTCCAGAGGAGTCCTACCGAGTGTGGTGTGTCTAAATGTGATCGTGAAGCCTCGAAAAATGAGGCGGCTTAGGCCCCCAAGGGGCTGTCGAGCCATTGGGAAAAAAAAAAGATTTTCTTTTATTTTTGTTCTTATTTTATTTACGCCAACGGTCCATCACGGGCTTAGGTAAAACTGCATTCGGCTTTCGTTCAAACTCTCACTTATTCACCGCGGTAACAGAGTCAGTGTTGATTGGACGGTCGTTACTCTTTACCGGTAAGTTCATTCCGGTAACGAACCCCACCCCATGGCTACTGATGTTACATGTTTGGCCGTTTTGTGGCCAGATGCAAACTGAAATTCGTCGGTGCAGAATATGTCACATAAACTTGTGGAGCACACAGAGTAATCATCTTCAGATAAGTCTTCGGGGACGTGAAGCCATGACTTTGTTCCGTAGTTCCCAAAGTATCGAATGAACATAAGACAGGCGAAGTTTCCGCGTCCAAGGCATGAAACAAATAGCGGAGTACAGTACAGCCTTTAACCTCAATACGCATATTAGTGAGGGTGGAGAAGTCAATTTCAAGCTCCTCCCGTCTTTACCCCCTGTGGAGAAACCCTTGATATCCATTGAGAAGGAAGTCGAACGATTTTGACCATTATGAGATGATGAACATCTATTGCTAGTGACGGGATTCGAATCCCGGATCGTCCACCCCATAGCATAGTCATTGTACCGACCATGTTACCTTAGCTATCTTTCGAAGGATCACGGTGCCTCCAAAACGTCGGTATCTACTGTCCAACGACATAGCGTCACATTCCTAAAAAAAAAACTAAAATTTCAGCAACACCGCTTAGAAAACCTCACGTCTCGTAATCAAATTCAAATGGGGTAAAGCAGCGCTCGTATGTCTTAATCGACTGTCACACCTTCTTACTCGAAATATCCTATAGACATTCTGCAGTAATTTCTAAAAAAATGTGTGATGTAGCAAAATGTGACCGCCTTTCACACAACATGACACTTGAACTGAAGAGATTTCTGTAAAGAAATGGTCTATGCATGCGTGGCGAAGAAAAGCAAACATGGAGAGTACATGATAATTTTACGTCATAATTTACCCTCCCCCCCCCCCCCCCAAAAGAAAGAAACTAGTCTTAGCCCTTTACGTATCCACTCTTTGAAACACTGATATTACATCCCGAGCCACAGTCTATTGTATATTAACTGTACATGCTACACGAAATAAATTTTGGTATTGAACTGCAGACAATAAGGACAGATAGATGAGATCCTAGGGTCAAACGTGATGCGAATGCTATGTTAACAAATCTACGGAAGTCAATTTCAAAAGAATTAAGTTACATTTCAATATCAACATTGGAATTAACTTTTTTACTCTATCCTTATATAGAAATAAATTACTTTCAAATCTTTCATATAAATTGGAAAAACGACTACAATCACACATTTTGTTATGAGATTAATTTTCCCAGGATAGGAATTACAGGAGAATTCAGTCCACGTGGGAAACCTCTTTATCAGTTTCAGTCTGTGAAACCAGTAAATGCACTTGACAAAGGTTTTTACGTAGAGATTAACACTGCAAACGGTACCAGCATGTAGGCCCTGCTTGTCACGCGCCAGACTTTGTACTGACATACACAGATAGTGGTAGATGGTTTTTGTTACGGACACTTTGTGGAAATAATTCTATACATAACGAGAGTGGCAACATCATTATTCGTGACAAATTCGTTAACACAGCAATTAACGACCTTGTCTTCGTTCATTCCTTATTCAGACCATTCACTATTTGAATAGGACGTCGGTCTGTATTTTATATAAGGATCCAGTTCATATCTCACTAAGAGGGACGAGGTAACAGGGGAATGGAGAAGACTACACAATCAGGAGCTTTATGCTCTGCATTCCTCACAAAATATTATTGAGATGATTAAATCAAGAAGAATGAGATGGGCGGGGCATGTGGCACGTATGGAGGACAGGAGAGGTACATACAGGATTTTGGTGGGGAGACCTGAGGGAAAGAGACAATTGGAAGACCTAGGCGTAGATGGGAGGATAATATAAAAATGGATCCTCAAGAAGTGGGATTGGGGGGCATGGACTGGATTGATATGGCTCAGGATAGGGACAGGTGGCGGGCTGTTGTGAGTGCGGTAATGAACTTTCTGGTTCCATAAAACGCGGGGAATTTCTTGACTAGCTGACGACCTGTCAGCTTCTTAGGAAGGACTTTGCTGCATGGAGTTAGCCCGTACCTCACAGAAAACACAGTGTGCCTCCAATTACAAACAAGTACTACGTTCCTGATGTATCGATAAATAATGGCTGTTTGTACCGACATGTGGAACACTTAAATACACTGTGTGTGCCAAGTACAGAGCTTCTAATGTTAACCTTAACGGTACATATATTTACCACTAGGCTTTAAAAGGCCAAGCAAATAGATCCCGCTCTTTTGCACTGCTAATAAAGATATTTCACTGATTGCAAAGTTATTCCATAAACTAAATGAGTATTTTGGCTGAAATATGTACACCTGTATGTAAATCACCCTGTTTACAACAATTCAGACCAACTTATTACACATGCTCAGACGGTATTCCTTTAAGATGTATCATAATGTTATCCTCCCTTCCAGAACAAGATCTCCCAATTGGTACAATGCCTTTGGGTTTTCAGCTCGTCTGTAAAATTTGAAATTGGACAATCGCGGCCGTTTCTAAGTTTAACCAGATCACATTTTTCCCATTATTCACTGAATTAACGAAATACGTATATCTAACAACATCACATATATTATATCTAAATAGTGTCATAAAAGCAATCCCTTTACAGGCCTGGACACACCCTTAGGGTTCCGGGAGTTTGAGGCTCCCAGATTTCTAGAAAATCGGCACGTGAAGGTGGTAAGGTTATCAGTCCTACGCACCGGCCGCCTTTACCCCCCAGGAAATATTCCTGGTACTCATTTCTGTTAGAGGCTGAGTCGACCCCAGGGCCATAGTGTCACAGAAACGATTATGTCAGTGAAAAATTCCAGTGACACCATCGGAAATCGAACCCGCGACGTAGCGTAGTGCCTCAACCAACTGCGCCACCGCGCGCCCCTAAATAATGTCATAAAAGAAGCAATTTATTAGTAATGTGAAAGCTAGAAAATTGGTTTCGGAAGGCATTATACTTCTGCATGAAACAGCATACCTTTGAAATCCAAGGTTCGCAAGAAATGCTCTGTAACTTACACCGTCGGGAAAGCGTTACTGGTTTACATAAGAATCACTGTACCTTACCGGCAAGTAACACATTTTTCCTAACTTCTTCATGGTTAGTGTTGAGGGTGAACCAAAAGTATTTTCACATTGCCATTAATTTTGTCACATAGCGGACTCAGACCTAAATGACCCCGAACCTCGGACCCGCAAACACAGTACTACGGTACACCAGGCTACATTATAGACAATACAAAGCACCGCAGTAAAATCAACGAGATGACTCCTTAACACCCACTTCGTCGTGAAAACCTCCAAGTAAGTTTACCAAATCCGCCTTAAATCACTCCAAAATATCCTCGGACGGTACAGGACTGTTACTGACATCACGTGACTACTTTAAAGTTCTTCATGACACGAAACAAAGGGCCTTAATCTTTAGTTAACATCCTCGTTATTGTTCAGAGTTACAATAACATAAAACTTTTGAAAACAGGAATTTAATTACCCTAGTAATTACGTGTCTAAAATTGGATTAACTGCATAAATTTCAGTTTTGAAAGTAACAAAACTCCTTTGGTGTTCTTTGAGGCAATTTCAGGAACAGTAGCTAAATTTTAACTAAGCCACCGTACGTAAACTATAATAAACACTTAAGTAAAAGACTGTATAGAAATTTTGTAAACGCAGGCGAAACCTTCTGTTCTATGCAAGAATGGAAATGATGATGCCGATATAATAATCATGTTTTACTTACCCGTAGGAGAGACGGAGAGAACCTTGAGAAGATTATCATGGAGAGGAAGGTTGAAGGCAGAAGACCACGAGGAAGGACTGCTAATAGATGGCTAGATCAGGTGAAGAGGATCACTGATCTGCCTCTCCAACGATCCTTGAGGAAAGCCGAGGACCGTCCAGGATGGCGACACTACATACAGGATGTGCTAATATAGACGTTACAGTGGGGTCACGACACTCAGCAATGAAATTAAGTTATAAACCAACCGATGCACACTAAAACCACTCTTTAAGTAGCTTTATTATAAAATTGTTAAAATTGTACCCCTACACGTGTTTCGATCCTAGGATCATCGTCAGGGGGGTTTCTTGTTAAAAGCTACAGTCACTTCAACACATGATTTAAAATATTCTATAAGCACTGTGAACCATAAGTTAAAATCTTGTCAATAGATTCGCTAAAAGTTGTAAAATTATAAAAACACTGTAGTTAGTAGAATTGTGGAACTGCTGGCGTGTGGTGTTAAAAGCATATGAAATGTTTTTTCGTGGAGCGGAGTGTACTACGTGTCGTCCAGTCACACGCCAGCAGTTCCACAATTCTACTAACTACAGTGTTTTTATAATTTTACAACTTTTAGCGAATCTATTGACAAGATTTTAACTTATGTTTCAAAGTGCAGATAGAATATTTTAAATCATGTGTTGAAGTGACTGTAGCTTTTAGCAAGAAACCCCCTGACGATGATCCTAGGATCGAAACACGTGTAGGGGTACAATTTTAACAATTTTATAATAAAGCTACTTAAAGAGTGGTTTTAGTGTGCATCGGTTGGTTTAAGCTTAATTTAATATGACGAAGATGCACGGTGTCAATAATGTGAAACTCAGCAATGAGTAAAACGACTAGAGAAGAAGACTTAACCGTAATTAATTCATCAGTAATACATGTTTAATAAAGGAAACATTAACATCTTCCTGCTACAGTGACTAGTTGTCTAAACCCTTGACCCGTGTACAGCACGATTATTATCAGAATTACATAAAAATTAGCTTTCTGCGTCACAACCACAGGATATGTCAGCGGTATCACGACCGGTCAGTTAAGCTGTAGAAAACGCTGTTTATTCTGAGGAGCAAATAAAAGAAACAAATACACTATGTGGTCAAAGTTAAAGCTGGTGGCACATTTAGTTACCACAAGGCCTTGAAGTTTTAAACTGCATAATAAACAAAGACTTTATGAACAAGTTGTGTCCAAAGGACAATAAAAGGAATTAACCTCCTTAGCCGAAATCATTTAAGGGCCAGGTAAAAGATGAAACACCCTCCATATCGAGAACAGAATGAACCGCGATAGCTCAGTCGGTATAGCGACTCGCTACGGGTAGGACGGTCCGGGGATCGAATCCCGGTGTAGGCGAGATATTCAGCACCCGTCCAGACCGGCCCTGGGGCCCACCGAGCCTCTTATACAATGGGTACTTGGTTATTCCACGGAGGTAAAGCGGCCGGGGCGTGGCGTTAAACACCCACCCATATCTAGCGCCAAGATTAAAGAAAGAGTAGAGCTATACCTCTACTCTCCACTCTGGGACTTCATGGCCTGCTGTACGGTGAACTTTACCTTAACGAGGACAGACGTTTGGTTTGTAGGGCCTTCTGCATACCACGAAGGGGGTGATGAGTATGCAACATTGACGTAACGATAGCCGGTAGGGCATACTTTGCATTCGGAGGAAACCCGTCCGCATTACCAGTCTATCACAAATAATACGTGAATTCCTTCGAACTGAACCGGCCTAAGTAACAACAGTTTCACACATTCTTCCGAATACAAAAGCCGTCACCAAAATCTCCAAGTCTGAGGCCGCAGATCTTGTTCTGATTTCAAAATTAACCATAATTCTGTAATTCAAATTAACAAAATTTATAGTTTCCACAGCGATTGAGTTCATACCGTGGTCTTCTGCAACACCACATAATCTGGTACTTGGGTACCGACGTTTCGGCGAGGAACATATTTACTGCTCACATCTTCAGAGTTCTGTAAGAGATGGAGATTGACTTACTCATCCGAGAGTATAACAGCTTCTACTTAAGTATATGACGACATTAGTATAAGCGTTCAGCCCAAATATACGTATATTTACAATTCATATTCATATACAGGTTCACAATGGTTCTGTCGGTTAATGTCATTAGCTACCGGCTGTATGATTTGAAATAATATTTCTAATGCATTCCAATTACGTTATTGTTTACAAAACCCCTGAGTTAACTGTCAAGTGACCAAGAACAGAAAGAACAAGAACAAACACAGACGAACAACAAAAGGAAGATAAACAGAACACAAATGACACAAACACAAAAAAAACAAACATAAAGATTTACATAAATAATGTATTAGAACACATTACGATATCAAAATCAGTACGATATCTGACTCAGTGCGAAAATTTGCCTTAGAAACTTTCAGAATCGCTACAAACTGCATTTGCCGCAGTGGTACACCTGGCGAAGGGTTCATTTTTGAAGGATGCATTAACATGAAACAAAGGAAAGTTTCGGAGGTTCCGAGTGCGAAATCTAACAACTACAATAAGTCCATGGCAACACTGTATAATAAATTCCCGCTGTCAGCCGTCTTTCCAATTTCAGCCTTTCTATTCAAACATGAAAAAATTATGGGTGGCATATTGAAATTGTTAAATTTCATTTAGTGGGAGGCCTACTGAAAATTTTGAGAACCCATGAGCTAACACTGCGCTACAAACCGGAAGGTCGCGGGTTCGATTCCCGATGGTGTCATTGGAATTTTTCATTGACATAATCCTTTCAGTCGCACTATGGCCCTGGGGTCGACTCAGCCTCTAACAGAAATGAGTACCAGGAATATTTCCTGGGTGGTAAAGGCGGCCGATGCGTAGGGCTGACAACCTTGCCACCTTCATGTGCTGGTTGTCTAGAAATCTGGGAGCCTCAACCTCCTGGAACCCTAAGGGCCTGTCCAGGCCTGTAATGGGATTGCTTTACCTATGAGGTAAGATATACAATAGATATAAGTAGTGCATTAATAAAATTACAGCAGTCATATGCATTTCGCAAGATATTGAGCACAATTATGAGTTAATAAAAATTTCCTCCACTTCAACATGTTTCTAACCAAATAAATCAGGTTATCTCCTTTACGTGACTGAATGAACCCAAGGCTTCAACTTTCCTCGACTTCAGGCATGTGGACAATGTCTAGTAACCTTAATTAACGCAGTAACTTGTTTCCCAGGTCAAAGTGTAACTGTCAGAGATTGCTGAGTAGCTGCGAGCACAGATTAGTTCAGTACACACTACAAGAGTACTTATGCAAATATGGCTGAATTAGACTACAGGACCAAACAACGTGGGAGTATGTAATGGATAAGTGCTGTAGTGTATGTCAACCTTACTGTAATCCATTCTTCGCCATTAATTGACTCCATGTAGCAAGCTTCTTCTCGGAAAGCTGATAGACCATCAGCTGATTAACAATTTGTCCACATTTTATGCAAACCAAGATTCCAATATATCATCTACAAGACACGAACACTAAACCATTCTGCAACTATACTAATCCAAACCCAACACCGTTTCCCATTTCCTCTCAGCTATAATGTAGGCCTTTAAACATTAAGAAGAAAAGCGAAATTACTTTTCTATTCAATGCTCCCCCATTTCCGCAACAGCAATGCTTTTTTGGAAAGTTCCCAGGCTTTGCCCGTTTGTCCTTCTGGTAAGAACATCTAGATAAAGATGAGGATGAAGCACTGGTGGAACAATATTGACACGGGATAATTTCATACTCAAGGAAAACCTGTCCCAGTGCCACTTTTTCCACCACCAATCCCACGTGAAATGGCCTGGGATCAAACTCTGGCTTCCGCGGTGACAGGCCGGTGAAAAACCGCATGAGCCATGGAACGGCCTTAAAGGCTACGATTTATTCTAAATTACAGTTAAAATATTCAGTCCGTACAGCGCAGTAAACACACTCCGTCTCAGTTATACAAACCAGTCAGTTAATGCTGTACAGTGAAATAATCGCTGTTTGTTCTGAGATCCACACAAAACACATAAATACAGTCCGTACCGCGCAGTAAACACACTTCGTCTCAGTTACACAAACCAGTCAGTTAATGTTGTACAGTGAAATAATCGCTGTTTGTTCTGAGATCCACACAAAACACATAAATACAGTCCGTACCGCGCAGTAAACACACTCCGTCTCAGTTATACAAACCAGTCAGTTAATGTTGTACAGTGAAATAATCGCTGTTTGTTCTGAGATCCACACAAAACACATAAATACAGTCCGTACCGCGCAGTAAACACACTCCTTCTCAGTTATACAAACCAGTCAGTTAATGTTGTACAGTGAAATAATCGCTGTTTGTTCTGAGATCCACACAAAACACATAAATACAGTCCGTACCGCGCAGTAAACACACTCCGTCTCAGTTATACAAACCAGTCAGTTAATGTTGTACAGTGAAATAATCGCTGTTTGTTCTGAGATCCACACAAAACACATAAATACAGTCCGTACCGCGCAGTAAACACACTCCGTTTCAGTTATACAAACCAGTCAGTTAATGTTGTACAGTGAAATAATCGCTGTTTGTTCTGAGATCCACACAAAACACATAAATACAGTCCGTACCGCGCAGTAAACACACTCCGTCTCAGTTATACAAACCAGTCAGTTAATGTTGTACAGTGAAATAATCGCTGTTTGTTCTGAGATCCACACAAAACACATAAATACAGTCCGTACCGCGCAGTAAACACACTCCGTCTCAGTTATACAAACCAGTCAGTTAATGTTGTACAGTGAAATAATCGCTGTTTGTTCTGAGATCCACACAAAACACATAAATACAGTCCGTACCGCGCAGTAAACACACTCCGTCTCAGTTATACAAACCAGTCAGTTAATGTTGTACAGTGAAATAATCGCTGTTTGTTCTGAGATCCACACAAAACACATAAATACAGTCCGTACCGCGCAGTAAACACACTCCGTCTCAGTTATACAAACCAGTCAGTTAATGTTGTACAGTGAAATAATCGCTGTTTGTTCTGAGATCCACACAAAACACATAAATACAGTCCGTACCGCGCAGTAAACACACTCCGTCTCAGTTATACAAACCAGTCAGTTAATGTTGTACAGTGAAATAATCGCTGTTTGTTCTGAGATCCACACAAAACACATAAATACAGTCCGTACCGCGCAGTAAACACACTCCGTCTCAGTTATACAAACCAGTCAGTTAATGTTGTACAGTGAAATAATCGCTGTTTGTTCTGAGATCCACACAAAACACATAAATACAGTCCGTACTGCGCAGTAAACACACTCCGTCTCAGTTATACAAACCAGTCAGTTAATGTTGTACAGTGAAATAATCGCTGTTTGTTCTGAGATCCACACAAAACACATAAATACAGTCCGTACCGCGCAGTAAACACACTCCGTCTCAGTTATACAAACCAGTCAGTTAATGTTGTACAGTGAAATAATCGCTGTTTGTTCTGAGATCCACACAAAACACATAAATACAGTCCGTACCGCGCAGTAAACACACTCCGTCTCAGTTATACAAACCAGTCAGTTAATGCTGTACAGTGAAATAATCGCTGTTTGTTCTGAGATCCACACAAAACACATAAATACAGTCCGTACCGCGCAGTAAACACACTCCGTCTCAGTTATACAAACCAGTCAGTTAATGCTGTACAGTGAAATAATCGCTGTTTGTTCTGAGATCCACACAAAACACATAAATACACTGTGTGGGCAGAACGTAGAATTTGTGAATGTTAAACCTGAATTATATATAAAGATTCAGTTTTACAAAAACCACTAAAAAGCACTAAAAAGGTTGGAAATGACGTAAGCTATAATGTGCACAAAATGCTTGCCCACGGCTTTCTTTGCAGTTTACTTAGTGTGTGTTGTTTTTACAAGACACTACCAGATATCCTACACGAAAATTATTGCCTCTTATCAAATTCACGATGACATTCAGTGCTGTACTATTTAAGGTAATGCAGTCCTTACTGCAAAGAGATGAGTCATCTGTGAACCAGTTTCAATACACAGACCTCCTCGCGTTTTGAGCCATAACAATAACCTGTTTCAGAGCCTTTCGCTTTTCAAAGGAAAGTGTAAAGTTCACATTGAAACACGCCCTTAGAGGCATTACTTCTCTTACTTCTTTTAATTAAAGAACAACGATACAGGTACTGCGAAGATGAAAACCCAATCGTAACATATAACAGTCCTGATAGGTTAGTCTATTTAAATGTATATATAGCTATAAATACAGAGCTGGAAGAATGTTGGTTTATTTAAGTACTAGAAAGTCTGGCAAACCCATCAATTTTTCGGAATGATATTTTAAATAAATGACAGATGCCAGATGTCACACACGTGATTGCTAAGACTGCTGTATGTTAATTAGTGAGCAGCTAATTTACTAACTCCATGGAGAAGTTATTCATCACAAGCTAACAATTACTCACTTAACCCTTTAAAACCCAGTGGTAACTTTATGTACCACCATGTTTAACATTCAAAATTTCTACGTTCTACCCACACAGTGTATTTATGTGTTTTGTGTGGATCTCAGAACAAACAGCGATTATTTCACTGTACAACATTAACTGACTGGTTTGTATAACTGAGACGGAGTGTGTTTACTGCGCGGTACGGACTGTATTTATGTGCTTTGTGTGGATCTCAGAACAAACAGCGATTATTTCACTGTACAACATTAACTGATTGGTTTGTGTAACTGAGGCGAAGTGTGTTTACTGCGCGGTACGGACTGTATTTATGTGTTTTGTGTGGATCTCAGAATAAACAGCGATTATTTCACTGTACAGCATTAACTGACTGGTTTGTATAACTGAGACGGAGTGTGTTTACTGCGCGGTACGGACTGTATTTATGTGTTTTGTGTGGATCTCAGAACAAACAGCGATTATTTCACTGTACAACATTAACTGACTGGTTTGTATAACTGAGACGGAGTGTGTTTACTGCGCGGTACGGACTGTATTTATGTGCTTTGTGTGGATCTCAGAACAAACAGCGATTATTTCACTGTACAACATTAACTGATTGGTTTGTGTAACTGAGGCGAAGTGTGTTTACTGCGCGGTACGGACTGTATTTATGTGTTTTGTGTGGATCTCAGAATAAACAGCGATTATTTCACTGTACAGCATTAACTGACTGGTTTGTATAACTGAGACGGAGTGTGTTTACTGCGCGGTACGGACTGTATTTATGTGTTTTGTGTGGATCTCAGAACAAACAGCGATTATTTCACTGTACAACATTAACTGACTGGTTTGTATAACTGAGACGGAGTGTGTTTACTGCGCGGTACGGACTGTATTTATGTGTTTTGTGTGGATCTCAGAACAAACAGCGATTATTTCACTGTACAACATTAACTGACTGGTTTGTATAACTAGACGGAGTGTGTTTACTGCGCGGTACGGACTGTATTTATGTGTTTTGTGTGGATCTCAGAACAAACAGCGATTATTTCACTGTACAGCATTAACTGACTGGTTTGTATAACTGAGACGGAGTGTGTTTACTGCGCGGTACGGACTGTATTTATGTGTTTTGTGTGGATCTCAGAACAAACAGCGATTATTTCACTGTACAACATTAACTGATTGGTTTGTGTAACTGAGGCGAAGTGTGTTTACTGCGCGGTACGGACTGTATTTATGTGTTTTGTGTGGATCTCAGAACAAACAGCGATTATTTCACTGTACAGCATTAACTGACCGGTTTGTGTAACTGAGACGGAGTGTGTTTACTGCGCGGTACGGACTGTATTTATGTGTTTTGTGTGGATCTCAGAACAAACAGCGATTATTTCACTGTACAGCATTAACTGACTGGTTTGTATAACTGAGACGGAGTGTGTTTACTGCGCGGTACGGACTGAATTTATGTGTTTTGTGTGGATCTCAGAACAAACAGCGATTATTTCACTGTACAACATTAACTGACTGGTTTGTATAACTGAGACGGACTGTGTTTACTGCGCGGTACGGACTGGCTGTTTAAATAATACAGATTACGTTTGGTTCTTAAAGGGTTAATTAAGAAACGATCAAGGTTTTATGTTATTCGGATGGTCACTATCGTGTTTACAGGAGGTCGCCAATTGTTCTGAGCCAAGTGCATCTAGTCCAACATCCTCTAATTCTATGTACTCAATACACATTTTAATATTATTCTTTTACCTAGACTGGCTCTTCCAACTTATCTCCTCATTTTAGGTTTATCGACAAGATTTCTGTATATGTTTCTCTTCTGTGCCATGCGTGCTACATATCCTGCCCCTCTCGCCCCACTTTATTTGTCCATTCTAATAAGGTTTGACGAGGATTAAAATTTGACGTGGTTCCTCATCACGCCATTTTTTTGAGCTCCATTTCGCTTCCTTCCAGTTACATCCACATGTTTTTCTCAGCACTGTTTTTGAACAGCCTCAGTGTATGTCATTAACTTAATGAGACAAAGTCAGCTACACAACGGCTCCGAACGGAATATTAGCAAGCAGTCACTGATTTTGAATTCCTCTTAATATCTTCGTGACTAAACGCTCTTTCTCATGTCGTTCCTGAACTGTAATTATGGTCTAAACAGGTTGAGATCGATTTCTATCGATTTCTACATTTTTCAGGTGAGTTTAATTGATGCAAACATGTATTTAAAGAAGAATGTAATGTGATTAACAATTAACTCATAAAAAAATATGATGACATGGAAAGATAATTTTCGTTTTAGAAACAGAATAATTGTTGATGATAGCATATTAGGACATGAGATATAACTTATTTCAGTTAATATTATGTGGCACTGTGTTTACACTAGATAAAGAATTGAGCAACAAACTGAATGTGAATGATTTGTATATTGTATCGTATGAAAAGCCTTTATGACTAAAACAAGTAAGAAAACTGAGTTGAAATGTTACGCAGCAGTACTACCAACTTTGGTATGTGGAAGTGAAGCTTAGACAAAAAAAAAATAGAAAAAAAAACAAGGTATGTGAATGTAATGCAACATGTAGAACAGAACCCTTAAAAGGAGTTAAAAGCTGCAACATACTAGACCAAGATAAGAATGGAAATATTAGAGAAGAACTGAAACATACAACCACAAAAGAAATATTACTCAATCACTTTCTGCAGTATAAACAATTTGTATAGAAAAAAATACTACTGAAGCGTATTTTGCAGTATAAACAATTTGTATAGAAAAAAATACTACTGAAGCGTATTCTGCAGTATAAATAATTTGTATAGAAAAAAATACTACTGAAGCGTATTCTGCAGTATAAACAATTTGTATAGAAAAAAATACTACTGAAGCGTATTCTGCAGTATAAACAATTTGTATAGAAAAAAATACTACTGAAGCGTATTCTGCAGTATAAACAATTTGTATAGAAAAAAAATACTACTGAAGCGTATTCTGCAGTATAAACAATTTGTATAGAAAAAAATACTACTGAAGCGTATTCTGCAGTATAAACAATTTGTATAGAAAAAAATACTACTGAAGCGTATTCTGCAGTATAAACAATTTGTATAGAAAGACAAATAAACATAAAGACATTCTGTCGTATAGAATAAAAAGACGCCGAGACAGACAAAACATGTGAAAGATGAAATAATTTGGACTATTTGAGGTCGAAAGAGGTTTTAATGTCTGTACTATGAACAGTACAAAAGCAACAGCAGCAGCAACAACAACAAAAACACAACTGTGTCCGCTTTATTTTCTGATTACAACATTTACATTGTTCACAACAATTGCCCACCTGTTGCAGTTAAGTAACATATTTTCGTGCACAATTTACAGAACAACTATAAAACTGACCTGCCAAACATAGCACAAACAACGTAACTACATCCACACGGCACAATTCCTTTAAAGCTTATGGCAGTCTCAACTTGCCTGGAAATTCTGTACCTTCTAACGAAACGCGAAGTTTCACTGCACCTTTTGCAGCAGCTCTCTCCTCCACTAATGCACACGAATTTGTTTGTTTGTCTGCATTTTATTGAGCGACGCCGTCAGTAATGGGAACTGTACAGCGTCGAATGATAGGATGATGGCGACTGACGTTGGAAAGGATATGAATGGCGTAAGTTAATGTACAGTCGCCCCACGAATTACGACGTTTAGATTTGCGAAATCTGTAATAGCGAATTAGACCCTAAAAATAAAGACACATATCCTCTTCCCAGTGACTTCAAATTCGCCAGAAATAAATTCAGTAGCCTTGGAGACTGACACAAGAAGTTCCTCCGAAACGTCAGAACAAATATACTATAGTGTTATTTCATTCATTCTGCAGTCTGTCTTACGACAGTTCCATAGCCTCTTCCAAAGCGAGTTCTCCACACAGTGCGATCTAGTGCTTCCTCTTTCAATTTACAGTATATTCTCGTTTCCTTAAGGTCATCCAGTAGCTGCTTACGCCTTCTCCCTCGTCTTCCCGTCATTTCTATCCTTCCCTCTAACTTCCCTTCAATCACATGTTTCAGAAGGCAGTTTCTACGCAAGATGTGACCAATCCAGTTAGCCTTTCTTCTTTTTATTGTATGTATGATATTCCTCTCCTCCTTAACTCTATATAATACTTCATTTCTCACACTATCGGTCCAACTGATCTTCTCCATCCTTCTACAGCACATTTTAAAACTGCCTTATAAATATAAATAAAATAATAATTTCTTTATCTCAGCACGAATGGGCACGTAAATGTGAACCGGTGGGATATACAAGGAACCGCGTTTTGTTAACGGGCGTGTCTGGTCGACTGATTCCTCACAAGCACAGCCAGCTGACTGTTTCGCTAAGCACAGCAGCGATTACAGTGACTTCACAAAATACTTGGAGCAATTCCTAATTAAATCTTATGTCTCTGCACGAAAAGAGATCAAAATTTTTACCGGGCAGCATGTCTATAGTGTGTCGACCTCGGTGGACTAGTGGTTAGCGTGCTCGCCACTGGACCCAAGGTTCGCGGGTTCGATCCCGACCGAGGTCGATGGATTTTTAAGGATGATAAAAATCCGGAGCACCACTTCCTTCGGAGGGGAAGTAAAGCCGTCGGTCCCATGTCGTAGATTTACGGCATGTAAAAGAACCTTACGGGCATGAATAAAGATTTTGCGTAAGCAAAATTGCCTCCATTTCTCATCCAAGTCTCCTGACTGCCTGCCAGATGGCTCTGGCGTGCACATCAGGATCGATAGAACACTAAGCGCGGCTAGCTGGCCGGTCACCAACTGCCATGAATGCGCATGACTTAGTAACCTCGAAAAGAGGAGGCAAGAGGAGGCCCAGGACCATATTATTATTATTATTATTATTATTATTATTATTATTATTATGTCTATAGTGTATAAGAACCGAAATGTCTATCATTTATACAAAGTAACTAATATTGCCAGCACACAGAAATTCCCACAGGAAGAACCTTACTACCGCAGTTACAGCCAGATGTGCTGTCTGCATCTTCCCACTCCAATGAAACATAGATATATTTGGCGACGTTTCTGGCTTAACACGAACTAACTTTTTTTTTATGCTAAGCCTTGGCCCTCGGGGATATCATTAGGAAACGTTCAGAGGAAACCCCAGTAATTCTGCACATCATTTAGTTTGCTCCTTCAGGGTAAAGCGGACAGATTCGCGTCGGTTAAAATGCAAATCCAGGCCCGAACTACGAATTTCTCGCAGTTTCAAAAGCGACCCTTCAGGACATGAGCAAAATAAATTATTTAATCTTTTTATAATGAGTTTATATGCAAATATGTCGAGTTTATATGAGAATATATAAAAATAATTTCATATAATCAATACCATAAATGCTTTGGTAAACATTTTCTGTAATTAAACACGGAATTTCCTCTAATGAGGTCATCAATACAGCCTAAAAGCCGGGCGGGTGACACATCAAAACACTAACTTATTCCAGTAAAACCACAACAAAAGTTACACAAGTCGTTTCAGTGCTTTAAATCCGAATTTCCTTTGAAAAAAGGATCTTTGAAGTACCCAATTGCTTCACCTGCACGACACAATATTCTACCCAACTACACGGCATCACAACGCAGATGACAGCGGGACTTGAAACACGCTGATAAAACACACAGCCCATATTAACGTGCGTGTCAGCTCACACCATCATTCGAAACGCCAATGCAACAGTGTAGCACATTTATGTAAACTCAAACAAATACACAGGACCAATATAAGTGTAGCACATTTATGTAAACTCAAACAAATACACAGGACCAATACAACAGTGTAGCACATTTATGTAAACTCAAACAAATACACAGGACTAATACAACAGTGTAGCATATTTATATAAACTCAAACAAATACACAGGACCAATACAACAGTGTAGCACATTTATGTAAACTCAAACAAATACACAAGACCAATATAAGTGTAGCACATTTATGTAAACTCAAACAAATACACAGGACCAACACAACAGTGTAGCACATTTATGTAAACTCTAACAAATACACAGGACTAATACAACAGTGTAGCATATTTATATAAACTCAAACAAATACACAGGACCAATACAACAGTGTAGCATATTTATGTAAACTCAAACAAATACACAGGACCAATACAACAGTGTAGCATATTTATGTAAACTCAAACAAATACACAGGACCAATACAACAGTGTAGCATATTTATGTAAACTCAAACAAATACACAGGACCAATACTACAGTGTAGCATATTTATGTAAACTCTAACAAATACACAGGACCAATACAACAGTGTAGCACATTTATGTAAACTCAAACAAATACACAGGACCAATACAACAGTGTAGCACATTTATGTAAACTCAAACAAATACACAGGACCAATACAACAGTGTAGCACATTTATGTAAACTCAAACAATTACACAGGACCAATACAACAGTGTAGCACATTTATATAAACTCAAACAAATACACAGGACCAATACAACAGTGTAGCACATTTATGTAAACTCAAACAAATACACAGGACCAATACTACAGTGTAGCATATTTATGTAAACTCAAACAAATACACAGGACCAACACAACAGTGTAGCACATTTATGTAAACTCAAACAAATACACAGGACCAATACTACAGTGTAGCATATTTATGTAAACTCAAACAAATACACAGGACCAACACAACAGTGTAGCACATTTATGTAAACTCAAACAAATACACAGGACCAATACTACAGTGTAGCATATTTATGTAAACTCAAACAAATACACAGGACCAATACTACAGTGTAGCATATTTATGTAAACTCAAACAAATACACAGGACCAATACAACAGTGTAGCACATTTATGTAAACTCAAACAAATACACAGGACCAACACAACAGTGTAGCACATTTATGTAAACTCAAACAAATACACAGGACCAACACAACAGTGTAGCACATTTATGTAAACTCAAACAAATACACAGGACCAATATAACAGTGTAGCACATTTATGTAAACTCAAACAAATACACAGGACCAACACAACAGTGTAGCACATTTATGTAAACTCAAACAAATACACAGGACCAACACAACAGTGTAGCACATTTATGTAAACTCAAACAAATACACAGGACCAACACAACAGTGTAGCACATTTATGTAAACTCTAACAAATACACAGGACCAACACAACAGTGTAGCACATTTATGTAAACTCAAACAAATACACAGGACCAATACAACAGTGTAGCACATTTATATAAACTCAAACAAATACACAGGACCAATACAACAGTGTAGCATATTTATGTAAACTCAAACAAATACACAGGACCAACACAACAGTGTAGCACATTTATGTAAACTCAAACAAATACACAGGACCAATACAACAGTGTAGCACATTTATGTAAACTCAAACAAATACACAGGACCAACACAACAGTGTAGCACATTTATGTAAACTCTAACAAATACACAGGACCAATACAACAGTGTAGCACATTTATGTAAACTCAAACAAATACACAGGACTAATACAACAGTGTAGCATATTTATGTAAACTCAAACAAATACACAGGACCAATACAACAGTGTAGCACATTTATGTAAACTCAAACAAATACACAGGACCAATACAACAGTGTAGCATATTTATGTAAACTCAAACAAATACACAGGACCAACACAACAGTGTAGCACATTTATGTAAACTCAAACAAATATACAGGACCAACACAACAGTGTAGCACATTTATGTAAACTCTAACAAATACACAGGACCAATACAACAGTGTAGCACATTTATGTAAACTCAAACAAATACACAGGACCAACACAACAGTGTAGCACATTTATGTAAACTCAAACAAATACACAGGACCAACACAACAGTGTAGCACATTTATGTAAACTCTAACAAATACACAGGACCAATACAACAGTGTAGCACATTTATGTAAACTCAAACAAATACACAGGACCAACACAACAGTGTAGCACATTTATGTAAACTCAAACAAATACACAGGACCAATACTACAGTGTAGCATATTTATGTAAACTCAAACAAATACACAGGACCAACACAACAGTGTAGCACATTTATGTAAACTCAAACAAATACACAGGACCAATACTACAGTGTAGCATATTTATGTAAACTCAAACAAATACACAGGACCAATACTACAGTGTAGCATATTTATGTAAACTCAAACAAATACACAGGACCAATACAACAGTGTAGCACATTTATGTAAACTCAAACAAATACACAGGACCAACACAACAGTGTAGCACATTTATGTAAACTCAAACAAATACACAGGACCAACACAACAGTGTATCACATTTATGTAAACTCAAACAAATACACAGGACCAACACAACAGTGTAGCACATTTATGTAAACTCAAACAAATACACAGGACCAACACAACAGTGTAGCACATTTATGTAAACTCTAACAAATACACAGGACCAACACAACAGTGTAGCACATTTATGTAAACTCAAACAAATACACAGGACCAATACAACAGTGTAGCACATTTATATAAACTCAAACAAATACACAGGAACAATACAACAGTGCAGCATATTTATGTAAACTCAAACAAATACACAGGACCAACACAACAGTGTAGCACATTTATGTAAACTCAAACAAATACACAGGACCAATACAACAGTGTAGCACATTTATGTAAACTCAAACAAATACACAGGACCAACACAACAGTGTAGCACATTTATGTAAACTCTAACAAATACACAGGACCAATACAACAGTGTAGCACATTTATGTAAACTCAAACAAATACACAGGACTAATACAACAGTGTAGCATATTTATGTAAACTCAAACAAATACACAGGACCAATACAACAGTGTAGCACATTTATGTAAACTCAAACAAATACACAGGACCAATACAACAGTGTAGCATATTTATGTAAACTCAAACAAATACACAGGACCAATACAACAGTGTAGCACATTTATGTAAACTCAAACAAATACACAGGACCAAAACAACAGTGTACCACATTTATGTAAACTCAAACAAATACACAGGACCAATACAAGTGTAGCACATTTATGTAAACTCTAACAAATACACAGGACCAATACAACAGTGTACCACATTTATGTAAACTCAAACAAATACACAGGACCAATACAACAGTGTAGCAATTTATGTAAATCAAACAAATACACAGGACCAAATACAACAGTGTACATATTTATTTAAACTCAAACAAATACACAGGACCAATACAACAGTGTAGCAATTTATGTAAATCAAACAAATACACAGGACCAATACAAGTGTAGCACATTTATGTAAACTCAAACAAATACACAGGACCAATACAACAGTGTAGCACATTTATGTAAACTCAAACAAATACACAGGACTAATACAACATGTAGCATATTTTATATAAACTCAAACAAATACACAGGACCAATACAACAGTGTAGCATATTTATATAAACTCAAACAAATACACAGGACCAAACAAAATACGTAACGTGACAGCGATCTGTCACAGGGTCCGATTTGTGATGAAATTCTATGTAACAAATTTTATTTTTGTTGTTTAAAATCTTCTGGGTTGTTATCCGGTGTCGTTTTTTTGGTGCATGACCAACGTTTCGGGATCACTTGTTTGTCCCATCTTCAGGATCTTCCTAAGACCCTGAAGATGGGACAAACAAGTGATCCCAAAACGTTGGGAACACCCTGACGATGGGACAAACAAGTGATACCGAAACGTTGGGAACACCCTGAAGATGGGACAAACAAGTGATACCGAAATGTTGGTCATTCACCAAAAGTGACGCCGGGTAACAACCTAGAAGAAGCCGGAAGGCGGAAGCCTTCAATTACATACATTTTATTGTTTTTGTTTGATTGGACGCAACCCGTAAAATTCTTCTAAACTACTGTACTTCTAAACTACTGTATTATAAACTACTGTACTTATAAACTACTGTACTTATAAACTATTGTATCTCCTGCTCTTTGTTTGTGTTACATTTCAGCAACAACCAGTTCTTTCCACAACAAAGAAATACCCTTTTCTCCTTTAACGTCCGTTGTAAAGTAAGCAGTGCATTCTGTATGCATTGAATTTAATATTGTCTTGGGTTCTCACGCAGCTCTCCACTGCATCATTCCTTGAAGGTCTAAGCAACGAAACTTAACAATTACTACTCATGTTTTAGTATTACTGGGAATATGGACTTTGTCCATTTTTTAGTACGAAAATCCCTTTCATATCCAATGGGAAATAACAAATGTCTTGTCTTCAAACCTCACTACTTATCATTATTTCATTCCTTTATTACCTCTATAACTTTCTCTCCTTCCTCTCATACTGCTTTCCCACCTTTATCATTCGTCTATGCTATTGACAATCTTCTCCCCATTCTTCCTAATTCCAATTTTGTTAACGCCATGGATTATTCTTTATCCCTCTGCTGTCAAAATTTAGAACATACCACCTGTGTTAAGTATGTAAAAATTACAAATTATCACGAAAACAAAGTGATAACAGCTTTACTTACATAATCAGTCACACAATGTCTCCTAGTATTGATAGTATTGACGTGCTTTAACTAACACAAAAAAGGAATTAGGTTTTTGGAATCATCAAGCTCTCTCTGCGTATTATTCGTGTGCCCCTTCCCCCCAAACCCCGACGAAACTTGTTACGCACCTCACACCACCGCAGGGCTGCCAACATCGCTACTTTGTACTCTCCTATAATCAGTAATAACAACAAGGCGGCTGCGCGAACGTGTAGGCAGAATCGATACTTAAAGTAACATGATGATAGCAGAGTTCGGAAAAAAAAAATACGCAGCTTTTGTTAAAGAAAATATTGCGTAAAATGTAAAATAGCAGGAAAATCAGCTTTTTACCTGACGAAGGGGGAAAGATCCAAGTTCGGTGTGTTGTTTTTCGGAGACAGGAAGATCGATAAAGCACAGAAATCAGCGACAGTTATAAGCGGAATATCGTATGGTTAAAATACCTTGGAACGTATTACGCGCCAGTCAGTTTATGCGTCAGAAATGACGGGATTACGAATACAAATTAAGAATATTATTTACTTAATAACCAACTAAATGCACATTCATTTAAAACTATTTTATAGTTCATTAAATTCCCCTAAATTCCCCTTGGAAATTGAAAGAGGAAGACTAGATCGCACTCTGTGGAGAATCACTTTGAAAGAGGCTACGGACCTGTCGTAAGACAGACTACAGAATGAATGAAATTCCCTACATATGTTTCGGTCTACTTATAGACCATCTTCAGAGGGTCACAAACTACACTGAAGATATGGATGTGAAATAAGTGTAGTTTGTGACCCCCTGAAGATGGTCTATAAGTAGACCGAAACATATGTAGGGGAATTTAGGGGAATTTAATAAACTATAAAATAGTTTCAAATGAATTTGCATTTAGTTGGTTATGAAGTATTGAGTGAGAATGAACGGTGAAAGTAGTATAAAATAATTTTTAAGAACATTATATTTATTCGTTATAAATATAATTTGTTAATAAATTATATTTATTCGTTATAAAATAAAAAAAATAAGTACAATGGAAAGATAAACAACGTTTCCTTAACATATACTTACAAGAAGTGCGTAACAAAATTGTAGCCATAACATTGCTGCGATATACTCGTAGTGTTTTGAAACGCTTCATCAACAAACAATACTTCAATTAATTTCTCAGTTTTCTTCAATGCTACGTATTCGATAGATATGTACGGTAGCACAGCGGGAAATAAAAAAAAGCCTGTGAACTCTCAGGACATCACAGAAGATGTGCTGCTGTGCGCATGCGCCAGCATACGGACTCTCGTTTCACTTGGTTACAGGTTATGACATCACTCACTAACCCATCTTATATGAATCAGATGACGCTTTACAGCAGTGGTTCCCAAAAGTTTTCGGTCCACCGCCCCTTGGTTCCATATACACAACCCACAGCGCCCCCTACTTTTTTTAAAAAACATAAATGCGCTTTTGTTTCCACTTTTAATTTGTATTTAAAAAATCGTTTAAATAAAATTATAAGAGTTAAACTTAATGGTGTATGTGTTAATAAATTAAAATTTATTATATTTTTTATAATTAATAATAATTCATCTAGCAATAATTTATTTAAAATAATAATATGTGCTTGAATAAGATTCATAAATTAAAATACTAAGAAATTTAGTTCATTTTTTATTTTTAACACAAAAATTACTTTATTTGAATTTTATTACAAAAATAAACGCACTACTTGTCTACTAGCGCCCCCCTGTGATAACAACAGCGCTTCCTTCCACCTCTCGTACCTATTAGCGCCCACCTCGGTAATCCTACCGCCCCCAGGGGGCGGTGCCGTCAACTTTGGGAACCACCGCTTTACAGCATAGCCTGTGTGGCAATTACAAAACTGCAAGCCTGTGATCACTGCAATTCGTTTAATAAAGTCACCCAGCCTGCTCAATGTTTTAAGTGGCGCTGACAACATGAGATCCAATATACAGAATGAAGAATAAATGTGTATATAATTATATGTATAATTTTACGTGCTAATACTACACTTGCTGGGATTGTGGGTTCGAATCCCGCCTAGGGCATGGATGTCTGTCTGTTGTGAGTGTTGTGTGTTGTCAGGTAGAGGTCTGTGTGACGGGCTGGTCACTCGTCCAGAGGAGTCCTACCGAGTGTGGGGTGTCTAAAGTGTGATCGTGAAGTCTCGAAAAATGAGGCGGCCTAGGTCCCAAAGGGGCTGTCGAGCCATTGGAAAATAATACCCCAGGGTGCGTGGCCGTGGGTCTAAGGCTTGGGTCTACGGCCGCTCGCTTACTGGGATTGTGGGTTCGAATCCCGCCGGGGGCATGGATGTCTGTCTGTTGTGAGTGTTGTGTGATGTCAGGTAGAGGCCTCTGCGACGAGCTGGTCACTCGTCCAGAGGAGTCCTACGGACTGTGGTGTGTCTGAGTGTGATCGTGAAGCCTCGAATAATGAGGCGACCTAGGCCCCCAAGGGGCTGTCGAGCTATTGAAAAAAAAATACTACACTTGAATAATATAGTCGAATATTCTTAATGTATCGTTTGTCTGCGAGACAATAAAATTGCTAGCCCTCAATTACAGGTGGTTCGACATCATCTGCAGACAACAGAACAAAAGTCGAGGTAGTACGTGTTATTCGAGTCCTTACGCTTATAAAACGTACAAAAGAGTTTCATTCAAGAAAATGTCGAAGCAGGACACAAGTTCAGTGCTTCAGAAAACTTTAAGTTTCGAATCCCCGGTATGAGAAAATACCACAGTAAGTAAAAGTCAAGTGTCACTAATTCCTAAAATTAATGGGGAAAAACTGAAGGGCTCATAATTTACCAAAGGGTGTACCTGACAACATTAAACTCCAAGGCGCCATTAAGTTTCTTGTACGGACCAATGAAATTTCGTCGCTCTCTCATTCAAGTGCATGCTTTAAAAATGATAGGATGTTCCAACAATATGAAGGAACCAATCACAATCCGTTAAATCCATGTGAACATCACGGCGTCTTATTCTCACGAGAGTCTAAAATTATTTCATGACTGACAGACAGAAAGGATGGTTGAGATCTGCGCTCTTCTAGGATATTACGCAGCGTTGAGTGGTAGTTCTGTACCGACGTTTCGGGACAACATATCTGTCCATCTTCAAGGGGCAAGAATTCCAAAACTTCTCCTAACTTGAAGATGGGACTGGTAAGTTGTCCCGAAACCTCGGTACAGAACTACCACTCAACGCTGCGTAATATCCCAGAGAAAGCCTGCAATCACGCGTACAAAGTATGGTTGGTTTCGACGTGTGCTAGCGGTCAGATCCACAAGGCGAAAAATTTCAAGTAATCCATAGATATACTGCTATGCAAACAGCAGTATGCTGGAATTTAATGGCAAATATAGAAGTAATGGACGTAAATTTAGTTACAACCAACAGGCAATGTACCAAATTTAACAAAGGTACATCATGTCCGGAAGGGGAGTCTCCTACCACAAAAAGAAGACACATGGACGCAAAACCATTACCCAGAGGTGAGACTGTGTAAGACCATGAAGATATCGGCTGATGGTTCGTCCAAGAAGTTGGTACACGTCTGTCAAAACACAAGGCGTCACATCCAAATTTTTATATATAATAAATACGCTCAGCTCTTTGGCGTCTCCCCTATGATAGAACTATAAACAAAAAAAAACAATATTAATTTCATACCATTTTGTGTCCCAGCACATGCACTACAATAGTTACATCTGCCGGATACAGAAATGCCGCATCCCTTTTAGGTAGCAATTATTTCGCATTTAAATGTAAACGAATTTTAATACGAGTGTTTTAATCCTTGCATAATGTAGAAATAAAAACAAAACACCGATCGCTGAATGTTTTAACATATTTTGTAAACATACATATATTTTGTTTTGCGGGGTTTTGATCAGAATTTTAAATCAGACAAAATTTTAATACATTAACAATGAAAAACCACTGGCATTTACGGGTCAGAGGATCCCATACTCTCATTCGCACTGAAAAAATTATGAAGAAGAGAGTAACACAGTACTGTGCTATCCTTCGTTAAGTACGTGGGCTGCATAAGAAATACTGTATGCCAGGATCCACTACACTTATACAACTACATTACGAAGAAGTGTCTACATTTTAACTGTTTAATTTTTTTACACCTTTCTACTGTATGCAAAGTTTGCTAGTTTTTTCTGTACAGTGTTACTTTGATTTGATTCCCTGATGATGATCCCTTGGTGATCGAAACATGTAGCAATGTTCAATGTGATATTGTAATATAAATATCTAAGGAACAGTACTGTGTATTTTGTTGTTTTAGTGTTGTGAATTTGTTATTGACGGTGCAGGAAATGCATAGTATATAGATTGTATGTGCAAGTTTCTACAGATTATCAACAGAAACAGAAATTTTTACCGTAAAAATTATTAAATGATTCTTGTTGTAATGGAGACCAATTTTCTTTTGTGAGGCAGGAAACAGATTTTCAATTCATGTACAAGAATTTTACGTTTCAAAATATCAGTCACTTTCATAATATTAGAGTAAATAGAATGAACTGTACAAATCCTCAACATAGATATTTCAAACTTTTTTTTTCAAAGTGATTCAAACTTTTTTTTTTCAAAGTGACAAATCAAATTCCATGGTGCCCTAAAATGCAAATAAAGCTATATTTTTATTGGATCTAAGCTTACATTTCATGTATTAAACACAATATTAATGTCACCACACAACCATGACGGAGCTGACAAGTACGAAATGATACAAGACCAATCTGCCATTAATTTCAAAAACCTCAAAAAATGTGTAACAATTTTAAAGACATTTAAATTCCTTAATACACATACGGTTTAAGAGCTCAAAGTGGCACTCGTAAACAATAGATTAATATATTAATATTTTACTCATATGGATGTAACAACTTATACAATAGATGTATAGTCTGTGCTTTAATACTGTGACCCCATGAAGATGGCTATTAACAAGCCGAAATACGTATAGGGGTAAATTGATACTATTGTAAGATATTTAATGTTGTACATACCGTGCATGATGAGATATTATATGCCATAAACCAAAAATTTGCACTAACATATATGAAATGTTAAACCTACATATGTTCAGCTCTGTCTGAGCGCATCTTCAGTGGTTACTCTTCGTAGCGTCCACTATTTACACACTCACTATATTGTTTGAAACACGTGTTTGGGGTTTCTTGGCAATCTTAGATCTATACATTGTCGCACTATGCACTATGATGAAATTGTGGTATGGATTGTTGTATGTTGCCGGAAGATGCTGTTGTTCTGCGTTGGAGTCGATGAAATGTGATCCTGTGTGGGACATGTCTGTAGTCTGCGGAGTTTATTTCAGTCCTTGTTGTTTTGTGTTCGAGTGTTCATAGGTTAGCACTGATCGTCCGCCATCTTGTCACTCAAGTGACAAGATGGCGGACACAATCGCTGTCTTTTTCCTGATAACCATAACGAACACGTATATATACAGTGTGTAGGCAAAATGCAGAGCTTTTTATCGTTAAAGCAGATGGCATGCCTAACAGCTGCTTCCCTGAAGCACTACCTTCCATTTCTTCGGATATTACCGTAAACCGTCACATGTATATACAGTAGTTCTCCCCCAGTATCCGCGGGTGATACGTTCCAAGACCTACCGCGGATGCCCGAAACCGCGGATAGTAGCGAAACCTATATATAAAAGCGCAGAGTAAACTTTAGATCGACTAAAGTCGACGCTGGCAAATTAAAACGTAAATACTTAAATCGACCATGGTCGACTTTGGCAGTGAATGTGTTAATATTTTCGGGCCTCTGTAAACCGCGGTTAGCTGAAACCGCGGATACCGAATCCGCGGATACCGAATCCGCGGATACGAATCCGCGGATACGGAGGTTCTACTGTATATTCAACAGCACACTTACACACAACTACCTAATTAAATACTTAATTATTCCCAATATATTGTTTATAGTCCCTTTCAGCTGGAAGGTCTTCAATCACAAAAATTAAAATGTGTCCAATATGACAAAATACCCCCTAAGAACAAAAAAAAAATTCCCTCGTCCAATTAATCAAGCGCGAAGTCAGGAATACGTATTGGGAAGTGGAAGTATAGCTCCATGGATTCTAAACCTTCTAGACATATGTGATGGTCAGTTTCAGGTCCCTGCCTCCTTAACTCAGGGAAAAGAGCAGCCGTTACCCATTTTTAGGCGATAGGTTAATACCCAAAACCGCCCCCGAAAGTGTAGTCAAGAGAAAATTATCTGCCATTCTCAGAATTCAAACTCCGAATGTCCTGTCGTCCAGCCCACAGTACAGTCAGTATACTGCCCGCGCTATTCCAGATATACAAAGATACGTCATTACTGAGGATAAGCCTTACGTAGAGTGTATTTTGCATTGACTGTACAAGGAACCAATTCACGGCTTTAAATACCGAGCGAAACAAAACACAGAATTTGTGGTCCTACTGTTATTACAAGTCAAATTATGACAAATGGCTGATCTTAAACACAACTACAGATATGTGCAACTATAACACATGACTGTACTTTTAAGACTGTTGCATATTATGGCAGCTACGCGACGCATGTTCCGACAGCATGAGTCAATTATCCAAGACGGAAGTACATTTGCCTTTGGGATTAACAGGGGACGCTCTTAAAATACAGAGCATACACAAAAGAATGGTGCGGTTTCAAAAGTGAATAACAACTTTATTTCTCACCTTACACGGGCACAACATACACCGTCAGTGGCGGCAACTGTCCACGTTTCTCATTTGATAATTACAATCCTTCAATGTGTGCACCCTGGGTCACACGACACACATCCACACGGTAATCAAACTCATCCCAGACCCGGTGTAGCATGTCCGCTGTAATGGCCTGCAGTGCATGCGTTATCCGATCACGAATTTCATGGATGGATGTGGGCAATGGTGGTACATAAACGCTGTCTTTAACTGTCTTTGTGTGGTGCGTCTTTTTTAAACCGTGCACGAAACTCACGCTGCACTGTAATCACACATCTGGACACCTCAAAACGGAGCACACAGAAAGCCTTCTCCTGCTGCAACGCCATCTTTGAAACTGGCCCCGCGGCCATGCAGTAAGCATGAGAAGCGAACTGCTGGTAGCGCATGAGAAACTTGGACAGTTGCCGCCGCTGACGGTGTATGTTGTGCCCGTGTAAGGTGAGAAATAAAGTTGTTATTCACTTTTGAAACCGCACCATTCTTTTGTGTATGCCCTGTATATCTATATGCAGAAGGTAAAAAATTTCATCAGGAATATTTACGTATCTGCAAAGTTTTCAAATTTTTATAACCCAGCTAAGAAATAGATTGAGAAAGATTTGAGGCTCTCACGTCGCCGGCTATGAATATTGCAGTCTTACGAGATGTGACACCGACGTTTCAAAATAACCCGCAAGCCTCTATTTTCAATGTTAAATACAGATGCAGCAAATTGCTCTTACCAGTTGGAATTTGTCTGCCGACTACAGGACAACAGACCCTGAAGATAGAATACCTTATCGTCGGCAAATATTGGATTACAAGGCACGTGTAAAAAAATCAGAAGTGGGCTAACTTACAAAAACAAAAAAAAACCAAGTATTAAAAGTACTGAGGCCATACCGCTGACATAGTCGCTTTGTAAGGTTATGTAGGATTAGGCCGCGTTCTCAAGGGGCTTGAACCACGCGCGTGAATCACACTGGCGTGCTCACTCGTGTTGCCTCCACGCTTGGTGGAAAGCGTGAGCTGTTCACACGGACAAAATGTTTCAGTACAGTCGTGACCATGGACGGGACAGTTGCTGAGGGCTGTGCAGTAGTGTGCTCTGTGTTTTATGTAAGTTTAGCACATAAAATTCCGATCTCTGGCTTGCTGCTTTCTGACAGTATGAACTTCTCAAGTTTTCAACTTCACTAACATTTCTGCAGGTCCCAATCCAGATATGTGTAAAGCGGCTGATATTCGTTTTGCTGCCGCCGCCCTTAAATCTCGATCCCAATACTCCTCCAAAGTGGCATTATACAGAACAGGTTCATTTTGATATAAATCCAACGTAACGTTTCGTTGTCACTGAGTCTTGGCACACGTTAGGACATCTTTTACATCACGAACGCCAGTACCACGACTGAAAATCAAACATGGTTTGATCCTGCCACGACAGGATCGTGGACTGCTGACGTCACACGCAAGGTCCACGACTCCGCGTTCACACGGGTAGTGGCCCACGCCAGTGTGATTCACGCGCGTGGTTCAAGCCCCGTGAGAACGCGGCCTAAGACTGTAATGCTGCGTGCTGTGTAACAATGCTGTCAGTCCCTGATACAGGGATGATATTGAGAAGGGAGGACAAACACCTGTTCTAATGCCAGTCAGCCCACCACAAATCCCATACGGTAACAAGGCTTTAGTTTCTTAAAGCGCCTTCGCAAATTTGCGAAAAGCGACTATTAGCTTCGTCATGTCTGTCTGTCCGTCCGCATGGAACAACTCGGCTCCCACTGGATGGATTTTCATTAAATTTTATATCAGATTATTTTTCGAAAATCTGTCGAGAAAATTCAAGTTTGTTTAAAATCTGACAAGAATAACGGGTACTTTGTATAAAGACCTATATACGTTTCTGATAACATCTTGTTCAATTCTTCTTAGAATGAGAAATTTTTCAGATAAACTTTGCAGAGAAAATCAAAACACACATTTTATGTTCAATAACTTTTTTCCCAAAAAACGAGCCGTTTATGAGATAATGTGGAAAAATGTGATAAAGCTAGACAGGCCACAGATGACAATATAATACGGCGCATGCGCTTTGCATACTGGATAACTAAAGCAACAGACACACACCATCTAATACTTCTTGCCTTTCCACTGCAACAATGGTTATGCGAACGCGCCCCAGTACACTGCGGGTCTTGCTAAACATCATAATAATCTAATCAGGAGACAGGCTTCGTCAGGCGGTGTAGTAACTACGACATGGCCTACATAACTGAGGAATCAAGAGTTCGATTTCCGTTAAGGGCAAAGATTACTCTATTCTCCAAACTATCCGCAACACATCTCTGACCGAAACATCCTGCCGCTCAGTGGGTAACGGGTGATGTTAGCGCGAAGCCAAATGGGACTAGACATGAAACCGAGTCAAGTAAGTATCGGGATATGTTTCTACAGACAGAAAAAAAAAGTGGGTGTGGCTATGTCGGGGACACGGCCGTGTGTTTAACGTGAATACGTGTACGTTAACGGGTAATATTTTGTTTCAGCGTATTATATGTATGTCATAATCACTGCTTAACAGTAAGAAGTCCTTCGTATCTGCATGTTTTATTGATGATGGCAACATGTTCCTTTAGTCGGGTTCAGGAAACAATTGAAGTAAACAAATCATTAGTGTGTTATAATGTTATTAATGATAGGTCTGTGATACGAAAAGTACGATACAAATGGCATGCAGGATACATCGAGATTACTAAGCAGCGTTAAGTGTTTTCCTTTTGGTGGCTTCAAGGAGCGCAGAAACCATAGACGGTCACACACGTTACACTTATGTCCGAATGGATTGTTGACAAACGTTGTAGTGAAACGTGCACTAGCTGCTGCCGAATGTGTCGTCATAATCGGCGATCGCACACAACCGATGTCTATACAGCCCGGCGTTGATACACAAGCGATTACATCATCGACTTGCATAGGCCCGGCCGCCCCAGCGTCAGATGTACCTGCGCAGTCGTTGATCCGCTCGGACGCCCTCATTGTTTTACGTTCCCGGCACCGCCTCACTGTATGATATGGTGTTTTATGGGTATCACTGGATAGCTGTTGAGAAGCCTTTTCCAACCGTATACGATTTATATATTTGGAATTGGCTTCTTGACGAGTATAGGCCGACATTGTATTAATTTTTTTAAATTTTTAACTTTAACACCATATATATTCACCATAAGTATTCCACACTCATGTTTTGTGTACGCAATAGATACATATTGAGGAGAGCTATAAATTGAAACTGAAACGAGCGTCGTAGCTTCTCCGAGTCAAAATGTATACTAAACCGAAAGTATGTGACGCGACGAAACGACCTGAAAATGGCGGCGCCTCCCCCTCCGCCGCGCGCGGGGCGTCACAGTCCCCACTCAACGTTATGAATTCTTTGATCCTTTAACTATCGAGTGGTGTAATTACATTTTGGATGTAGATGATAGATATGTAGCTGCAATGCCAAACTGTATCCCCCAATTTTGTTATCATCAGTTTTCTGAATTGGCTCCCACTACGGAAGCAAATTTAAAGACGTATTCACGTCAAAAACGACAGTAATTGGTCAGGACAGATAGCAAGTCACACCGCAAAGCTTTCAAACAGGACTAAGAACACCTTAGCGAGAAACTGTTGTTGTTACAGGTTAAACCTTTAGGAATGTCTGACGTGAAATTGTCTGGTCCTCCCTGCCGGACACATAAATATCCTGTTAATGTCCGCTCATGACCCTAAGCCCCATCTCACAGCACAAACAGCCCGAACAGAACTCTAATTCCAGACAAAAAGAGCTACTAAACCCGTGCCGCATTTTGCCTCCTGATGCCCGAACCTGTTTTGCCTGTCACACGCAAGTCTTCCATTAAAGTGTGTAGGCTTCCGAAAGCCGACGCAGTCAGCAAACGTTAATGTAACGAACGGAATAAATAATTGTGCGTTTTACAGAAAAAAATCCGAATACGATCTGTGCTATTCTGGAATGTTATGCAGCGTAGAGTGAAAATTCTGTACCGACGTTTCAGAACAACCCATCGGTCCCATCTTCAACGGACTTCTTGACCCTGTGTTTATGTGAAGTAAGAAGGTGAATTTCAAATAAAAGCACAGTTACCTGTCACAAGATCTGCAGATATATCTACAGTACAAAAGGCACTTGAGAAGAAATGTTATTGAACTACGACGATAGAGTCTCTGATCTGAAGATATATCTACAGTACAAAGGGCACTTGAGAAGGAACGTTATGGATCTATGACGATAGAGTCTCTCTAAGTGTCACATATGTGTATAAAGACAGATAATGCTGAAACGATCCAGTTATCTTACTAAAATCGGGTCAGGGAAAGAATAAACACATACCCACCCTTCTGTCTGGCATAAAAACCTCCTCTTCATGTTTTCCACCGATAACAGATATCACTTTTCTTCTGGCTTTCGTTTAGCATACAATCTCTCTATCTCTCTATCTCTCCCTCTGCGTTGAATCTTTTGCCGGAATTGACAGAGAGAAGAGAAGTGCTGGTAGGTAGGAGGGGCAGCAAAGAAGCTTCAACCTCACCACTCTTGTTGATTCTTTCCATGACTCGAATATACTTTATGGTACATTCTGTTGCTGTAAAATTAGAGCAATCGACGAGACAGCTGTTTAAATGGCAGCGCCCTCAACCACTCGGCCATTGTACAAACTACTCTGTACTTCACCAGTCCGGAGAATTTCCCCTCCTTGAAATGGAGGAAAATGATGGACCAAGAGCTCTTCGCAGTTCTGATGTACATCGAAAGAATTTCAATCACTCAAAACTTTAACGTACGGTGGTTGGTTGCTGTATTTTTTGTACTACCTGCTTCACAATGCAAGAACTCCGCACACAGTTCAAGCAGTGTACTGATATATTTATTATAATTCTCGGAATACACCGTAATTATTTCCCTACAGAGCACCAAACCGTTTGCCTTTGTAATGCTGATATAATGTGTTTCCTGTGGCGTAGGACGTAAATTTTATGTACACTACGCAGATCAATTTCAAAGTTCAGAAAATTAAGACAAAATAATCAAATTCAAACACCAGCTTCACAGAACGAAACTTGACACTGTAACTCATCACAGTGACGCGCTGTTCTACAATATATTATAAAGCTGTGTTAAAGTGATGCAATATGTATTCGCATACAAACACTGGTAACACAAAACCACGCAGTGCTATTCAGTAATTCCTACCCAAGGTCGACTGCTGTAGTGTTAATGACAGAGAATACGCACATGTGTAGCTGTGAGGTTAAATTGAAACATAACACATCCTCAAGAGGACATCAGGATATCAGTACAGTGTTGCTGTATATCAATTAGCACTGTGGATATAGTCCACGTTTACGGGCGTATAATAACTGTCCACAAATGACTCGTGTAACAATATGTAATATCAAAGTTGACATTGCGGAAATGTGGACAGGACTCCAGTCCGTGTTTATGAAAAGAAAAATGGTTTCAAATACTGGCTTACCCTAACAAATTTTTCGATATTTTCCTGAATGTAATGCAAATAATAATACCTCAATTACGTCACCAACACGTCATACCGTATCCTTCCGATTCATTTCTCATCGTGTCAATCTACGCAATACATTTAGCATATGACAGCGTATTTAAGTAAACCAAGAGTGTGTCATGTCGCCCTCGGTGGACTAGTGGTTAGCGTGCTCGCCACTGGACCCAAGGTTCGCGGGTTCGATCACGGCCGAGGTCGATGGATTTTAAGGGTGATAAAAATTCCTTCGGAGGGGAAGTAAAGCCGTCGGTCCCATGTCGTAGATTTACGGCATGTAAAAGAGCCTTACGGGCATGAATTGAGATGTTTCGTAAGCAAAATTCAGCGGCCATTTCTCACCCAAGTCTCCTGACTGACAGCTAGATGGCTCTGGCAGTCACATCAGGATTGAGTAAAACTTGTGCAGTCAGTGGGCTGGTCACTCACTACACCTATGCACACGACCAAAGAAACCTCCGAAAGGAGGCCATATGCTCCACAAGGAGCGACAGGATAAATAATAATAATTTGTCATTACATGCACCACAAACCTCTTCCATACATAAGCGCCACAAGAGACAAGTTCTTGTGCTGTTGATATTCCACCTGCGTTATCATTTATTTCCCGTAAATGAGGATATATTTAAATAAAAACAAAACATTTAATTCAAATGGATTACTACTTTAATTTTATAAAATCGCCAGTCGCTAAGTTCTCTTAACATGTATACAGGGCATACACAAAAGAATGGTGCGATTTCAAAAGTGAATAAAAAATTTATGTCTCACATTACACGGGCACAACATACACCGTCAGCGGCGGCAACTGTCCAAGTTTCTCATGCGCTACCAGCAGTTCGCTTCTCATGCTTACTGAGTGGCCGCGGGGCCAGTTTCAAAGATGGCGTTGCAGCAGGAGAAGGCTTTCTGTGTGCTCCGTTTTGAGGTGTCCAGATCTGTGATTACAGTGCAGCGTACAGCCACCCCGTTCGCCAGATCTTACACCGTGCGATTTCTTTCTTTGGGGGTTCGTTAAAGACAGCGTTTATGTACCACCATTGCCCACGTCCATCCATGAATTTCGTGATCGGATAACGCATGCACTGCAGGCCATTACAGCGGACATGCTACACCGGGTCTGGGATGAGTTTGATTACCGTGTGGATGTGTGTCGTGTGATCCAGGGTGCACACATTGAAGGATTGTAATTACCAAATGAGAAACTTGGACAGTTGCCGCCGCTGATGGTGAATGTTGTGCCCGTGTAAGGTGAGAAATAAATTTTTTATTCACTTTTGAAACCGCACCATTCTTTTGTGTATGTCCTGCATTTTTAATGGTCATGTAATTCAGGTACAAACACACTTCATTGTTTCTTTCAATATCACAAGTCACACGTATAATTTCACCCAGCGTACAGCAGCCATCAAATTTCTGTCCACACGAAAAATATGACAATGTATGATATACGTATTACTTGACATGTGTTGTATTCCATTAAAAACTATTTAACGTCGAATTTGATATTTCATGTTTTATTAGGATTAATGTTGTCTGGGATATGACGCCGAGTACGAAAGATGTTTCGGAGGAATCTTCTGGCTTGCTACCTAATTACCAAGCTAGGTTGCTTCATATTCCCGAAGACGGCAGCCTTAACATTACAAGTGAACATTAAGGATCTTATACGGAAGTATATTTTATGCATCGCTATAATATCTGCGATGAAACTTTTCTCTCAGAAGTGAAAAAATTCGATTTGAACCTGGCGTACGTACAGAGGATTAAACTAGTTATGAATTATACTTATAGGAAGGCAAGTAAAGTAAATAACATTACAAGTGGGAACAAAAATATAGACCATATTACGTGTATGAAGCTGCAGACAGCAGTACAGAAAAACGTCACTTTATATTCACCGTGCATCTTTTTATAATTGAATTATTTGTACCAACAAATGCACTAAGACAGTTTTTTCACTGTTTTCTTTATTATTACGATGCCCCAATATGCATTTCGGCAATTATTCTGCCATCATCAGGGGGTATTTTAAGTGAGTTTTTACATAGACCAGTTCTTTGGTTACGTCATAACAGTGAGTCAGTATTTGTTACCACATCGTATAATATTTTGTAAAATTTGTGGTATTGTTAAGTTGCTAAAAGTTATTAAATTATTAAAACTTATAAATATTACAATAAAATCAAGCAGTATATTATACTACCCTCTATAGTATAATTATTAATTAATGGCAGCGTGGTCCTATTGTCAGCGTGTGTTCCAGTTATCTGTGTGTTATGTTGTTGGTAGGACCTCCTTCCCTCCTGTCTGCGTGGTTAGTGCCAATTACAGAAAAACTGTGTGCGGTAGATCTGGCAAAATGTTGTAAGTCACAAATTTGTATGTACCTGACCTATTTGCAGTAAATTAGCTGGCAAAGAATTTTCCCCGTTTTAATTTGACCCAACTACGTACAAGTGACTCAGAAATTTTGAGTGCAGACCGTTTATACCAACTTCTATATTAAGCTGTTCTGCACTTCTGTAAATGAATATGAAAACAGGATGGACTCCCCATTATGTTTTCACTTTATGAAGCTTCTACAAAAAAATGATAAATATATTTTTGTGACCCAAATTAAGAGGCCGCCGATCCCAGTGGCCGTGCGGTCTAAGGCGTGGGTCTGCGGCCGTTCGCTTACTGGGATTGTCGGTTCGAATCCCACCTAGGGCATGGATGTCTGTCTGTTGTGAATGTTGTGTGTTGTCAGGTAGAGGTCTCTGCGTCGGGCTGATTACTCGTCCAGAGGAGTCCTACCGAGTGTGGTGTGTCTAAAAAGTGTGATCGTGAAGCCTCAAAAAAATGAGGCGGCCTAGGCCCCCAAGGGGCTGTCGAGCCATTGGGGAAAAAAATTAAGAGGCCATAAACATTACATAAATTGTACACGTAGTTAAAATTTAAAATACATGAAGATGTATATTTTGACAATGCGCCGTAAGAACTGCTCTCACACTGAACACGTGTCATCAGTCAACACAAGTCAGTGCAGCAGGTGTAGAAGCATATTAATACAAACATAATTTGAATATTAGTGTAGACAGTACAGACAACTGCAACCATAAACCGAATAAACAAATTAATTTAATGAATGTCAAATAAAATTATATGCGTTTCAAGTCCGATGAGACTGGACAGCTTCCGGTCACCGAGACCTTGGAAAGAGATAGGGAGAGTTCATTAGGTAGCAGAATGCTGAAAGGTTAAACGCGAAGCTCACATTATTGGAACAAAAGCCGAGAACAAACAGTGCAATTGTTACATACACTATACCGATTGGCTTATAGCAAATGCAACACGCGCTGGTCTCTGGCTGTATCTATTAGGGTACAAGGCATTCATTCCGAATTATTGTTAATTGTTATCAGCGCCACGCAGTTCCAATACTTCACCAAAACATTGTCCATCCGCACACCTAACAATGACGTAATGTACGTTACAGGTGGTCACTATTGTTTATCCTTTCGGACCAAACGTCGCGTGTGATTGGTAAACAAAATAATTCTGATTAGTTCTGTAGAGGATACGGGTTCAAATCCGGTCTGCAGTTTGTCTACCCTGCACGTGTCTTTGTGGCCTTGCTAATTACATGCAGGTTGAAGCAGTGACAGCCCAATTAAACGGGTTTGGGCTGAATCACTCAATATTATTACCAAGACATCACACAACAATCGTCTTAGCTCTTGACGTTAAATAGCCTATGTCGTCAAAAACTGCGTTAAATAAAAAATATTTATTATTAAGATGTATTTAAAACAACTATGCATTTATTATGGAACAGAAGGCTACATGTTTCGGTCTGGTTAGACGGTCATCAGACAAGTATACAGAATTTTATTACAAGCACGAAAATATAGCATAAATATAATACACTTCACTTCAGATATATCTATGGTATTAATATGTTATTTTCTTACTTGTAATAACAGGGCACACCGTGGAGCAGTTGGTCGAGGCAATGCGCTACAAGCCGGAAGGTCGCGGGTTCGATTCGCGATGGTGTCATTGGAATTTTTCATTGACATAATCCTTTCGGTCGCACTATGGCCCTGGGGTTGACTCAGCCTCTAACAGAAATGAGTACCAGGAGTATTTCCTGGGGGGTAAAGACGGTCGGTGCGTAGGGCTGACAACCTTACCACCTTCATGTGACGATTGTCTAGAAATCTGGGAGCCTCAACCTGCAGGAAACCTAAGGGCCTGTCCAGGCCTGTAATGGGATTGCTTTACCATTTTACTTGTAATAACAGGGCGCACCGTGGAGCAGTTGGTCGAGGCAATGCGCTACAAGCCGGAAGGTCGCGGGTTCGATTCGCGATGGTGTCATTGGAATTTTTCATTGATATAATCCTTTCGGTCGCACTATGGCCCTGGGTTGACTCAGCCTCTAACAGAAATGAGTACCAGGAGTATTTCCTGAGAGGTCAAGACGGTCGGTGCGTAGGGCTGACAACCTTACCACCTTCATGTGACGATTGTCTAGAAATCTGGGAGCCTCAACCTGCAGGAAACCTAAGGGCCTGTCCAGGCCTGTAGTGGGATTGCTTTACCATTTTACTTGTAATAACAGGGCACACCGTGGAGCAGTTGGTCGAGGCACTGCGCTACAAGCCGGAAGGTCGCGGGTTCGATTCGCGATGGTGTCATTGGAATTTTTCATTGACATAATCCTTTCGGTCGCACTATGGCCCTGGGGTTGACTCAGCCTCTAACAGAAATGAGTACCAGGAGTATTTCCTGGGAGGTAAAGACGGTCGGTGCGTAGGGCTGACAACCTTACCACCTTCATGTGCCGATTGTCTAGAAATCTGGGACCCTCAACCTCCTGGAACCCTAAGGGCCTGTCCAGGCCTGTAATGGGATTGCTGTACCTTTTTACTTGTAATAACAATAATAAGGCCGAAACACGTAGCATTCTGATACATAGTAACTGCAGTCTTGTGTTGATGGCATTGTAATAATAATAATCACTAGTTATCTAATCACAACGACATGTCTTATATGAAGTCGTTACGTCCATCAATAACCGAACAGAAGGCTATAGTCACAATTCCCCGAAATTTCTTTTCGCAAGGAAAGCTGTAGAAGCTCTAACGTTGTTCAGAATACAAACCACACAGAATGAAGTTTTCGCGGATTTCCGCAATGCGAATATTCAGAATCCAGGGCGTTTCTTCTATAGTTTCCCCACGCACATCAGCTTTATCGCGTAGAAAGACTGCGCCGGCCGACAAACTTCGTGATAGCTGGCGTGCTAGGGAAACGGTAACAGTCACACTGTGTTACCTACAAATAGGTCAGAAATACGATCTTCCAAATTCTCACTTACTTGAACATTGGCACATCACATTAAACCATACAGTTAATAATAGTAACACGTTATATTATAGTACATATTATGTATTATATTATATTACATTACGCTGATCTCGGTGGCCGTACCATCTAAGGCGTAGGTCTGCAGCCGCTCGAGTGCTGAGATCGCGGGTTCGAATACCGCTGAGTGTATGGATGTGTGGTTGTCTAGGTAGCGGCCTCTGCGACGGGCTGATCACTAGTTCAGAGGAGTGTTATTGGGTGTATGTGTGTGTGTGTCATCTAAAAACCTGAACTACGAGGCGTCCTAGGACCGAGTTCGACTATTTCGCCACAGAAAAAAAAAAATTATATTGTAATTTATTATGTCATGTTATGTGACGTGTAATATCAAAACAAAGAAAGGCGCTTTAGGAGTGTTGTTGCTTATAACACAGTCAATATGTCAACACATGCGTCCTGTCTCACTCGTAACTCGCAAACCAACCAGGTGCATTTATCTGCACATATGTCACTCACTTTGATGTACGAAACTAAGAGGAACGGCCGCAGGAGCAAGCAGTTACCCCACTCGCTAAGTAATTACCTGCATCAAGTTCAAACCAAATGCAGCAGACATGTGTCGCTAAAACCGCAAACTTTTCGACGTATCCAATCAACACAACACGGAAATTCTTGCTCAATACACAGATGAACCTCCTTTTCATCACGTAATAACTAATTACCTAAGTAATATGTTTCGTGAATGAGATTTGAGGCTATCACATCGGTCAGTATCAATACTAACTTCTTATGGGATGTGACATCGTGTAGTTTGGTAGATAGGCATCAAATATAGGAAGGATTTCCTACCTTAAATATAGAGGCAGCAGCTTCCTCCGAAACGCTGAAACGTATCGAGTATACAACACGACCTTAAATTCTACAAGACTAATTGTTAACGTATGGAGGGCGTAACAGGATGGGCCTGCCATACTTTGTGATAACATTCCATAACCAAACGTGCCTATATCCGAAGTTGAACCGTTACAGAGATAATGACGAGATAATTTTTAAAGAATGAGAGCTGTTATACGTGTGTTAATTACCAAATACATATTAACACGAGAAGGAATTTGTAGTTTTTGTAATGTTAACACATGTACTTAACATATAATTACCATCTGAGTGACATAAAGACAATAATTACGTCAGAAAAACTGGTATCATTTTCATTAAAAATTGTCCGTAGGCTTTTAATCAAGAACTGATCTGCGTATGACATGGCTGCGCTATCTACTCAAGGACGGACCTGCGCAGTGTACGGATAACATAGCATGTTCATAGGTACAGTATGTGGAACCGCAAGAAGACCACATGTTTGTCGTTACCTTATCTCCGTAACCGTTAAATTTCGAATATAGGTATTCTCGATTATGGCGATGTGATTTAACCTAAGGAATATTCTTCCAAATAATGCAAATCCTGGTACACCCTGTATATACCTTTCATGGAACATTATTATTAGGGTAAACAAATGAGGACGCATACAAAATATTAATGAGAATACCTGGAAGGCACAGTCTCTCTGAAAGGCACACGCGTAGACGGTAGGATAATATCAAAATTGGCCTTAAGTATGTAATGTAAGATGGTGTGGAATGGATTCATATTGCTCAGAATAGGTCCACGTTTGGAGTCTTTTAAAGACGGTACTTACATGCGGGGTTAACAAAAAGGCTGTGAGTTATTTCAACAAATGGGTGACTATCAGCTTATCAAGACATTCTGATCCAAGGAGTCGATTTTAGAACACTACGGCTTGTTAAAGAGTCATACAAATACCCACTCGCCCGTACTGTGTGTCTGTTGAACCTGTTTCTTCCAGATTCGTATTAAAATCATTGCCCCACCTGCAACTTAGGTTTAACTAGTTTATAAACCACTAGTAGTTTAACTTTCATAAGAAGCTTAAGTGCATCTTACTGCCGTTGTCGAGTTTTCTGATCGTCACGTGTTCACGTGTAACATCACGACGCCGCCAACTTCAGCTGAGCTCTGGTGTTGTGCGCCGTCAAACTTCCATGATGTTATACCTCCACTTACAGTAATCACGTCTCCCTCACGCACACACGCCTTTTATACAGCGCGCCAAATGCGACTCAGACACTCTTTCAACTGTTAGTACTCTATAAAATGTCTTAGAGTGTCGAGGATGGGAAGACATGCCTCACAAAGTAGCTAAAAAAAAAGGAATAATACTGGAATTTGTTTTCCAGACCAGAGTAGACTATAACTAACTAACTCCATGGAGAAGAGTCCTTCTTGAGAAGCTAACAGGTCGTCACCTAGTCAAGAAATTCCCCGCATTTTATGAAATCCGAAGGTTCATTACAGCACTCACAAGAGCCCGCCATCTGTCCCTATCCTGAGCCAGAGTAGAATCACTTGAAGAAATTAAGGGATGCACACAAAACGCTGTAAGTGTCATTGGTGTGAAAGTGGCACATGTAGCAAGACACAGAAATCTTTAAACCGCAGCGACGTAAATGAAATAACCAGCTAAGGATTGGGTACACTGCTTAATAAAGATTTTTCATTATATGACGCTGCGACGCACGACGTAAGCATTGAATTGATCTATGATCTACAGGCTTCATCGAGCATTGCAGTAGTATTTAAAGTGTAAGGTACACACAGGGACAATCAGTACTTTGAAAAAAAAATGATTTTGTTATTACGTTAACAATACAAATCTCTCACTGTGTAATAACCGCGACACCAGATGGATGTATGTAATCCGAAACATAGTCCGGAAGTTTTTCTCCCAGTACCGAGTGAATAGGTAGATAGACTGTCCCAGAGGGGTCTGGAATATGGCAGAAAAATAAAAATTTCTGATGCCTGTCGGGGATCGAACACCCACTATCCGGTCGTCTAGCCTGTAGCCTAGTTACTGTACTGACTGAGCTACCCAGACGACCACAAAATAGCATAAACTTGAATCACATTCACACTACGTGACGCACAACATATGCCTCGTAAAATTTACTGAAATTCAAATTAACTCCACAAAATGTAATGAGTCTGAAAAAGCCAGTAGTTGTCCGGGTGGTGAAAAAATTCCCCGCCTTACATGGAACATTGTGCACAAGAGGCCACTTAGATCACGTGATTATTTTTCGTAGCTTAATTTGTTCCAAAAAATTCCGACCACGTCTGGTACTTTGTGTAAAATTGTCTTAACTTCACATTTTAAGGCCACAGAGAAGAAGCGTACAGAGAGGCATGATGTTACTTCCAGTGGTAAAAAAAAGGAAATGTACAGCTCTGAATGCTCCGAGGTTTTGCCTGCTCGTCCTTCCGACAAAGACAGGATGGAAGCAAGTTTGGGAATTCATGAAAGTAAGGTGATGGGAAGTGCCGACTGTCGTAATACGTATTAGAGGAAAAAATTGAGCATTTGAGCTGAATTTTGTTTTGTTTTGCCTTAGCTTTGAGTTCTGAACTCTGCAATTGGGGAGCTGCTATAAATTCATCTTAATTACATTTAAAAAGTCGGTTCCTCCCTCTAACAGAACAATTCCATCAGCAAATTAAAGGCAAATCTGTTAATGCTGTTTGGGGAACTATTGGGTTTTTAGCCTCAAAATCATATGAAAGAAAGTAATACATTCTGTTGGCAAAGTGCACATTTCTTAAATGCTACAGCAGGTGGTACACATAGTTACCACTAAACTTTAAATGGATAATATTAAAATAACGTTCCTCCTATAGTAAATAAGAATTACAAAATCATAAATACATTTTATATCGACAGACAGCCAGGCAAGGCTTCTCACATCCACTTACAAAACCTGAGCATGTCTTTCGCAATTCAGCAAAGGTTATCAGCAGTGTGACAAGGGGCTGAACGAGCAGGAAACCCGAGGAGTATTGGCAGTCCATTTGTGGACAAAGGCAGGCTACGGGCTTTCTTAAAAGACCCTCTGCTAAAAGAGCTGGAGCATTACTCGACTTCAGCAGAAACCAGCTAAGAATAATAACTCGTCTGCTAAGAGGACACTGTCATTTAAAAGGTCATTTTAAAATCCCTGGTGTTACAGATGCAAACAGGCATCTGAAACAGCCTCACATGTGACTGCAAGGCATTGTTGGTATTAAGATTTACGCACCTGGGCCATCATTTCTTGAAACCGGGTGACTGCCGACATCCCCGTCAGCAAGGTACTGCACTTTGTGCAAATTGCGGGGCTGATGAATGCTTGGGCAAAGTGTTGCACAAAACATCTGAATCGTTCAAGAGGCAAGGGTCACTGCGGTGCCCGACCTTTTCTATGATCAGATTCAGTGGATGTTACAATAAACATGAGGAAAAAATGAAATACACCTCACAAGCTTCACTGCACACCGTAGGCAGACTCGGACACAAAATTCCTTCGAAATTTCACGAGTGCTTATGTTTCTGACAGAAGGATGACCACCGGAAGTCCATAGATTAATTTCTTTGACGCAGAGCGTTTGAAGGTGTCGAGATACTGTGTTACATATTCATCTATTTGTTTGTTCTTTACCTAACGACACTATGAATAACCAAAAAGAGAGTGTTAGATTATTGCAAGGCAGTGAATAACAAATGGAGACTGAGAAGGCTAGAGCAGCAGTAACGCCCTGGGCTCGCATTTGGGATGTACAAATTCCGCTACTAAATTAGGACAAAGCTATCCTGACTGAAGTTCATTACGGCTTACCTCCGGCCTTAAACGCAAAATTCCGAGATTGTAACTCGATTAGACGAAAACCGTCTTGTTCCAAAAACGTTTCAATCTAGTACCCACCTGTCATCATATATTCGATACACTACACCTGTCGCAGTTGAGGAATAGTGAATAAACTATACTAATTTAATGAATTGATGAGGATGTTAGAAGGAAGTGGTCTGTAACTTACGGTATTTGATGCGACAAACTGGGTACAGATCAAGAACCTCCGAGTCGAGAAGTCTAATACTAGTATATGAAAAAAAAAAGCAACCCCATTACAGGCCTGGACAGGCCCTTAGGGTTCCAGGAGGTTGAGGGTCCCAGATTTATAGACAATCGGCATATGAAGGTGGTAAGGTTGTCACCCCTAAGCACCGGCCGCCTTTACCCCACAGGAAAGATTCCTGGTACTCATTTCTGTTAGAGACTCAGTCGACCCCAGGGCCATAGTGCGACCGAAACGATTATGTCAATGAAAAATTCCAGTGACACCATCGGGAATCGAACCCGCGACGTTCCGGCTTGTAGCGCGGTGCCTCAATCAACTGCGCCACCGCGTGCCCCCACTCATATATGTACTCGTGCAAATTTAATAGCGTGTACAAGGTGGCTGAGGGAAGGAAACCACTTCAAAGACCCAGGCATAGATGGGAGGATAATATTAAAATGGATCGTCAAGAAGTGGAATGGGGGCATGAACTGGATTGATATGGCTCAGGATAGGGACAGGTGACGGGCTCTTGTGAATGCGGTAATGAACCTTCGGGTTCCATAAAATGCGGGGAATTTCTTGATTAGCTGAGGAACTTTTAGCTTCTCAAGAAGGACTCTGCTCCATGGAGTTAGTTAGTTAGTTAGTTAGTACAAGGTGGCATAGACTATAATTTAAAGTACATTGAGTTTACTACTGAAACACGAAAATATGTTAATGGTCTGCCCGAAGGAGAAAATGTATCGTATGGAGAGCAAAGGAAAGGAGAGAAGCAAGTCTGGGAGTAAATAATTCATTCTGAATGCCCGACAGACATAGAAGGCAAAAGCAGGAAAACTAGCAGAAGGGTGAGGCATGCAGTAGAAGTAGCCGGTTATATATCCCTGTTATTTCGAGAAGAATGAAAAGGGAAATATGATACAACAACATAAACCATCTCACATCTGAGACACATTTCATTGATACCGGAACAAAAAGCACGAGTAGCAAAACATCTCGTTGTTATCGCCAATAAGTCTAAGTCAAAAGGCGGAATCTGTAGCAGATAGTGGCGACACACATAAAAAAGACACCGCAGCCGAAACAAGAAGCGATGGCATTGATCCTGGCTTCTTAAAGGGAATGGGCAGACACTGCTGGCACTGGAATACTGCAAGCTTGCTACAGGACGGTTCTATGTTTTTAACTGAAAATAAGATATGGTAAGAGCGCTACATTCTTCCGCCTTATATGCTTACTTTACAGGAATTCGCATTCAGAGACCTTTAAATGACGGCAAGTGTTCAGTTGGTAAAGCAATTCCATTACAGGCCTGGCCAGGCCCTTAGGGTTCCAGGAAGTTGAGGCTCTCAGATTTCTAGACAATCAGCACATGAAGGTGGTAAGTTTGTCAGCTGTACGCACCTGCCGCCTTTACCCTCAGGAAATACTCCTGGTATTCATTCTTGTTAGAGGCTGAGTCGACTCCAGGGCCATAGTGCGACCGAAAGGATTATATCAATGAAAAACTCCAATCACACCATCGGGAATCGAACCCGCGACCTCCCGGCTTGTAGAACAGTGCCTCAACCAACTGCGCCACCGCGTACCCCGGTGTTCAGTTGGAACAGACAATAATATGATATGTTCCATTAAACTCCAGTCCTTTCTGCATTCAACAACACACACTCAAAACATATTTTTCAGCTCTGACTCTCTTTCCAGAACGGAAGGGCATTACCGTCAGCCAACAGCAGAAATGCGGAACTTCATAAGTCACAAGCCAGCTATTTGTCGCATAAATTACTTCTTCGTATTCCGGCTTTAGTATCCGTAGTTTCGTTACCCGCTTCTTCGTGTCCTAAAGGCTGTTAGATACGCCGTTATGCGAGAGATAGCAAAACACAACGGCAAGTGGTGAAGTCACAAACTTACAGGACTTCACCAAAGACAGTGACAATTTAGATTATGGAGTAACAAGTGATTTCACTTTCAGCATGATAAATACAAAACTCTTTTAACATGTGACACAGAAATAACTGCCTTTGAAACCTGCCGTCTTCTAAGGTATTACGCAGCGTCGTGTGTTAATTGTTTACCGACGTTTCAGGACAACGTATCGGTCCCACTCTTGACCCGTGAGGATGGGACCTATACGTTGTCCCGAAACGTCGGTAAACAATTACCACACGACGCCGCGTAATACCCCAAAAGACCGCAGATTTCTTCAACATCGCGGCGGAAGCCTGAAAATCAAGGATAACTGACTTTGTTTAGCGGCGTCCTTTCAACTTATTAAGTTATGTGCCGTTATACAGGAGGAAAAAGTTTAATTATGAATGGCATGAGGACGTTTTTGGAACGGCTGCCATTACTGTTTCGGTTAAATGAGAGAAATTTTCACAGTACTCTGAGATGTGGATATGTGTAGTCTGGTATATATTAACCGACGTTTCGAAGCAACAACTCGTCGTTACATCTCAAAACACATCACTCGTCATTATCAGTGGCGTGAGAAGCCCAGTTCACACAACCAACACGTTACCGTGCCGTAACTAACTAACTAACACGTTATCGTGCCTTAACACTACTTTCAATATTAGTGTAACACACTCAAAAATTTAATTTACTCTGAACAAACGGAATTAAATATATTACTTAAAACTGACTTATATTAGGCTTCCAATTCTTACACCAACCAAATTATACACTGGATAAAATATATTTATGAGTTGTTATAAAACTCCTACATGTTTCGGCATCGATGTGCCATCATCAGGGGGCGGTTCAGTACAAAGGAATCTAAATCCAACACACCAATATAGTTATTATGTCGCCTTTACAGAAGTGATTAAGATATTTAACAGTAATAACACAATAACTACATTGGTATATCGGATCTACATTCCTTTGTATTTAACGGCCCCCTGATGATGGCACCTCGGTGCTGAAACATGCAGGGGTTTTTATAATAGCTTACGAATGTATTTTCTCAGGATAGGGACAGGTGGCGGGCTCTTGTGAGTGCGGTAATGAACCTTCGGTTTACATAAAACGCAGGGAATTTCTTGACTAGCTGACGACCTGTTAGCTTCTCAAGAAGGACTGTGCTACATGGACTTAGTTAGTTAGTTATGGGGCCTTACTTAGGATAGGGACAGGTGGCGGGCTGTTGTGAGTGCGGTAATGAACCTTCGGGTTCCATAAAACGTGGGGAATTTCTTGACTAGCTGACGACCTGTTAGCTTCTCAAGAAGGACTGTGCTACATGGAGTTAGTTAGATAGTTATGGGGCCTTACTTAGGATAGGGACAGGTGGCGGGCTGTTGTGAGTGCGGTAATGAACCTTCGAGTTCCATAAAACGCGGGGAATTTCTTGACTAGCTGACGACCTGTTAGCTTCTCAAGAAGGACTCTGCTACATGGAGTTAGTTAGATAGTTATGGGGCCTTACTTAGGATAGGGACAGGTGGCGGGCTGTTGTGAGTGCGGTAATGAACCTTCGAGTTCCATAAAACGCGGGGAATTTCTTGACTAGCTGACGACCTGTTAGCTTCTCAAGAAGGAATGTGCTGCATGGAGTTAGTTAGTTAGTTAGATAGTTATGGGGCCTTACTTAGGATAGGGACAGGTGGCGGGCTGTTGTGAGTGCGGTAATGAACCTTCGGGTTCCATAAAACGCGGGAAATTTCTTGACTAGCTGACGACCTGTTAGCTTCTCAAGAAGGACTCTGCTACATGGAGTTAGTTAGATAGTTATGGGGCCTTACTTAGGATAGGGACAGGTGGCGGGCTGTTGTGAGTGCGGTAATGAACCTTCGGGTTCCATAAAACGCGGGAAATTTCTTGACTAGCTGACGACCTGTTAGCTTCTCAAGAAGGACTGTGCTACATGGAGTTAGTTAGTTAGTTATGGGGCCTTACTTAGGATAGGGACAGGTGGCGGGCTGTTGTGAGTGCGGTAATGAACCTTCGGGTTCCATAAAACGCGGGAAATTTCTTGACTAGCTGACGACCTGTTAGCTTCTCAAGAAGGACTGTGCTGCATGGAGTTAGTTTAGTTAGTTAGCTAGTTACGAAAGTATTTTATCCAGTGAATAAATTGGTTCGTCTAACAATTGTAAGGATATACACAAAATAACATAAAATTAGGCTCCCAAGTTATTTAACTGCATTTCCTTGCAACTCCCACAGGTGTTCCTATCACTGGCACATAAATCCGATTTGTTGTTGCAGTGAAAGAGGAAGAAAAGCAAAACAAGGAAAAGCAATGTTGAAGTAGCGAAGACGATTCAACAGGGGCGTCGATTTCCTAAGGGTGTGCGATACCTGTCACACTGTCAGCCGTGAAGCGAATTTACGAAAGTCCGTTCTGTCCATATGTAGCACTTCATAGCAGGTACTGGACAGAATGTACAGAGAATGGAGGCCGTTCTTTCAAAAAACTTACGAAACGTTGCAGAAGTTAGTGTATGAAAAAAGTGTAACAGGAGACGGTTTAGAATTGATGACGTATGTGTCTTTCACTCACAGAAGACGTACTCACTGTCATTGTCTGTTAGATGACGTCAATTGTCCGAAGACCTGTACATGCACATAATTCGCTATTAAGACAAACTACTCTCCGGCACATGGCGATAATTAACACCCATCTAGGGCAGGTGTATACACTTTGTTAATTATACTATGTTAATTCTCTGATATACAGCGTAAAGTGTCAGAAGGGTCGATCCCAGTGGCCGCCTTGGCGTGGGTCTGCGGTCGGTGGCTTGCTGGGGTTGTGGGTTCGAATCCCTCCGGAGGCATGGATGTCTGTCTGTTTTGAGTGTTGTGTGTTGTCAGGTAGAGGTCTCTGCGACGGGCTGATCACTCGTCTAGAGGAGTCTTACCGAGTGTGGTGTGTCTGAGTGTGATCGTGGAGCCTCGATAAGGAGGAGGCTCTGGCCCACTAGGGGCTATTGCGCCATTGGAAAAAAATGTGTCAGATGGCCTTCACATGTATATACCTCCACTTTCAGAAACCATTCATTCTCTGGACGACGCCGTTAAACGCCAGAAGCCGTAGACAAGTGCATAACTTAATCTAAACGACATGTAATATTGGCTTTTCACTTGGACTTTTCCATTAGTGTTATATTATTGGAAGAATCCTAATTTTTTCAGAGAAGAAGGCAGATTTAAGTCTTTGAATAACGCACAAACATTCCAATATTCTGAACATCTGTTAATTACCCCCCGCTGTAATGGACACAGTTTTCTGTCGAATACTTTCTGCTCGTCCCTGCAGACACTCCCCGACATACACAGCAGTTAAGGCCGGAGCGTCTGGCCAAAGTGTCGTTTCGCGAAAGACAGAACTATATACACATTACAGGCCAGTATATGTGTTTAGAAAAGGCTATCGACCTGAAATCCAAACTCCAACACACTGGAACCTGATCGGCCGCATCATGACTGCACCGCTCCCTGTGTTATCGCCCAACAGTATTCTTCCACCACCTTCGTCACATTGCGTTCCAAGAAAAAAAAATTTAGCAAGCGTTTGAAGTATTATTGTTTTTTTGTTAATTTTTTAAAGATTGCGTACGTCTGAATTTGCGTAACTCGAAACTACCTAACTCAGGGAGTGTCTGTATACTGTAGTTACATGCCTGGAAAGAAAGACAGTGAAGCGTATATATAGAATATATTTCTTGTAGTCATTCATATTAAAGACAGGGGCTAAATTCATATCCGACACTGTTCTGTAGCAAATGCTGTAAATGTCATAATCCCAATTTTTTATTATCGAAATTATGGACATAAAGTAATACACAGCAACAAAACAAACATAAAATCAAAAAATAAATAAGCGAACAGAGATGTCTTTGGGATGTTCTTGGACCTTAACTGATGAACTCTTTCTTATTCTTCACGCACAACACGCACTGTAACATTTTCATCAGTCTGCGACTGGACTCTATCCAGACGCAGTTTAACCAGACACAAACAAAGCAATTATTTGCGTTTATTCAATTCAATTCAATTCAATTCTAGTTTATTAATGTGCCGAATCAACAGCCAGAAGGCCAATTACAGAACAGCACAACATACAGACATAAATAACAATGGACAATAAACAGAACAAAATAAAACAAACACAACCAAAACAAATAAACAAACAAACAATAACTTACTTAGATAATTAATAAGAACACCTTAAAATAATGTAATAAATTATTACATCTGACTAAGTGTAACAAATTCCCTTCTAAAAACATCCATATTATTACAAATAGAATTTGCCGCAGTTACACACCGGCCGGAGGGACAGTTTTTATAATATGAGCTAACATGAAACAAAGAAAAGTCTCGGAGATTCCGAGTGGAAACTCGTAGACCAATAATGTCCAAGGTAGATGGATAATAATAATAGAATAATAATATTTATTACTGCAAGTCGGTTTATACCCGGTGGCAGTGGTACTACAATGACACATAACACAGAATAGCATATATCACAAAAATTAACTAATAAAACAATACACAACACACAAACTTACAAGAACAATAAAACACACATACTACAAAACGAAAGAGTAGCTAAGCCTAAAAAAAGAAACATAACACAGAATAACATAGAGAATAACATACATCACAAAAAATAACAACACACAAACATACAAAATTAAAAAACAATAAAACACATACTACAAAACGAAAGAATAGCTAAGCCTAAAAAAAGAAACATAACATAGAATAACATAGAGTATAACATACATCACAAAAAATAACAACACACAACCATACAAAATTACAAAAACAATAAAACACATACAACAAAAAGAAAGAGTAGCTAAGCCTAAAAAAAGAAACATAACATAGAATAACATAGAGAATAACATACATCACAAAAAATAACACACAAAACTATATAAAATTACAAAAACAATAAAACACATACAACAAAAAGAAAGAGTAGCTAAGCCTAACAAAAAAAAAAAAAAAAGAAAACCTAACGTAGATGAAACAGAGTTAAAAATAATTAGGTATACCAAACAATGAGTAACCATAATATACAAAAATAAAATTCCATATTTTGAAAAAAGTGATACACACACATTTCACCAGGACCTTCACTCCACTCCACTTCACTACGCAATTATCGGAGGAGAATTCCGTTTTCATTAACTCAAATTGTTTCCCCTTCGTTGGTTGGCAAACTGCACAACTTTCGAGCCTAGCGGCATGTAAACATTAATTTTGTCAGCAATTTTGGAATTTAGGACTTATTTTCATTCAGCCGCATAAAATGAGTATTAAAAACCAAAACATAACATTACACCTGTATCCATCGGAAAACAAAACTCCACATTCCATTTCTCTAAACGCCAAATCTGCATTTCCCCTTCTGATGTTTTGAGACATAATAGGCCTAATATTATAACATTAAACTGAAATTATTATACGAGAGTTTTATTGCCCTCTGGCAACAATTCATTTGTAACGAAAGGACGTAATGGCTTGTATTTCCAGACTATGCAATATTACTCACATTCCTAACACAGGAAACTCAGCATGAGAATAGTAAACAACCCACACAGGCCTGTGACGCCACAGATAATACGTGTCACACTACAAAGCGTGTCCAAGGAACTTCTGAAAATTTATACGCAGCTGTAAAATGTAACAAATCATACATAACGCCATGGATAAAACTAATTAAAACAGAACGTGTACAAGGGAAAGTAGAACAGAAATCAACTCAAAATCTGTCCTAATACAACTAAGTTCCATTTAAAATTGTTTATTTTCACACCAACTTATGCACATTTACTTATAAAATTAAATTAAATTAAATTAAATTAAAATGTGCATAAGTTGGTGTGAAAATAAACAATTTCAATTGTGACAAGATGCACGGTAAATACAATGTAAGTTCCATTTATTATACAAAACATGTTTCGACAACTTTAGGTCATCCTCAAGTTCACAATTTTTGTTTTCAAAATATATTGAGGAAGGAATATGGGCAGCGATAGCTCAGTCGGTATAGCGACTCGCTACGGGTTGGACGGTCCGGGATTTTCAGCACCCGTCCAGACCGGCCCTGGGGCCTATCCACCCTCCTGTACAATGGGTACCGGGTCATTCCCGGGGGTAAAGCGACCGGGGTGTGGCGTTCACCACCCACCCCCATCTAGTAATGGTAAAGCAACCCCATTACAGGCCTAGACAGGTCCTGAGGGGTCCAGGAGGTTGAGGCTCCCAGATTTGTAGACAATCGGCACATGAATGTGGTAAGGTTGTCAGCCCTACGCACCGGCCGCCTTTACCCCCCAGGAAAGATTCCTGGTACTCATTTTTGTTAGAGGCTGAGTCGACCCCAGGGCTATAGTGCGACCGAAACGATTATGTCAATGAATTAATTCCAATGACACCATCGGGAATCGAACCGCGACGTTCTGGTTTGTAGCGTAGTGCCTCAACCAACTACGCCACCGCGCGCCCCTCCCTCATCTAGTGCCGGGGTTAAAGAAAGAGTAGAGCTATATCTCTACTCCCCCTCTGGGCCTACATGGCCTGTTCTAGGGTGAATTTCACCTTTACCTTTACCTTTATTGAGGAAGAAATAAAAGTCCACGTTTTGAAAACAAAAATTGTGAACCTGAGGATGACCTAAAATGGTCGAAACATGTTCTGTATAATAAATGGAACTTAGTTGTGTTGCGAAGGATTTTGTCTTGATTTCTTTTATAAACAACACAACGGGACGACGTCGTTTAAAAAAGTAGAAGGTAATGACGTCGGACCGTCAGAAATGAAGTAGCATAAGTACATGAAACAAGAGAAAATAAGTTACGAAAACTTTTAGAAAGCCCTAAATGCGGGTCCTTTGTCAAGCACGTTAGCAACAGAACTGAAATTGACTGAATTGTTACCAGAATATATAATTCGTATAAACTAGAAGGAATTCAAAGGAAATTTGATAACTTACCCTATATAACACATTTTCTATTGACATATGTAACGAAAAAACAGAAAGATATTATACGTGATTTGAAACTTTGGTTACCTCGCCGTTCAAGCACCTGACGTGGCTACTAGCCCGCCAAACATTTCAATGAAAAACACGTTACTTGCGCTCAATTCATATTTTTTTTTACATCTCCATTCATTCATCTACCCTGATGGCGAATCTAGCGGGTTCCTCTGAAATTTCTGAAACGCTTTGTCCCTTCCCTGAAGAAGGTTACCATCATAGTCACCGCCGTCAGAACTTCACAACTCAGCTACTGAGTTAGAAGCCATTCCGTCTTGATTCTCACATTTGTTTGTCCGTACTCTTAGCTCTATATTTGTTATTCTCTCTCTATTTTCTTCTTAGTCTTTGTGTTTCATTTTTATTAAGTCCTTCCTTTAAAGTACGTTTATATTGTTTCGTTTACAGGTTTTTCTGCCCTTGGCAGTAATTGGTTTCTTGTGTTTATCAGGTATTTAGTAAACAAACTTAATCGAAATAAATTAAATTATTATCGTTGGTATAATCCTACTGTCTTCCTAATTCTTTACAATTGTTTACAGTTACAGATTAAATATAAAGCATATCTGTATTTAACATATAGTCTTCGAAACGTGAAACTATTCCAAAGGACACATTTCCTTTAGTACAAAATGAATAATGATAGAGAGAGAAAGACAGAAACTTTCAAAGTCTTTTTTTACAACAGAACTTCAAAGATTTTTACTTGCCAAAGACGCAAATTTCTTTTAAAAGCCAACGTTCTAGAATAACCTTTAGAGGACATGAAATAATAAGTCAAGTCGCATTTTTCAAAGCTCTCAAATGAAGGCAGAACATATATATATATATACGTCGACTTCAAAGACAGCCACGACGTATTTAAAATTAAATTCGGTTCTTTCTGCACACTGACAGCTACTGCTGTTATTACCCCAGTATACGGTCTCTCAGATTAATGTGACGGACCCCTTTTATATTTGCCATGGGCAAATGACCTTGTACAGCAAAGCAACACGACGATGCTGAAGACAAAATGGGAAAGCAAGAAACGTGTTCAAGTAAAGATGTTACGTGGGATAAAAAAGAAGTCTGAAAAGAAATTAAATGAGTTATTAAAAATTAGAAAGCAACAAAAAACAGTGAGCAACAAGACAAACACAAATCTAAGAAAGATAAAATGAGGAAAGGAAGGGAAGCATTTTTCGTACGTATTTTAGGGAAAAATTTGAAAGAAAGCTGAAGATATGGAGTCCTGAAGTAATAACAGCAACATACTGGGAGCAGAAGTCTTATTGTTGAACTGAAAGACTGTCGGTTAGTCAAGAAACTTTCGGTCATAATTTTAGACAGAGGTTCCTCGGATAACGTTGGTAACTCTCTACTACATTGCAGGGTGACAAATCCAGATGATCCTAATTTTGACTCCACCATAAGAACCTCAAATATAACGTTCATTACCATACTCATAGAACCTCAAATATAACGTTCATTACCATAACCATAGAACCTCAAATATAACGTTCATTACCATACTCATAGAACCTCAAATATAACGTTCATTACCATACCCATAGAACTTCAAATATAACGTTCATTACCATACTCATAGAACCTCAAATATAACGTTCATTACCATACCATAGAACCTCAAATATAACGTTCATTACCATACCCATAGAACCTCAAATATAACGTTCATTACCATACTCATAGAACCTCAAATATAACGTTCATTACCATACTCATAGAACCTCAAATATAACGTTCATTACCATACTCATAGAACCTCAAATATAACGTTCATTACCATACTCATAGAACCTCAAATATAACGTTCATTACCATACTCATAGAACCTCAAATATAACGTTCATTACCATACCCATAGAACCTCAAATATAACGTTCATTACCATACTCATAGAACCTCGCCACTACACGATAACATTCAATCCATCGACAATCTCAGACTCCGATTCCTTATGATATATCTCAACATTACAAAATAGAGATATCTAAATACACAAAGTGATATATAAACGAAGAAAAGAAGAGCAGAAGGAGAGAAGAAATATGACACACAAAAGAGAAATGAAAGAGGGCAAGCTGCTTCACGCGGTATGATTTTGATTTGTATTCGGAAGTAATCGTTTCGAATCTTGTCTTATATACCTACCACCCAGGCTGATGTTTTCGTGTTTTTCCTCATTCTTTGAAGGCGAATTGTGGAGTAACGTGTCAACGTAGACCGCAACAGTTTCCTTCCAAATCCTTGTCAACTACTCATCCTAACACTCTTACTCTCTATATTAAGGGCAACTCACAGATCTTCAAATAAACAACAGTGAAAGTAAAATAAAGAAATGAAAAATACGTAACGAAACAAAGGAAGAAGAGCGGAAGGAAATAAATAATGAAAGCAAATGCCTTTAAAATGTGTCAGAAACGGAATAAGTCCTTTTACGTTTCGACAGTTGGGCGTCATTGAAACAGAAGAGAATGGCGAAGATAAGAAGATCGAGGGCTGAAAGAAAGGCAATGTAAATAGAGTAATAAAGTGGAGCAGTTTTTTGAAGCGAGAGGATGGAAAGGGGCTTAGAGGCGCGGATAATATGGCACTGGAAAAAAGTTCCTTGTTAAGTGTATAAGAAAGGAGCAGTCTTCGAACTGAGGAAAAAAATGAAGGTAACATAAATAGAAGTTCGGTGCCACGAAAGTGTGAAATATGTTACAAAAAATTGTAAATAATCTACAGGAAGCGGATGTGTGCCGAGAATGGTACTTTGAAGTTGTGCCAAGAGAGATAGAGAGAAGAACGGATTTATTTATCTATAATTTATTTAACGACGCTCTCAATAAAACGATGGAAGGCTAACTGGATTGGTTATACCTTGCATAGCAACTGCCTTCTGAAACACGTTACTGAAAAAAAGATAGAAGGGACGACAAGACGAGAATGTAGATGTAAGCAGCTATTGGATAATGTTAGGGAAAAGAGATGATACTGAAATTTGAAAGAGGAAGCACTGTATCACCCTCTCTGTTGTAGCCGAACATTATTGGAGCATTTATATACTAGTATTGTTGGAGCAGTTCGGCTCTCCCTCTCCACTCTTCTAAATATAGCAGGAACGACAAGGGACCAGGTGTCCCGCGTCAGTTGGCGTTCAGTAAAGGAATGGACTGGACGGATGGTATTGTGTTAACGTTTATATTGTTATAATGGAAATAAAGTTAAAACCTTTGAAATGGACTGTCCTGTAAATTGATGCATATTAATTTACAAAAAAAGTAACCAGCAAAGTTCGGTTATACTGTTGACATCGCTTGGGAAGAAGCTGTGGACTTGTCGCAAGACAAACTACACAATGGATGAGTGCTGTCAGTACATCAAAATATATGGCATAAACAGTTTGGATGACCTAGGAAGCCGTGGTAATATAACTCATGTACAATCCTAGAATCTGTCTGGAGGAAATGAGGAAAACCACACAACGTTTCAGTCAAGACAGCCTATGTCACGGTAGAGATTCGAACCTTGCACTTCCTAAATATAAGTCCGAAGTGGTACCGCCACACTAACCTGCATGATGAACGAGAAAGGAAGGCAAAGAAATAACCTAGAAAGGTAGGAAGCAAGGAAAAGAAATAGAGATGGAATTGACAAGGACGAAATAGAAAGGAAAAACGGAGGTAGAACGAACGAAACGCCGACAGTTTTTCTTCCAATTACTCTGCAAAATAGCCAATTATATTCTCTTGCATGTGTGACAAGCCCATAGCCTCTTCAAAAACAAATTCTCTAGAGAGTGTGATTCATTGTTTCCTCAAATTCTCCAGTATCTTCTTTTTCCTTAAGATCATCTAGTAGCCGCTCACTTCTTCTTCCTCGCGTTCTTGTCCCTCCTACCTGTGCTTTCATCTCAGACTGTAGCTTCTATTAGAGGAATATACAAGTAATCGAATGACAAAACACGTAAAGCTTTTTGCGGAAAGGAATGTCTATGACGTGTGAAACATGTGACAACATGCTGGATTTCTCTTCAGGAATTTATTACAAATCAGGGTGGTCAGCTAGACGGCCTTCGGGAGCCAAACTGGCAGCCATCGTAGGCAAGAAGCCACGAATTAATAAAACAAAATATGTTTGTCTTATTTGACGGTATCCTATTTAAGTTCATCCACTCACAATCGGTCAGTTTCAGTTAGTTTTGAGTCTCCTTCCTTTACAAAATATATTAAAACTTCGTTCACGATCAGCCCCATGTGCATGTAAATCTACCTGAATATTTTTATAAGCAAATTGTGCGAGCCGCATGCGACTGGCGACCACGTTGTGGCCACCCCTATTACAGCTACCCTCCCAGAGGGTATTTCTTGGGTTTCAGCATTCTCCTGTCCATAATGGCTAAGGTAAAATCGTGCCATAAATTCTAACATCTACATGAATCCAAGCAAGTACCAATAAATCAAGAAGGACATTTATCAGTGCATGGTAAGAAGGAGTTCCTAGAACATCTTATGGGAGTTTTCGAGGAGGTTTCAAACATAACCGTACTTTACAAACTCTTTGACGGGTTGTAGAAAAGTTACGAAGTAAGAAAAGGACTCATTTATCCTACGTAAATGTTTGAACACGTGTCAACTTCACAGCACTAATTGAAGCTGAAGTCACTGCAAAAGTCGGCAGACTTCAACGCCAGCAATAGTGACAACATTTAATTTAGCAGTTCTGCAAATGGAGGTAACTTTTCATCCACTCTCCCATAAAAAGTCCAAAAGAAATGAAATCTTACAGAAATACATGACGGTAGTTTTTTTTTTTTGGGGGGGGGGGGGGGGGGAAGAGGTAACGTGGTTCCAGAATGGCTTTTGAATATTAAACGAAATGACTAAATCTGACTTGTATTCGGAGAGTTCCGGGTTCGACTCTTGCCATCGTGAGATATTCCATTATCATTCAGGTTGCTGTTGATAACCTGCTCCCTCAAAGTAAATCCCGGGATATTTCCTTCAATATGATTGAAAGCGGAAAAAATTCCATGAGTTGCGAGGATGGATATGCAGTAATTATAGTAACTTAACAGTAAAAAGGTTAAGGTAAAGGTCACCCTAGAACAGGCCATGAAGGCCCAGAGGGGGAGTAGAGGTATAGCTCTACTCTTTCTTTAACCCTGGCACTAGATGAGGGTGGACGGTCAACTCCACGCCCCGGCCGCTTTAACCACAGGAAAGAGACCTTAAGAGTAACCTAATAGTAAGCATAAAAACACAGTTTTGGAAGCCAAATGATTATAATGACGACTGCAAGAAAAATGAACCAAAGAATCAGTGAAGAACTCTGAAGAATTATTTCTTTAAAACATGCGAGTAGGGAATGAGGGCGGTATATACCATTAAGTGCAAAGGGGCTAGGGGATTAAAACAGAAAACTTTATAGCTAAACGGTGTGAAAATTTTATGTGCGTCTGTCGTAAATTGGCGTGTTTTGTAAAAGGCAAAGTTCACCCTAGAACATGCACGAAGGCTCAGAGGGGGAGTAGAGGTATAGCTCTACTCTTTCTTTAACCTCGGCGCTAGATGGGGGTGGGTGGTCAACGCCACGCCCAGGCCGCTTTACCCCCGGGAATGACCCGGTACCCATTGTACAGGAAGCTGGGTAGGCCCCAGGGCCGGTCTGGACGGGTGCTGAAAATCTCGCCCCCACAGGGATTCGATCCCCGGACCGTCCAGCTCGTAGCGAGTGGTTATGAACGAAAAAGCGGGAATTGGAGTGTTACAGCCTATTACTATACTAAATATCAAGAAGTGAATAAAATAATATTCTGGAAAGCGCCACGGGGTCTTCGTGTCAGCCATTCACGACACTAACACGATAATTGGTATATGTCACATTTCCAAGCAACTACAACTGCAGAGTACAGATTTCCCAACACAGAAACCTTACGGTTACAGCCTCCTGGGACGCGACGTCATATCGTCTTGCTAGATACATGCCGAATTTCGGAGGAATCCGCTGCCTACTTCTTAAGGGTAGAAGATGGAAGCCAGAAACTTCCACCCAATCGTCGGTATCTGCCAGACTACATGACGTCATATCCCGGGAGGCTGTAATATTCACAGACATGACAACTTAGTATCTCATAGGAGTAAATCCTAGCACACGGATGTAAGTTAATGTTATCTATTTTTGCTTGTCTGTCACACGACAATGGATGACGTTTCTTCGTGCGTAAAACTCGAGCGAAATACTTCCATGAGGGTAACGCTGGAGTCGATATCACTCTGATTAATGTTTCGAAGGTCTCGGGTTCAAATTCTGGCCCGCTATCAGTTACCCTGAATCACATATTTTGTGGTTGTCGCCGCGGCCGCCTTAACCCCCGTCCACCCCGTTATCCAATTGATAGAAGGCTGGGTGGAGGCAGCAGGCAATCTATAGAGAAAGATCTCCACCCCTCTCGGATTCAAAATAAAGTGTCCTCTCTTGCAACCCAGTCACTACACCGAGCTACAAAATAGGAAAGTTTGAGACTGAAAGGTCGCATAACAAGGAATGCAATACATACAAGTTCATACACACCTTACAGAAAGAATTGCTTGAGAGGTCAGGGAGATGGAAGGACAATATTAAAATGAATCTTAAGGGTCGTTATTAAGAGCTATACTATAGTAAGTGAACAAGGAGAGATATGTCACAAATTCCTGGTCAATGATTTCTAAAATTGTGTAACATTGGTAGCAGAAACGCGAACTCGAAGAACAGGCTGCCACATAAAAGTGAACCCCATGATAAGAGTCACTTAGAGCTGTAGTCAGTTATTTCTAATTATAACTAGTCTGGTGGGCTTTTGTTAGTCGTGACACGGTAAATGTGGCTACACAAACTCTGGAAACACATGCACAACGCAACGCCACAAAACTGTACCACTATTCTACCCACTCAAGTACCGACATGTCTGTACGCACAGCGACGCTTTCTCTGCCTGAAACACATCAAACAATATGACGTCCTAATCGCAAAACTTCCCATCAGGGTGAATTTTCTTTCTGGTCGCACAACGCAAGAATTATTAATTCAAGATGCGATTGTTTAACATGACAACATTTAAACGTGTTATCGGAGTGCAGAATAAAACAAAGAGTCCATTTAATTCCAGTAATACACCAACAAATGCACAAATCACTAAAAAGGTGCAATCAGCCCTTTATTATAGTCGAACCCTACATATGTTTCGGCTCTCCATGAGCCATCATCAGGGCTTTCTAATAGTGCTTCTCAAATGCTGGATCGGCCTATTATTGACATTCGTAAATTTTTTGTGCACTGTTTATAAAAACATATATATATAAGTAAAATCGTGAGTATAAAATATAGTTAAAATGACAGAATGTTAAAACCACACTGTTCACTGTATCATCGCACTTTTGGATGTTCCACAATATCATACACTGCACTATGTTGATTGCGATGGAATTTGCTCTGGACGGTAATGGATGGTGCGTACTGTATGAATTTGGTACTTCGTCTGTTACGTTGTAGTGAGTAGTCTTGTGACGATGTGTGATATAGTTATGAAGAAGAGGTGGTTCTGGTGCTGTTGTAGTGTGGGGCTGCGTCTTAAAGTGTATCTGGTGAAGGTGAACTGTATTATACAGTGTGGGGCTGCGTCTTAAAGTGTATCTGGTGAAGGTGAACTGTATTATACAGTGTGGGGCTGCGTCTTAAAGTGTATCTGGTGAAGATGAACTGTATTATACAGTGTGGGGCTGCGTCTTAAAGTGTATCTGGTGAAGGTGAACTGTATTATACAGTGTGGGGCTGCGTCTTAAAGTGTATCTGGTGAAGGTGAACTGTATTATACAGTGTGGGGCTGCGTCTTAAAGTGTATCTGGTGAAGGTGAACTGTATTATACAGTGTGGGGCTGCGTCTTAAAGTGTATCTGGTGAAGGTGAACTGTATTATACAGTGTGGGGCTGCGTCTTAAAGTGTATCTGGTGAAGGTGAACTGTATTATACAGTGTGGGGCTGCGTCTTAAAGTGTATCTGGTGAAGGTGAACTGTATTATACAGTGTGGGGCTGCGTCTTAAAGTGTATCTGGTGAAGGTGAACTGTATTATACAGTGTGGGGCTGCGTCTTAAAGTGTATCTGGTGAAGGTGAACTGTATTATACAGTGTGGGGCTGCGTCTTAAAGTGTATCTGGTGAAGGTGAACTGTATTATACAGTGTGGGGCTGCGTCTTAAAGTGTATCTGGTGAAGGTGAACTGTATTATACAGTGTGGGGCTGCGTCTTAAAGTGTATCTGGTGAAGGTGAACTGTATTATACAGTGTGGGGCTGCGTCTTAAAGTGTATCTGGTGAAGGTGAACTGTACTGTACAGTGTGGGGCTGCGTCTTAAAGTGTACCTGGTGAAGGTGAACTGTATTATCAATACAATCAATATTATCAATCAATAATACAGTTCACCTTCACCAGATACACTTTAAGACGCAGCCCCACACTGTATAATACAGTTCATCTTCACCAGATACACTTTAAGACGCAGCCCCACACTGTATAATACAGTTCACCTTCACCAGATACACTTTAAGACGCAGCCCCACACTGTATAATACAGTTCACCTTCACCAGATACACTTTAAGACGCAGCCCCACACTACAACAGCACCAGAACCACCTCTCCTTCATAACTATATCACACATCGTCACAAGACTACTCACTACAACGTAACAGACGAAGTGCCAAATTCATACAGTACGCACCATCCATTACCGTCCAGAGCAAATTCCATCGCAATCAACATAGTGCAGTGTATGATCTTGTGGAACATCCAAAAGTGCGATGATACAGTGAACAGTGTGGTTTTAACATTCTGTCATTTTAACTATATTTTATACTCACGATTTTACTTATATATATATGTTTTTATAAACAGTGCACAAAAATTTTACGAATGTCAATAATAGGCCGATCCAGCATTTGAGAAGCACTATTAGAAAGCCCCTGATGATGGCTCATGGAGAGCCGAAACATGTGTAGGGTTCGACTATAATAAAGGGCTGATTGCACCTTGTTAGTGATTTGTGCATTTTGTTGGTGTATTTCTGGAATAATAAAAATGCACGGTGAATTAAGACTAAAGATAGTCCATTTAATGTTACAAACTTCCAAGCTAACCACAAATAAACTACATAAATAAAGTACCTTGCGACAATTAAACAGCCATCACCAGAAAACAAAAACCTCAATTAAGACACTGCAACACAGCGGTGTAGTGCAGTGTAGCATAATGCATCACATGATCAAGCTACCCGCTTGACACGGTCCGATCCAGCCACATGGACTTCAAGTCTCCAGAGAGGATTGTGCGGCGAAATGAGGTCGTGTTGCTAATGCCACGCTCTGCTGCTGGCGACCAGCAAACGTTCCACTGATTTAGTTCGGCCTTCTTTTAGTGTACAAATACTTCTTTTAGTGTACAAATAGTTCTTTTAGTGTACAAATAGTTCTTTCAGTGTACAAATAGTTCTTTTAGTGTACAAATAGTTCTTTTAGTGTACAAATAGTTATTTTAGTGTACAAATAGGCTCGTCCTTTATCGCGAGCGCTGAGTGACTAGTGTGCTGTTCAGCACGTAATTGTCTCGAGTTTCAGACAGATTACTAGTCACTTGGCCAATATCTTTCGTGATTTTCCGCAGTCTTTCCTAGCAAATGACCGGGTAGAACGTGGAAACACACCTCCACCGTCTTCCTACCAACCTATGTCACGTTCATTCATGATTATCCTCCTGTCTGTGTAACGCGGTGCTTCCCAAACCTGGATAAATTACCCAAAATTACGTAAAAGTGGTTTTTCTTTGGGTAACGACACATACCAAAGAGGAGAGAAATATCCTACATACAATAAAAAGAAGAAAGGCTAACTGGATTGGTCACATCTTGCGTAGAAACTGCCTTCTGAAACACGTGATTGAAGGAAAGTTAGAAAGGAAGGAAAGAAATGACGGGAAGACGAGGAAGAAGACGTAAGCAGCTACTGGATGACCTTAAGGAAAAGAGAAGATCCTGGAAATTGAAAGAGGAAGCATTAGATCGCACCCTGTGGAGAACTCGCTTTGGAGAGGCTATGAACCTGTCGTAAGACAGACTGCAGAATGAATGAATGAATGAACGACACACCACGGAATACACAATAAAATTTACCGTAAAAGTGTAGAAGAAGAAGTGCTCTGAAGAACGTGATCAGTCAGTGTGCACCGATACTCTAAAACAGTCTAACAGTGGCATTATACTCATTAGCTGGGACCTGGGTGATGAAATATGCATGGTGAATAGTTACTGAATTGTTTGTGGCTGCTAAAATGTTTAGAGATGTTTAAAATAAAGACATTGCATCAAACATAATGTTTGTGGCTGCTAAAATGTTTAGAGATGTTTAAAATAAAGACATTGCATCAAACATAATGTTTGTGGCTGCTAAAATGTTTAGAGATGTTTAAAATAAAGACGTTGCATCAAACATAATGTTTGTGGCTGCTAAAATGTTTAGAGATGTTTAAAATAAAGACGTTGCATCAAACATAATGTTTGTGGCTGCTAAAATGTTTAGAGATGTTTAAAATAAAGACGTTGCATCAAACATAATGTTTGTGGCTGCTAAAATGTTTAGAGATGTTTAAAATAAAGACATTGCATCAAACATAATGTTTGTGGCTGCTAAAATGTTTAGAGATGTTTAAAATAAAGACGTTGCATCAAACATAATGTTTGTGGCTGCTAAAATGTTTAGAGATGTTTAAAATAAAGACGTTGCATCAAACATAATGTTTGTGGCTGCTAAAATGTTTAGAGATGTTTAAAATAAAGACGTTGCATCAAACATAATGTTTGTGGCTGCTAAAATGTTTAGAGATGTTTAAAATAAAGACGTTGCATCAAACATAATGTTTGTGGCTGCTAAAATGTTTAGAGATGTTTAAAATAAAGACATTGCATCAAACATAATGTTTGCTTCCTCTTTTTTTACCGATCTCTCTTCACTGATCAAATATGTTTCCTGTGCAGTTAGTGTTTTACCTACATTGGGTAAAAAGGACTTTCTGAAAAGCGTTTTTGGGTAATGAAGGAAAAAGTTTGCAATGGTGTAACGGGTCACAGAAACCTCTATACGAGACCGCATGGCGTCATATCGCAAAAAATTTAATTCACTGCCGTGAATACATAAAACATCTTACAAATGAGATGTGTACTTCACACACATCGAGCAAAAGGCACTGTGCACCTATGCTAATTCCATCAGCAACAAATCCGTCTACTGAATTATCGCGTGTCTTTGCAAACAATATAAGACGAGAGATCTTCGCTCTTCTGGGATAATACGCAGCGTAGATTGGCATATAGTTACCGACGTTTCGGGACAACTTTATCCTATCTTCAAGCAGTCTTCTTGGACTGCTTAACCCTTGAAGATGGGACTGATAGGTCTTCCCGAAACATTGGTAACTAACTGCCAATTTAAGCCGCTTAACATCCCAGAAGAGCGAAGATCTCATTTACACCGCGTCGGAAGCCTGAAGTCACGCAACATAAGACGTGTAGGTGCATGTGTACTAGCAAGAGGATGGCCATTCGCAGCATCTAACTTAAGTATGAGAAATGTATTTGTATTAATGTACAGGGACTGTCTGAATACATTCATCGTCTACGGTAGGTGCACAGTGACTGTGCTCAATGTGTGATCACTACCTACGGTAGGTGCACAGTGACTGTGCTCAATGTGTGATCACTACCTACGGTAGGTGCACAATGACTGTGCTCAATGTGTGATCACTACCTTCGGTAGGTGCACAGTGACTGTGCTCAATGTGTGATCACTACCTACGGTAGGTGCACAGTGACTGTGCTCAATGTGTGATCACTACCTTCGGTAGGTGCACAGTGACTGTGCTCAATGTGTGATCACTACCTACGGTAGGTGCACAGTGACTGTGCTCAATGTGTGATCACTACCTTCGGTAGGTGCACAGTGACTGTGCTCAATGTGTGATCACTACCTACGGTAGGTGCACAGTGACTGTGCTCAATGTGTGATCACTACCTACGGTAGGTTCACAGTGACTGTGCTCAATGTGTGATCACTACCTACGGTAGGTTCACAGTGACTGTGCTCAATGTGTGATCACTACCTACGGTAGGTGCACAGTGACTGTGCTCAATGTGTGATCACTACCTACGGTAGGTGCACAGTGACTGTGCTCAATGTGTGATCACTACCTACGGTAGGTGCACAGTGACTGTGCTCAATGTGTGATCACTACCTACGGTAGGTTCACAGTGACTGTGCTCAATGTGTGATCACTACCTACGGTAGGTGCACAGTGACTGTGCTCAATGTGTGATCACTACCTACGGTAGGTGCACAGTGACTGTGCTCAATGTGTGATCACTACCTACGGTAGGTGCACAGTGACTGTGCTCAATGTGTGATCACTACCTACGGTAGGTGCACAGTGACTGTGCTCAATGTGTGATCACTACCTACGGTAGGTGCACAGTGACTGTGCTCAATGTGTGATCACTACCTACGGTAGGTGCACAGTGACTGTGCTCAATGTGTGATCACTACCTACGGTAGGTGCACAGTGACTGTGCTCAATGTGTGATCACTACCTACGGTAGGTGCACAGTGACTGTGCTCAATGTGTGATCACTACCTACGGTAGGTGCACAGTGACTGTGCTCAATGTGTGATCACTACCTACGGTAGGTGCACGTGACTGTGCTCAATGTGTGATCACTACCTACGGTAGGTGCACAGTGACTGTGCTCAATGTGTGATCACTACCTACGGTAGGTGCACAGTGACTGTGCTCAATGTGTGATCACTACCTACGGTAGGTGCACAGTGACTGTGCTCAATGTGTGATCACTACCTACGGTAGGTGCACAGTGACTGTGCTCAATGTGTGATCACTACCTACGGTAGGTGCACAGTGACTGTGCTCAATGTGTGATCACTACCTACGGTAGGTGCACAGTGACTGTGCTCAATGTGTGATCACTACCTACGGTAGGTGCACAGTGACTGTGCTCAATGTGTGATCACTACCTACGGTAGGTGCACAGTGACTGTGCTCAATGTGTGATCACTACCTACGGTAGGTGCACAGTGACTGTGCTCAATGTGTGATCACTACCTACGGTAGGTGCACAGTGACTGTGCTCAATGTGTGATCACTACCTACGGTAGGTGCACAGTGACTGTGCTCAATGTGTGATCACTACCTACGGTAGGTGCACAGTGACTGTGCTCAATGTGTGATCACTACCTACGGTAGGTGCACAGTGACTGTGCTCAATGTGTGATCACTACCTACGGTAGGTGCACAGTGACTGTGATCAATGTGTGATCACTACCTACGGTAGGTGCACAGTGACTGTGCTCAATGTGTGATCACTACCTACGGTAGGTGCACGTGACTGTGCTCAATGTGTGATCACTACCTACGGTAGGTGCACAGTGACTGTGCTCAATGTGTGATCACTACCTACGGTAGGTGCACAGTGACTGTGCTCAATGTGTGATCACTACCTACGGTAGGTGCACAGTGACTGTGCTCAATGTGTGATCACTACCTACGGTAGGTGCACAGTGACTGTGCTCAATGTGTGATCACTACCTACGGTAGGTGCACAGTGACTGTGCTCAATGTGTGATCACTACCTACGGTAGGTGCACAGTGACTGTGCTCAATGTGTGATCACTACCTACGGTAGGTGCACAGTGACTGTGATCAATGTGTGATCACTACCTACGGTAGGTGCACAGTGACTGTGCTCAATGTGTGATCACTACCTACGGTAGGTGCACGTGACTGTGCTCAATGTGTGATCACTACCTACGGTAGGTGCACAGTGACTGTGCTCAATGTGTGATCACTACCTACGGTAGGTGCACAGTGACTGTGATCAATGTGTGATACTAGTTTCCCCCAGTTTATTTTAAAATTATACTTTTCTTTTATAAAGAAGATACTCGATATATGACTCGTGCAAAATGGCGGTTAGAGACAGAGAGAGAGAGAGAATATTTAAAGTAGCTACAGAAATTTCAGTATAGATACTTGAATAGCAAATTTAACGTCTTGCAGGTAAACATTTAATTTTATTTAGTTTTTACATGTTAGACGTTACGATATCCTATATGCATAGGCACTTATGCAGACGCATGGCCTCTAAGTAAGGTAAGTAATTACAATAAAAATCAAATGCCCAAAAAACGACCAAATGTAAGACATAACATATACAATTCCTATATGTTTCAGCGCCAGGACGCCATCTTCAGGAAATCCGAACTACAAATGTTTGTAAGTACCCAAACAACAATCTTGGTATTACAATAATAAAATAATGTTAGAATATTAGAATTATATAATTTGTTCACTTCATAAATGACGTAAGATGGTGGTGTAGGCAAGTGTCAAAGGTTTTAAGGTTTTATATAATTATATGACATATATAACAACAATCGCGTAGCAACTGTAGCAAGTTCAAACTTGTACTGAGTCTACGGCAGGGATTAACCTAACTTCCATGTGAAGGGGGAGGCAGCAGCATTGTCGGTTCGTGTACAGCGTTGCCAGTCTCATTACTTTTCTACCACACCTCGTATGACTACTTCAAGTATGATCCAAGAGTATCTAGTCCATGTGATGTGTGTTGGTGTGTTTCTTATTGGGCGGTGTTGTGTATTTTAACATTTGGTTACTGTAATACTAAGACTGTTGTGTTGGTACTTGCAAACCTTTGTACTGTGAATTCCCTGAAGTTGGCACCCTGGCGCTGAAACATGTAGCAATTTTATATGTTATCTTATATACAGGGTATACACAAAAGAATGGTGCGGTTTCTATAGTATTCACTATTGAAACCGCACCATTCTTTTGTGTATACCCTGTATGATTTTGTTAGTTTCATGTGCATTTATTGACTACTGTAATAACTTGTAAGAATAAAGCACGAAGTATATGTCAAATATAAGTAATGTAGGCATTTTATGAAATGAGTGGCAAGAACTCATTAAATAAAGAAAAGATTGAAACACTTTGAGAAAGTTTTTAGCCATCCGCTGCTGGTGTCGTGCACACTCAACAACGAACAAGACTCTCTACATTAGTTTCCACCTACACTCAGTTGCAACAATACATATATCAGCCGGCCACAACCAGGAACTCCGGACTTCCTTATTAAACTCCAACTGTTGCCCATCGCAGGGTCTTTCCTCTATTATTACTCCCCTCCCCTTTGTCACCAACCTCACTCCCTACAAACGCAGAGTGGTGGGGGTGTCCAATTGGCTGGAACGAATGTTCGGCTACAGTTTGTTTTCACGTTAAATTGTATTTTAATAATTTAATTTATGTTACGTGAATTTTTAATAAAAATGCTCACAGCGACGTCAAAGCTTCGAGTATTTACCCGAAAACCACCTCTACGTGGCTTGTATTTACATATTTACATATTTACAAGGTTTCTCCGACTACAGACACAAAAATTACTAATCATTCTATCCTGTTTATAGTGACTTTTCTATGTAACACTCGGTCAGGGAAATTATGTCTACTTAAGTCACGAAGGGCTTGAAATTATGTAACGACGTTATTAGCTGCTAATGCGAAATGTGATTTTCTGTTGGTATAAAACGGCGAGGATAAATTATTTGTCAGCAAACATAACTATAATGTTTGGATAGAAATACGTAACTAAGCGGTTTAACATGTATGTAAACACATTAACCCGTTAATCAGATACGTACGTTTCGAAATAAATCCACCAGTCTACGCGCCAAATATGGCGCCTTTCCATATCTCTGCATTTCAATAACAAATACTAACTCTATTGCAGCGAAAAAAAAAGTCGAAGAAGCATTGAAGTTTTAGTTTTACCTGAAGTGAAAACTAGACTGTGCCTTTTTCTTTGTTTAGCCAAACTGGCACTGAAGGTGGTCCTTCTTCGCTGTTACTCTACATAAATAAATATGACACATTATAAAAATTACATTTATTACTTCATACTTATAGAGTTTTTATACCTCGGCCTTGAACTTGCCATTATAGGGTCTTAAACATATAAAAAATTGGTAAAGGAATTTATCATAATTCGTAAAATTTAACATTATTAAAACAAAACCAAAATTAAAAAAATTTTAATTATTCACTTCACTTTGGATTAATGTCCAGACAGACATAAGCAGGAAGATAATGTTAAAAATGGCTCAAACCAGGTGTGAGGTAGTGGACTGTAATGTGAGGTAGTGGACTGTAATGTGAGGTAGTGGACTGTAATGTGAGGTAGTGACTGTAATGTGATGTAGTGGACTGTAATGTAAGGTAGTGGACTGTAATGTGAGGTAGTGGACTGTAATGTGAGGTAGTGGACTGTAATGTGAGGTAGTGGACTGTAATGTGAGGTAGTGGACTGTAATGTGAGGTAGTGACTGTAATGTGATGTAGTGGACTGTAATGTAAGGTAGTGGACTGTAATGTGAGGTAGTGGACTGTAATGTGAGGTAGTGGACTGTAATGTGAGGTAGTGGACTGTAGTGTGAGGTAGTGGACTGTAATGTGAGGTAGTGGACTGTAGTGTGAGGTAGTGGACTGTAGTGTGAGGTAGTGGACTGTAATGTGAGGTAGTGACTGTAATGTGATGTAGTGGACTGTAATGTAAGGTAGTGGACTGTAATGTGAGGTAGTGGACTGTAATGTGAGGTAGTGGACTGTAATGTGAGGTAGTGGACTGTAATGTGAGGTAGTGGACTGTAGTGTGAGGTAGTGGACTGTAATGTGAGGTAGTGGACTGTAATGTGAGGTAGTGGACTGTAATGTGAGGTAGTGGACTGTAGTGTGAGGTAGTGGACTGTAGTGTGAGGGTAGTGGACTGTAATGTGAGGTAGTGGACTGTAGTGTGAGGTAGTGGACTGTAGTGTGAGGTAGTGGACTGTAATGTGAGGTAGTGGACTGTAGTGTGAGGTAGTGGACTGTAATGTGAGGTAGTGGACTGTAGTGTGAGGTAGTGGACTGTAGTGTGAGGTAGTGGACTGTAATGTGAGGTAGTGGACTGTAGTGTGAGGTAGTGGACTGTAATGTGAGGTAGTGGACTGTAGTGTGAGGTAGTGGACTGTAGTGTGAGGTAGTGGACTGTAATGTGAGGTAGTGGACTGTAATGTGAGGTAGTGGACTGTAATGTTCTAGCCCAGAATAAGGTCCAGTGGCAGCCATGCTGTTATGAACGTCGTAATTACGTTTCGGGAAGAATGAAAGTCGATAAAAGACTAGCTATGCCACTATCAGCTTATTGTGTCAGTGAGAGTAGAATAGCTTTGCCTTCCAAGCAAAGTAACTCACTTCAAGTAACATAAGCGGACTGTCACAAACCACAAACAACGAGTCATGTTACTGACGGTTAACAGCGCCTACAGCAGTGGTGTTCAACCTGGGGTACGCGTACCCCCGGAGGTACGCGAAGACATTTTAGGGGGTACGTGAAATTAAAAAATAAATACATTATTTCATGATAAACACTGAATAATCAGGGACAGATTTAGGGTTAGCCACAAGAGACCGGACGTAAGGACATGCGATTTGGGAGCGCCATTTTCTTTCTCTCTCTCTCTCTCTCTCTCCTTCATGCGATTCTTATTTGGGCGGCTAGTTTCATTTTATTCCACATAGTGCAAATAATATATTTGTTATTTAATTGCTTGACTCTCCTTTTTCTCATTTAAAACATTATTTAATACATTATTTTCGATATAATTTATTTAACTTATTTTAGATGTAGATTATAGACTGTGTATAACTTGAATTATGCACCAATAACTTTGGGGGTACAAAGTTGAAGATAAATTATATCTGGGGGTCCGCGAACAAAAAAGATTGAATACCGCTGGCCTACAGAATATTGTCCCTTTAAACCTCAGGTACTTGACAATCGGAGGAGTCAAGTCGTACAGTGAACTACTCACAGATCTACGAGAAGAGGGTTATCTGTTGATTTGAATACGTTAATTGGAACAGATCCCGGTGTAAAGAGCCGCCAAATCCGACTGTTAAGATTACGGGACACGAAGCAGCAGCTAACATGGACACAACCACATAGGCGGAAATAATTTTTAGCTGTTCATTGGCTTTAACTAATTTATAATAATCCACCAACAAATACACAATTTTTATATTTAGACATATATTTTATATTAAAAACAAAAACTCTTACATATTTCGACCCCTCAATACACACATGCAAGAGATTTTTATTGCTTTTAATACAAAATATATGTGTAAATATAAAAATTGTACATTTGTTGGTGAATTACTATAAATTAATTAATTTTTATGTAATCTTTAGTCTTTTGGGTAATTACACGGCGTCGTGTGGTAATTATTTTCCTTTCCTTTCCTTCTTGGAATCTTGACCCGTGAAGATGGGACCGACACTTTGTCCCGAAACGTCGGTAAATAATTACCACACGACGCCGTGTAATTACCCAAAATACCACAGATTATATCAACATCGCGGCGGAAGCCTGAAAGCAAGGTAATTAATTTTTACCTTGAAAGTGAAGCGGACTGAACTGCTTTCCAGCAACATAATTTCTTGTTTTTTTTTTAAGTCGTTCATTTATTTCTCTGTAATTACATCAACAGGTACACATTAATCTAATTAGAATTGTTCCTTGATACCAATTGCCCCGTCATGTTGCGTTAGAATTTTCTTCCCTCTTGATTGTTGAGCTGGGATATGCCATCATCGTAAGAGTAGTGAAAAGACGAGCAAAAACACTACCATTGTAATTTCTTGCTACCAACGCGAAATGCATGACCCTTTCCAAACTACAAACAAAATACCTTACTCGAAACGTCTAATTATGTTTCGCAATACCAATGAACTTATACAGGGCATACACAAAAGAATGGTGCGGTTTTAATAGTGAACACTATTAAAACCGCACCATTCTTTTGTGTATGCCCTGTATGTCTTGCTATCTCCTGGCAGTTGAAGCCAAGTGTGCCGGATGTAAAGTTATCTCGATGCAGAAAATGACTGTTGCTATTAGTGCTACCGCCTTGCACGTGAGGAGCATAAACAGTGCCAGTTCTAATGACGTCAGTGGCGCAGAGGTAGAGATTAGCTCAATGGAGAACGTCTTAACCTTACCACTTAGGGTAGGGGTCGGCGAACCGGGGTAAATTACCCCAAGTGGGGTAAAAATGAAATTCTTGGGGGTAATGAGGACTCAATAGACATAAATAAAATTATATAAAAAGCGCGTTCCTTGTTACGACAGAATTTTTTCTTCTGGCAACACTGCATCTGGCCAATGTAATAGACGTGTTTAGGAGACGTCCAAATTGCTCTGACATCAAAATGCCCCAATTTTGATGTTATTGTATCAAAAATGAAACATAATTTCTCCAAAACCTGAAGATAAAAAGTTTTCAAAGAAATCCTTTTGTTTCACAATGAGGATATTAATTTATTTTATCGCATTTATTTTATACTTTTTATATTTATAATTTATTCTACGTATAAATAGATTCAATAAACCTTTTGAATTCAAATAATCTATGATTTTCTCCCTTTGAAATCAAGGGGGTAACGTCGGCGTAAATAAATGTATTTTGGGGTAATAGGTAAAAAAGTTCCCCGACCCCTGACTTAGGGCGACGACGGGGATGGATATTGTCCCAAAAATTTAGTGCCTATTAACATATTAGTTTTTCATATTTTTATCATCTTTTAATACGAGAAGATGGAGAAGTCCCGTGATTCCAATCTAGGCCTGCTGTCTGGAACAGCGAGGTTTAATAGCGATGTGTTGCCTCCGTTTTCTGGGTAAAAGAAAATCCCGGAAAGTGACGTAGTATTTGTGATTTCAGTCTTCCGCCGTGATATAGATGAGATCTGCGCTCTCCTGGGATATTACTCAGCGTTGAGTGGTAGTTCTGTACCGACGTTTCGGGACATATCGGACCCATCTTCAAGGTTTAAGAAATCCAAGAAGAAAGCCTTGGACTTCTTGAAAATTGGGACCGATAGTTTGTCCCGAAACGTCGGTATAGAACTACCACTCATCGCTGCGTAATATCCCAGAAGAGCGCTGATCTCAGGGACTCAGTCGGTTAGTTTAAAACTGTGGTACATTGTTGCAATATTTACGTCAGCAAGGCATGTAAGACAGTAGCTTGTAATGCATAGACAGAGTTGCAAAATGAAGAGAGGATTCAATGCACTCTGGACACATCAGTGTGGACTTGCGAATCATAATTTCGGAGAGGTCTCACTGTCACTCCAAACACTCGAAACGTATTCACATGTCTCTCCGCATGTAATAACTTGAGAACAGTTAAATGGATTTTCAAGGAATGTGATACCGGCGAATTCTATTGGGCTTTGCACGGACGGTCCACATACTTGTATAACACAAGAAACGTCGCATAACTGCGAATTGCAACTCTTTTAGACAATAATGTTGGCAAGATACGATATGCTGTGACTGCATATGTATACATATATATATACTGTAACTGACGTAATTACTAACTTACAAATAAACAAACTAATTCCATGGGGCACGGTCCCTGTTGAGAGAACCCAGGAATTCCTTAGTCCATTAGGGAATTCCACCAATTTTATGGAACCCAAAAGACCTTTACCTTAACAAAAAAAGAAAACAAGTCAAAAACCGTCCAAACACAACTAAATTCCATACTGAACTACACGTTTCGACCTATATCAGGTCATCCTATATCAGGGCTCTTGTGAGTGCGGTAATAAACTTTCGGGTTCCATAAAACGCGGGGAATTTCTTGACTAGCTGTTAGCTTCTCAAGAAGCACTCTGCTCCATGGAGTTAGTTAGTTAGTTAATCGGGTAATCCTAAGGTACACAATTTGTGTTTAAAATATACTGAGGAAGGAATATGTCTTATATTCTTAGGAATATATTATATTCCTTCCTCAGTATATTTTAAACACAAATTGTGAATCTGACGATGACCTGAAATAGGTTGAAACATATATTTCAGTATAATAAATGGAATTTAGTTGTAATTGGACGGATTTTGACTTTATCATTTTATAAACAACACAGCGGTATAACATACTTTAAAGGAGATCTTTACCGTATTCACAACAGCCTGTCACTTATCCTTACCGTGAGCCAGATTAATTCAGTCCCTGATCAATCAGCCTACTACTATAACATCCATTTTTATATTATCCTCCTATCTATGTCTAGTTCTTCCTAGTGGTCTCCCTCCTTCGGGTTTCCAGACCAAAAAGTTTATGCCTTTCTGTTCTCCCGCGTACTTGTCATGGGTCTGCTGTCCAATTCGTCCACATCGACTTGATGAACCCAGCAATCTGACATGTATATATACATATATATATATATATGTATATATATATATATGTGTATATTGGGTGGATTGATACATTCATTACTGCTTAGATGAATGGACAGTTTCATGATGCATGTGAGCCTGTTTATGTTGTGTGTGGATCGCTGGACGTTCATATTGATAGCAACTGACACGAATAATTTAATACGAAACATAATCACGCGGATTACTGTGCCGATGTCCATTTGCCTCAGGATGTTCCTTAACCCTTTCAAGTTCAGTATAGGTGCACCACCAGCTCTAACATAAGGACACAATTAATTTCTGTGACACAGCGTAATTACATGCTTTTTATTAATTATAAAATAAACACTATTTATTCCTCTGAACCCCACAATCCTTCTGGTCATCACAACAGTGGCAAAGTTTTTCTCGGTGACGTAAAAACTAAATTTTCTAGCCTACATAGATTTAATTAACTGTGGTATTCAAATGCATGCTTATAATGCAGCCCTGCCCTTTTAAATCCGCCCAAATAAAGCCCCTTATCCCTGTGTCGGCCTTAAGCCGATTGGACCGATTTGACGCAATCGGACACCGAGCTTACGCTGGCCCCGCGCTCATGGGGAATTCGCGCCGTAGCAATTTTTAAAAATAAGCAGTGTGATACCACACAAAGCTCTCGGATTGATTTTATAATGATTTTATAACTTACTTTAATATATCAAACTTTTAGTCCTTTTCTTGCTCTGCACAATCACAAGGATAGAAATGACGGCAAGACGAGGGAGAAGACATAAGCAGCTACTGGATGACCTTAAGGGAAAGAGAAGATACTGGAAATTTAAAGAGGAAGCACTAGATCGCACCCTGTGGAGAACTCGCTTTGGAAGAGGCTACGGACCTATCGTAAGACAGACTGCAGAATGAAGAGGTTACGAACCTGTCGTAAGACAAACTGCAGAATGAAGAGGCTACGGGCCTGTCGTAAGACAGACTGCAGAATGAAAAGGCTACGGACCTGTCGTAAGACAGACTGCAGAATGAAAAGGCTACGGGCCTGTCGTAAGACAGACTGCAGAATGAAGAGTCTACGGACCTGTCGTAAGACAGACTGCAGAATGAAGAGGCTACGGACCTGTCGTAAGAGAGACTGCAGAATGAAAAGGCTACGGACCTGTCGTAAGACAGACTGCAGAATGAACAGTCTACGGACCTGTTGTAAGACAGACTGCAGAATGAAGAGGCTACGGACCTGTCGTAAGACAGACTGCAGAATGAAGAGGCTACGGACCTGTCGTAAGACAGACTACAGAATGAAAAGGCTACGGACCTGTCGTAACACAGACTGCAGAATGAAGAGTCTACGGACCTGTTGTAAGACAGACTGCAGAATGAAGAGGCTACGGACCTGTCGTAAGACAGACTGCGTTATGATGAAATGACAATCAATTTCAGGCGCCCGCCGCAAGAAACGCATTCGGTCCCCGCGTTTGCTAAGGCCGGCACTGCCGTGACCTACAGATGATCAAATCATCTTTCCAAATTATGCACTTCAGCATTAAACAGTAAATCGCAATTCCGCCAACGACTAATTCTCACCATTTAAACTCTTCATTTTCATGTTTCTCCTGCCACAAGGGGCGAAGCGGCGAAGTCTGGGAACCTTCTAACAAAATGATACTTTTCCTCCTTTCCAAATAAAGTGTCTCTCACTTTATCAATAGTCTTTTCTTCCGTCTTCTCTTATAACGTTTCTTACGCCTTTCTCTTTGATCTTCACAGGGTCGAGCTCTTTAATATTCTACAATATCTCTACGAACAATTCTGTAGACTTCGCTTTTCTATTATGTGATAATTGATCGACAAGGAAATTCGTAGTATTCATAGCATCTGTACGACACAGATATCAAAGACAGAAACAGAAAGATACTAGAGACGGCAGCTGGTACTTTTATACGTCACGATCTGGCGTGAAGATATTACAATTTCTTTCATTTGTTACTGGAATCTCTGACGCATTATTGGACACATTCTACGAAAGCAATAACATTCCTGACAGATATGTAACCATGTCTGACATATGAAAACCAAATACTTTGGTGTCTCCTCTCAGAAGTCTTCATCGCAATGAAAGCACAGCGTTTCTCCTTTGCCGCAGTTTTATCAATAAACTTGAAACTCAGTCCGAAATTACTGTGGAAATTTATGATGCTATTCTTTACGAGACCCCAGTGATTTTGGCACGGGACCGAGAGCAGTCCTGGGACTTCAAACACAAAATATCGCTCAAAGTTACACGAGCTGCAAGGTCTGTTCTTCAAGCCTTGCCACAAGTCTTATTTGGCCACAATGCAAGGTGGAAAATAAGGTATTGTGACATCTGACGTCATCATGACAGTAGCATACTGACGCAGTGTAGTTCAGTAAACGGGTAACAAAGTTTCGAGAGAAAAAACACCTCCATTTTCAGGGTACAGAAGATGTTTCTATCCTGAAAATGAAGTCAAAAAGTACGAAATGCTCTTAACTTCTGCTAGCATAAATGGCGCAACGTCTGAGCAGAAGACAAGAGGACCTTACCGATCAAAGACAGGTGACAAGAACTGTAGCATGAAGGTCAAAGACAGGTCAAGTGTTCAGATTGCTGCTTATCTTATCAATAATATCTGATCGCTTCTCGCGCTGAAGACATTCTTCCTAACCCTTCCATGAAATTATTTACGGTAAAATCTGCGGTCTTCTGGGGTATTACGCGGCGTCGTGTGGTAATTGTTTACCGACGTTTCGGGACAACGTATCGGTCCCAACCTTACGGGTCAATATTCCGAGTATGTGGTAATTGTTTACCGATGTTTCGGGGACAACGTATCGGTCCCATCCTCACGGGTCAAGAGTCTTGACCCTTGAAGATGGGACCGATACGTTGTCCCGAAACGTCGGTAAACAATTACCACACAACGCCGCGTAAAACCCCAGAAGATCGCACATTTCATCAACATCGCGGCGGAAGCTTGAAATTATGGTTACTTACGGTAGCTGGCAACACGCGCTCTCAGCCAGGGCGAAGAACACAGATTGAAGTAGTATGGGAACGAGGTAGTGAGAAGAATTTAGAATTAGAAGGAAGCAACAAGAGGATGGATAAACTCACATAACGAAGAATTTCAAATGCACCCCTCACTGTGGTTTTCCGTGTTACATGTGGTCTAGTCGGTGGTACAAAAAAAAACCTCAAAACCTGCTGTCTCCAGCGTCAGGGTGTATGTACTCTGGAAATAGAGGCAATACGTTCTTCCGATACCTCTCCATCCACCAGTTGTACCAGGATAACGGTGGAGGCGCTATGTTCCTGTAAGACTTCGTTATTAACCTACCAGACTGCACGGTGTCAACAAACAATTCCTTACCGCCATTAAAACCTCTAATCTCGCAATTGGAAATTCGCATTCAGCGACAGCGCTATTTGTACTCTTAGGAAACTAATTCAACGGGGATGATATAGGCGGGACATGTAGAATGCACAGACGAAATAATAAATATAAATGGATGGAGCTTTCAGTTTAATGGCGATAACTGACAAATCAAAAGAGCTAGGCATGTGAAATATTGTACAGAAATATATCATGATCATAATGGCGCACTGAATACAAAATACTCGTTAGATGTCGAGAATTACTAACATGGTAAACATGCGAAAATATCTGGTCATGTCCAACAAATTTAACGCGAACAGTTTGTACACGTAATTAGTAGATTATTCGCAAAATGTGTCCTGAGTAACAAGCCGCAATTTCATTCAAAAAATTCCTTATAATTTCACCTCACTTTCCTTGCGTTTCTAACTTCGCACTAAATGAAAGCGAATCGCTAGCTTTACGCTCCGACTTCTTCAACCTCTGTGTAAAATGTCGCTGTTCTCATTGTGTAGGAGGCTGAAAGAACCTGCATCTGGCGGTCGTCATTGACAAGCTGAAAGATGAGGAAACCATCTGCCCATGTGAGATAAAACTGACTGCCTGGTTTTCGAGGCCGTATTCCATCCAGTACACTGAGTGAGAACGCAGCTCAAACAGCCCTTCTAATACATCAGCAACAATTCAATTTAAAAGATTCTTTCTGAGCACTGGTAGGTAATCAAACATTCCCAATTCCAATATCCTATCTCTCTTTTCTAATCCACGAAGCGTATATTATGCCCGACGGTGACGGATCGCAATTCCTCAACACTCTGATATAGCCATAAGGACGCCTGATAATTCAGTTTCACTTTCAACTGCACAAAACATCGTCTTAAGTGCGAGAATCTAAATGTTATATTTTACTTTCTAAAGTAAAGCCCAATTTTTATGCACGTACGTACACGTAACTAAATTCGATCAGTCTCTCTAATGGACAGAAATAATCGTTTCGAATTATAACTCGTTCTAGTTGGATTTATATACACATACATAAGTATACGTACACGTATCTGCATAAATAACACATTTATATACACATACATAAGTATACGTACACGTACCTACACAAATAACACATTTATATACATATACATAAGTATACGTACACGTATGTACATAAATAACACATTTATATACAAATACATAAGTATACGTACACGTACCTACATAAATAACACATTTATATAAACATAGATACGTATACGTACACGTACCTACATACATAACACATTTATATACACATACATAAGTATACGTACACGTACCTACATAAACAACACATTTATATACACATAGATAAGTATACGTACACGTATCTACATAAATAACACATTTATATACACGTACATAAGTATACGTACACGTACCTACATAAATAACACATTTATATACACATACATAAGTATACGTACACGTACCTACATAAATAACACATTTATATACATATACATAAGTATACGTACAAGTATGTACATAAATAACACATTTATATACATATACATAAGTATACGTACACGTACCTACATAAATAACACATTTATATACATATACATAAGTATACGTACACGTATGTACATAAATAACACATTTATATACATATACATAAGTATACGTACACGTATGTACATAAATAACACATTTATATACACATACATACGTATACGTACACGTATCTACATAAATAACACATTTATATACACATACATAAGTATACGTACACGTACCTACATAAATAACACATTTATATACATATATATAAGTATACGTACAAGTATGTACATAAGTAACACATTTATATACATATACATAAGTATACGTACACGTACCTACATAAATAACACATTTATATACATATACATAAGTATACGTACACGTATGTACATAAATAACACATTTATATACATATACATAAGTATACGTACAAGTATGTACATAAATAACACATTTATATACACATACATACGTATACGTAGACGTACCTACATAAATAACACATTTATATACATATACATAAGTATACGTACACGTATGTACATAAATAACACATTTATATACATATACATAAGTATACGTACACGTACCTACATAAATAACACATTTATATACATATACATAAGTATACGTACACGTATGTACATAAATAACACATTTATATACATATACATAAGTATACGTACAAGTATGTACATAAATAACACATTTATATACACATACATACGTATACGTACACGTACCTACATAAATAACACATTTATATACACATACATAAGTATACGTACACGTACCTACATAAATAACACATTTATATACATATACATAAGTATACGTAGACGTACCTACATAAATAACACATTATATATATATATACATAAGTATACGTACACGTATGTACATAAATAACACATTTATATACATATACATAAGTATACGTACACGTATGTACATAAATAACACTTTTATATACATATACATAAGTATACGTACACGTACTTACATAAATAACACATTTATATACATATACATAAGTATACGTACACGTACCTACATAAATAACACATTTATATACACATACATAAGTATACGTACACGTATGTACATAAATAACACATTTATATACATATACATAAGTATACGTACACGTACTTACATAAATAACACATTTATATACATATACATAAGTATACGTACACGTACCTACATAAATAACACATTTATATACACATACATAAGTATACGTACACGTACCTACATAAATAACACATTTATATACATATACATAAGTATACGTAGACGTACCTACATAAATAACACATTTATATATATATACATAAGTATACGTACACGTATGTACATAAATAACACATTTATATACATATACATAAGTATACGTACATGTACCTACATAAATAACACATTTATATACACATACATAAGTATACGTACACGTATGTACATAAATAACACATTTATATACACATACATACGTATACGTACACGTACCTACATACATAACACATTTATATACACATACATAAGTATACGTACACGTACCTACATACATAACACATTTATATACACATACATACGTATACGTACACGTATGTACATAAATAACACATTTATATATACACATACATACGTATACGTACACGTACCTACATACATAACACATTTATATACACATACATAAGTATACGTACACGTACCTACATACATAACACATTTATATACACATACATACGTATACGTACACGTATGTACATAAATAACACATTTATATACACATACATACGTATACGTACACGTACCTACATACATAACACATTCACAAAGCACAATCCGTAAGAATCAATACACCGACAATGTTATGAGACTGATGACCGGTAAATTGGGGTTAGATTCTCTCCACCGGCAGAAACTTGTTCTCCAAAGAAGCAGGCCATCTCTGGAGCTAACCCCCAGCTTTTATATCCAGTGGACACCTGGGTCTCTTTCCCTGCCACTAAAGAGGGCGGGGCATGAAGATGGAGAAGATTTTAAGAATGTATGGATCTATAATGCCGATCCCAGTGGCCGCGCGGTCTAAGGCGTGGGTCTACGGCCGCTCGCTTACTAGGATTGTGGGTTCGAATCCCACCGGGGGCATGGATGTCTGTCTCTTGTGAGTGTTGTGTGTTGTCAGGTAGAGGTCTCTGCGACGGACTGATCACTCGTCCAGAGGAGTCCTACTGAATGTGGTGTGTCTAAAGTGTGATCGTGAAGCCTCGAAAAATGAGGCGGCCTAGGCTCCCAAGGGGCTGTCGAGCCATTGGAAAAAACAATGAATTTATAAACCCACCCCCATATGTCTTCAATTAGGGAAAGGGAGTATTGTAATTTTTATCTTCAGCTTCTTAAGCCATAGCAATCTTTGTGTAACACATGGCTAAACCACTAAACCACACTTCGAAGATTTAACTCAGATTCTGATATGCAAACTGTTTAAGAAAAGTGTGCTCCAAAACAGGTATAAAGCGTAATAATATAGAGGGCTTATATCTCTGTTTTGAAGACAAATACGTACGAGATCTTCGCTTTTCTGGGATTTTTCGCTGCGTAGATTGGTGGTATGTTACCGACGTTTCGGGTAAACTACCAATTCACGCTGCGACTATCTCATTTACACCGTAACGGAAGCCTGAAATCACGCAAAAACGTAACTTTGTTTCAAACCCAACTGTATTTATAGCATAAGAAGAACAGGCGAACTGGTAGACGGCATCTGCCTTACTCCTTCTCCCACCAAAGGAACACGTACCGATTATACCGTGAAGTTTCTAGTCAGCACTGTCATGAAGGAAACTTATTGTTCAGGTCGGCCCGACTTGACGGAAGGCTCTTCCGACTCTCACATCTAATTCCGTGCTACAAATTTAGACATCGCGCCTTTCCTCCTGAAGCTTCATTTCAACCAAATAACAAAAAAAAACCAATAACTCTTCTGAAATATGCGGTCTTCTGAGGTATTACGCGGCGTCTTGTGGTAATTATTTACCGACGTTTCGGGACAACGTATCAGTCCCATCCTTACGGGTCAAGAGAAAAGTCGGTAAAAAAAATTACCACACGACGCCGAGTAATACCCCAGAAGACCGCAGATATCGCGACGGAAGCCTGAAATCAAAATAACTCTTCTGTCGGGAATCACCGACGAAGACCCTTAAATGAAATTATTCTCTTCCTTTCTGGCTGCTGAAATTAATATAGAAACAACATTAAACAATGTATGTGTGTCTCCAGTCATTTTCCTTATATTCCTTTAAAATCTGGACCATGGCCACAACGTCAACAGCGAGTATGTTTTTATATGACCGTAAAAAGGACCTTGGTAATGTCATCCGTTACTGTGATGACCCATTAATTAGCTGCGAAACACGAGGCGGTGTGTGTCCCTAACAAGGACAGGGCTTAAGTAATGGATAGCGTAATATGTGGAAAAAACGCGTCCGGTTTGGCGTTAACACAGTTTAAGATAATAATTCTGTTATCCCTGACTCAAGAGGTAGTTTAATGGCGGCATATTAAAGCAATAGCTACAAAATTATTACGTCTAAAAAAAACTCATTTGGCACGTTAGAACATTAGTTAAGGTAGACAAAAGAAATTCATAGAGCGTTTTGATGTAAAAGTCAAGTGGAAGGAGATTTCTTGAAATGTCGAAATGAAGATGGGAGAATAATACCAAAATGGACTTGAATGAAAGAGATGGAAGGTTGTGGACTGGATTATTCTAGCTCAACACATAATGCTATACTTTACATGAACACCTATGTACATTTATGATAATATCTCGCTGAATTCTTCTTAGAATGAAAAATGTTTCAGACAGAATGTCTAGGGAAAATCAAAACACACATTTTATGTTCAATAACTTTTTCCCAAAAATCGTGCCGTTTATGAGATAATGTGGAAAAATACAGTACAGCCAGACAGGCCACAGATGACAATATAATACGGCGCATGCGCTTTGAATGCTGGATAACTAAGGCTACAGACACACACTCATAATATGTAATACTTATTGAATTTCCACTGCAACAATGGTTACGCGAACGCGCCCCAATGTTAAGTTACAAGTATATTGTCTTTTTGTTTTATACATGCTACCACATGTGACGTATCGGATTGGTATCATAGGCTAACCAGTGTGTACGAAGGACAGTAGAAAAACAAAATCAAACAGCCATGTTTGTAAGTAATAAAACTGCCACAAAAATTGGTTACTTGGGTTCAGAGGAAAAGTCTACGGCGTGGGAAGAAAATTTCGGCACGGCAAACTTCGAAGCTAATAATAATAAATCATGTGAGTATTTTCCAACCTCAGGAGACCAATCGGTTGTAGACGGGAAGCTGAACACTCATCGCCACGCAGTACCGAAGTTAAGAATATGTGGAGCTAAACTCCGTTCCTTATACGCCTTCATATTGTGTCGCTTAAATAAGCACTAGCATAATCTAAGCTACGTTACCTCGGCAAAGTTGGCAATACCATCAATGATTTCATGCTGCTATTACAGTAATAGTCAGTGGTCTAAGTAACGGCTAAATAAATGCCAGTATCCGCCGCAGATGAAGTAGTGTCCGGTAGCATTACGGTTTTCTGAGATGTGCCGTTGTATATTTCGGTACACCCCTGCAGCCTCCAGTACAATAAGTACAGCCGTCAATTTTACTAGTGTAAAGACATGAGAAATGAAGAAGTATTACACAGAGTGAAGGAGGAGAGGAATATCGTACATACAATAAAAAGATGGGAGGCTAACTGGATTGGTCACATCTTGCGTAGAAACTGCCTTCTGAAACATGCGATTGAAGGAAAGTTAGAAGGAAGGATAGAAATGACGGGAAGACGAGGGAGAAGACGTAAGCAGCTACTGGATGACCTTAAGGAAAAGAGAAGATACTGGAAATTGAAAGAGGAAGCACTAGATCGCAGTCAATGGAGAACTCGCTTCGGAGGAGGCTACGGACCTGTCGTAAGACAGACTACAGAATGAATGCAAGACATCGGGGACGTGAGGCTGACAATTCATCCCATATATTTCCGAGGTTAATAGTGCGTGGTCTTATATCACCACTCCACTTACCTCTTTATAGAGTGCTTCATAAGCACAGTCACGCATTTACCTTTCCACCTAAATGTTTTACGTTTTAAGTGATTGAAAGTCCGCTATCTACAGTCGCATCCCCATAGGGTGTTCATGAAGGCACGCAAACCATTGAGTTAAACATTCGAGAAACATGTGTTCAAAAATCACCAACTAATGCACATAAATTTTTCTCAATAGTTTATTCTTAAAATTCCCCTATACGTATTTCGGTGGTTTAAAACACCATCTTCAGGGGGTCGTGGAGATTAAACTGCATAGACTTATAGTTATTACATATATGGTTACATTCATATATGTAGAATATGAGTGGGCTAGTATTGCTCACTTCGTACAGTATGTAAAATTATGTAAAATTACTATAAAATGAATTAAAGGCTGTTAAAATGATTACGTTAAGTTTATTCGAGGAACACTTAACAAATTATAAACAAAACCAGAAGTTTAATTCCACAATGAAAATCTACTTAGAAATTCCACAACAGAACGGCTCCATACTTTGTCCAACTTCCGTCACAGAATTCAACTTTGAAACGTCTTAATTTATAAACACCGGTTAGTGAAATGCTCGTTGTGGCAAACGAAACGGCAAAGGCGGAGCCGAGAAGAGGAGCAAAAAATTCTGTGGCCTGAATAATTAAGGGCAAGCCACACAAAAAATGCCGGCAGAATTGCTGAAATATCCGGAGTGCATCTCAGTACAATAAGCTTAGTTAAAATACCTCATGTCAAGCCTTCACTCCTATTTATACGGGGCTTAATGACCAACTATTTAACTCTGTATTTTTTTTCCAATGGCTCGACAGCCCCTTGGGGGCCTAGGCCGCCTCATTTTTCGAGGCTTCACGATCACACTCAGACACACCACACTCGGTAGGACTCCTCTGGACGAGTGACCAGCCCGTCACAGAGACCTCTACCTGACAACACACAACACTCACAACATACAGACATCCATGCCCCCGGTAGGATTCGAACCCACGATCCTAGTAAGCGAGCGGCCGCAGACCCACGCCTTAGACCGCACGGCCACTGGGATCGGCTTAACTCTGTATACCTCCGATATTTATTCGCTGAGTAACTAAAGTAGCCAGAGTGACTGAACGGTATTGACATTTAAACGATGAGCATGCCGGATTGGTTAATGGTGTTCACAGGCCAGGGTGGCCAAACGCCTTGCGTTCTTCTGGTTTTTGAATCTTGTTCATAGATATCTGGTAGGACTCCACGTATGGGGGATCAGCTCGTTCCAAGACATGTATGTGAACAGGACAAAAAAAGACGGAAAAAATCGTAAAGCAATCCCATTACAGGCCTTGACAGACCCTTAGGACTCCAGCAGGATGAGGTTCCCAGGTTTTTAGACAATCGGCACATAAAGGTGGTAAGGTTGTCAGCCCTACGCACCGGCCGCCTTTACCCCCCAGGAAAGATTCCTGGTACTCATTTCTGTTAGAGGCTGAGTCGGCCCCAGGGCCATAGTGCGACCGGAACGATTATGTCAGTGAAAAATTCCAGTGACACCATCGGGAATCGAACCCGCGACGTTCCGGTTTGTAGCGCAGTGCCTCAACCAACTGCGCCACATATATTAATGCACGGACTGCGATTCGAACTTGCGATCACCGTGTCCGAGTGTTAGAAGACAACATAAACACTGAACCGGGTGCCCCCAGTGTTTGGCTCTCTAAAGGCCATTAAAATTGAAATAAATATAACCAAAACCTTTTTAGTATTCTAATTGGTTACATAACATTTAACAAAGACACGACACCCTACCAGACCCGGATTACGGTGCGTTTGACGTGATGCTTGTCCTAAAAGTGCAGCAATAGTGGAATAGTGACTGGCAGGGCAAATCCGTTATAGCCTACTCAGAAATATAACTCATTTATTGCAACTTTTTTTCACTACAGATCTTAGGAATTCAATTCAGACATTTGCAGCTAAAAAGAGTTGTCTGGCTGCATGGGTCACAGGATGGTCACAGACAATACATAGGTCTTTATATAATTGTACATGGGTCACAGGATGGTCACAGACAATACACAGGTCTTTATATAATTGTACATGGGTCACAGGATGGCCACAGACAATACACAGGTCTTTATATAATTGTACATGGGTCACAGGATGGCCACAGACAATACACAGGTCTTTATATAATTGTACATGGGTCACAGGATGGTCACAGACAATACATAGGTCTTTATATAATTGTACATGGGTCACAGGATGGCCACAGACAATACACAGGTCTTTATATAATTGTACATGGGTCACAGGATGGCCACAGACAATACACAGGTCTTTATATAATTGTACATGGGTCACAGGATGGTCACAGACAATACATAGGTCTTTATATAATTGTACATGGGTCACAGGATGGCCACAGACAATACACAGGTCTTTATATAATTGTACATGGGTCACAGGATGGTCACAGACAATACATAGGTCTTTATATAATTGTACATGGGTCACAGGATGGCCACAGACAATACATAGGTCTTTATATAATTGTACATGGGTCACAGGATGGCCACAGACAATACATAGGTCTTTATATAATTGTACATGGGTCACAGGATGGCCACAGACAATACACAGGTCTTTATATAATTGTACATGGGTCACAGGATGGTCACAGACAATACATAGGTCTTTATATAATTGTACATGGGTCACAGGATGGCCACAGACAATACACAGGTCTTTATATAATTGTACATGGGTCACAGGATGGCCACAGACAATACATAGGTCTTTATATAATTGTACATGGGTCACAGGATGGCCACAGACAATACACAGGTCTTTATATAATTGTACATGGGTCACAGGATGGCCACAGACAATACATAGGTCTTTATATAATTGTACATGGGTCACAGGATGGCCACAGACAATACATAGGTCTTTATATAATTGTACATGCATGGGTCACAGGATGGTCACAGACAATACATAGGTCTTTATATAATTGTACATGGGTCACAGGATGGCCACAGACAATACATAGGTCTTTATATAATTGTACATGCATGGGTCACAGGATGGCCACAGACAATACATAGGTCTTTATATAATTGTACATGCATGGGTCACAGGATGGCCACAGACAATACATAGGTCTTTATATAATTGTACATGGGTCACAGGATGGCCACAGACAATACATAGGTCTTTATATAATTGTACATGGGTCACAGGATGGCCACAGACAATACATAGGTCTTTATATAATTGTACATGGGTCACAGGATGGCCACAGACAATACATAGGTCTTTATATAATTTATCCCATTTTTTATTACACACAAACAAATAATTAATAGCTTCTATTTTAACCAACACATGCACTACAATTATGTCGTCATATATACCCCTACATATGTTTCGACTACTTATTAGTCATCATCAGGGGAATCAAAGTATATAAACACAGACTACACATCCACTATAATAGTTGGTTAACATTCAATGTTAAAATAAGATGACAACGCAGCCATCAGGCGAAGCCTACAGAACACGACACAACAACACGGCACAGATAAATTCACCAGCCATTTGAGAAGGAAACAAGACCAACTGCCAATAATTTTAAATAATTTTTAAACGTTTTAATCCAAAAAGGAAAACAAACGCACTTATATATTTTAACCACTGAAGCAAAAATGCTACATGTTTTTATAGTGAACATAGTTCATCTTATTTTAACATTGAATGTGAACCAACTATTATAGCGGGTGTGTAGTCTGTGTTTATATACTTTGATACCCCTGATGATGACTAATAAGTAGTCGAAACATATGTAGGGGTGTATATGACGACAAAGGTGTAGTGCATGTGTTGGTTAAAATAAAAGCTATTATATAAGACAGAATGCACGGTGAATATAATGTGAAATAAATAATCATTCGAATACAAATTATATTTTAAACACAGCGATATATTTCCTTCTCCAAACATGAGCCATCTTCAGGATCTACGTAAAGACATGTTCAATATACAACACGCATAATAATAATAATAATAATAATAATAATAATAATACGTTGTGCATCTTTTACCACAGGATGATGGTTTGTTCTAGACAACGAAACATGTAGCTGTGGTTAAAATATAAGTTGTTGGTTTAAATACAGGGCATACACAAAAGAATGGTGCGGATTTAATAGTGAACACTATTAAAACCGCACCAATCTTTTGTGTATGCCCTGTACATAGATCTATAAAATGAAAGAGGTCCTTGGCGAGTTCTGACGGAGTTCATATCATGACGCTAAATAAAACGTACTGCAGAAGGAGGTCGTTATTCCACGAATAATAATAAATAATAACCATGGCTTAACAGCCCTATATGGGCCCGGGCCTCCTCTAGCCTCCTCTTTTCGAGGTTACTAAGCCGTGGCAGTTGGTGACTGGTCAACTGGCCGCGCTAGTGTTCTATCGATCTGCCATCTGGCAGGCAGTCAGGAGACTTGAGTGAGAAATGGAGGCAATTTGGCTTACGCAACATTTCTATTCACGCCCGTAAGGTTCTTTTACATGCCGTAAATCTACGACATGGGACCGACGGCTTTACTTCCCCTCCGAAGGAAGTGGTGCTCCGGATTTTTATCACCCTTAAAAATCCATCGACCTCGGTCGGGATCGAACCCGCGAACCTTGGGTCCAGTGGCGAGCACGCTAACCACTAGTCCACCGAGGTCGACTATTCCACGAATAGTGACCAATTTTTAGAACTCAGTGAACGAATTCGTAGCCCAAGTGGATACACGTGGTACATTCAACACGATGCAGCATATCCCAAATATATATATATATATATATATATGCTAATCTAAATGATTTTACATCGCTTTAGGAAATTTCAGGTTTCGATTTTCGGACTGAAAGGTTGCAATCCTGAGATCTCTCGCAATTTTACTCAGTTGCTATAGGAAAGATATATGTCAATATCACCTTCTTACGCAGCCTAGCCTGTCCGTCTTCCCAATCGGTCACCCTGACCCAGCTGACAGCCCCTAAGTCTAGTTAAGTACGACAAGCCGGCGACATATTTTAGGCAGTACAGTGACTAAGCTGAGGGTCAAATGACGGACGATTTTTTTGTTCAATTCCCGCCAGGGGTAATTTATTTTACTTTTTTCAAAAAAGACTAGCCAAAACCGTATTCAATGGGTAATGAAGGCTTTTTCCCCGATTAAAATGCGGCCGGGGCGTGAAGCTGACCACATGTCTACATCAAGTGCTGAGGTCGAGAACAAGTGCAACTGTACCTCCACTCTTCCATACCCCTTTACGAAGTGCCTAGGGCAATATTAACGAATCCATAGAGTCTTTGATGAAAAGTCGATAGTGTCTCAGAAGGGCACGAAAATCTACCGTCATAAGGGAAACAGACAATTAAATAAATACGAGTATAGGAGTGAAAAGGGATGTGAGGGGACAATGAAGAAACGTGGGTGAAGATAACATTAATAAAGTACAAGGATGGAGCAGACAAATTCCTTTCCTCTGTATCGCCGTGATGGTAGAAGAAGAATACATGGTTATAATGATTTTATTTGCCTATTTAACAGCAAAACAAATGCAATTAAAGACACGATTTTCTTCAGTTGCTTCATAGAAGTAATGACAGTCTTTTAACCTTTTAAAGCCTAACGGTTACTGGATGCATCAACAGTTTTAACATTCACAAATTCTACATTCTGCCCACACTGTATTTATGTGTATTGTATTTATATTACAACAAACAGCGACTTTTGCCTTATATAACATAAATTGATTTGCTTTTTTTAACCGAAATGAAAAGTGTTTACTGCGCGGTAAGAACTGGGTCTTTAAATGAAACAGTTTACGCTTCGTCTTTAAAGGGGTTAAGTATAAAGTTTGCGCAGACGCACTCCTTTTCTCTGTATTGCCGTGTAGTTTAACTTTTAAACATCGCTGATTTACACAGTGTTTTTCCGAGTGCAGACGTTTATAGAATTTATCGTGTGTAAAACACGGGGCTACTTTGTGCTCAGTCGGCCATCAACATCTAACAAGCTGAGTACTTGGTTCAGTGTGACGATTATATTTACAAATGTCAACTATTTCATTACCGCAGGACGGGCGTAGCGAGGCTTGCTGGAGGTGGGATTTGGCTTTGCTGTGTAGCAGGATTGTAAAATCCTTACAGAAATAGGGTAATATGAATGTCGCCGTAACGTAACATACTGCCCTGTATAACACTGTAAAGGTTGACAGGCCTGCAAAGAACAGTTACATGAAACTAGATTACACTACCCCAAATAGGTAATTTAAAAAAAAGGGGTTTCATCGCGGGTAACCTGAACTGTAGAGAATTATACACAAATGACGGATTTTATTTTAAACGCTTTAGAAATGTTAATGCGTCTCTGTAACATAAATCTGTCTTATATGCATGAAATAGCGCATACGAATGTCGTAATTTTAAAAATAGAAAAAAACACATCCTCGTGGAATAATTCTCATCTTATCTGGGAAATCTAGGACGGAATTAATAACCCCCACCCAAAAAAAAGTCACCCCAAGATACACTAAAAGAACACAACCTGACATCAACACAGTCTGTAGGATGAATGAAAATATGTAACATTGTGATTGTCTACTCCCAGCGATTGCAAACACAGAACGTCGACTGTTGTGGTGCTGTGTGTGCTGAGGTGCTGTGTGTGCTGTGGTGCTGTGTGTGCTGAGGTGCTGTGTGTGCTGTGGTGCTGTGTGTGCTGTGGTGCTGTGTGTGCTGTGGTGCTGTGTGTGCTGTGGTGCTGTGTGTGTTGTGGTGCTGTGTGTGTTGAGGTGCTGTGTGTGCTGTGGTGCTGTGTGTGCTGAGGTGCTGTGTGTGCTGTGGTGCTGTGTGTGCTGAGGTGCTGTGTGTGCTGTGGTGCTGTGTGTGCTGAGGTGCTGTGTGTGCTGTGGTGCTCTGTGTGCTGAGGTGCTGTGTGTGTTGTGGTGCTGTGTGTGTTGAGGTGCTGTGTGTGCTGTGGTGCTGTGTGTGTGTGGTGCTGTGTGTGCTGAGGTGCTTGTGTGTGTGGTGCTGTGTGTGCTGAGGTGCTGTGTGTGTTGTGGTGCTGTGTGTGCTGAGGTGCTGTGTGTGCTGAGGTGCTGTGTGTGCTGAGTGCTGTGTGCTGAGGTGCTGTTGTGCTGAGGTGCTGTGTGTGTGGTGTTGTGTGTGTGTGTGTGTGTGTGTTGTGGTGCTGTGTGTGCTGGGTGCTGTGTGTGCTGAGGTCTGTGTTGTGAGTGCTGTGTGTGCTGGGTGTGTGTGTGTTGTGGTGCTGTGTGTGTTGTGGTGTGTGTGTGTGGCTGAGGTACTGTGTGTGCTGTGGGCTGTGTGTGTTGTGGTGCTGTGTGTGTGGGTGCTGTGTTTGCTGAGGTGCTGTGTGTGCTGAGGTGCTGTGTGTGCTGAGGTGCTGTGTGTGTTGTGGTGCTGTGTGTGTTGTGGTGCTGTGTGTGTTGTGGTGCTGTGTGTGCTGAGGTGCTGTGTGTGCTGTGTGCTGTGTGTGCTGAGGTGCTGTGTGTGCTGTGTGCTGTGTGGCTGAGTGCTGTGTGTGCTGTGCTGTGTGTGTTGTGGTGCTGTGTGTGCTGAGGTCTGTGTGTGCTGAGGTGCTGTGTGTGTTGTGGTGCTGTGTGTGTTGTGGTGCTGTGTTGTGGGTGCTGTGTGTGCTGAGGTACTGTGTGTGCTGTGGTGCTGTGTGTGTGGTGGTTGTTTTGTGTGTGTGCTGAGGTGCTGTGTGTGTGTGTGGTGCTGTGTGTGCTGTGGTGCTGTGTGTGCTGAGTGCTGTGTGTGTGTGGTGCTGTGTGTGCTGAGGTGCTGTGTGTGCTGTGGTGCTGTGTGTGTGTTGGTGTGCTGTGTGTGTGGTGCTGTGTGTGCTGTGGTGCTGTGTGTGTTGTGGTGCTGTGTGTTGTGGTGCTGTGTGTGTGGTGCTGTGTGTGCTGAGGTGCTGTGTGTGTGTTGTGGTGCTGGTGTGTGTGCTGAGGTGCTGTGTGTGCTGTGGTGCTGTGTGTGCTGAGGTGCTGTGTGTGCTGGGTGCGTGTGTGTGCTGTGTGTGCTGGTGCTTGTGTGCTGTGGTGCTGTGTGTTGCTGAGTGCTGTGTGTCTGTGGTGCTGTGTGTGCTGATGTGCTGTGTGTGTGCTGTGGTTGGTGCTGTGTGGCTGAGGTGCTGTGTGTGCTGTGGTGCTGTGTGTGCTGAGGTGCTGTGTGGTGTGTGTGTGTGCTGGTGTGTGTGTTGTGCTGTGTGTGCTGAGGTGCTGTTGTGTGCTGAGGTGCTGTGTGCGAGTGTGTGTGTGCGTGTGCTGTGTGCTGAGGTGCTGTGTGTTGTGTGGTGCTGTGGTGCTGAGGTGCTGTGTTGCTGTGGTGCTGTGGTGCTGAGGTGCTGTGTGTGTTGTGGTGCTGGTGTGTGGGCTGTGTGTGCTGTGGTGCTGTGTGTGCTGGTGCTGTGTGTGTGTGGTGCTGTGTGTGCTGAGGTGCTGTGTGTGTTGTGGTGCGTGTGTGTGCTGAGGTGCTGTGTGTGCTGTGGTGCTGTGTTGTGTGCTGGTGTGCTGTGTGTGCTGTTTTGGTGGTGCTGTGTGTTTGGTCTTGTGTGTTGCTGTGTGTGTTGGTGCTGTGTGTGCGTGGTGCTGTGTGTGCTGTGGTGCTGTTGTTGGTGCTGTGTGTGCTGTGTGTGCTGTGTGTGCTGTGTGTGGGCTGTGTGTGTGCTGGGTGTGTGCTGTGGGTGCTGTGTGTGCTGTGTGCTGTGTGTGTGCTGTGTGTTGTCTGAGGTGTGTGTGTGTGGTGCTGTGTGTGTAGGTGTGTGTGTGTGGTGCTAGTGTGTGTTGGGTGTGCTGTTGTGCTGAGGTGCTGTGTGTGGTGTGTGCTGTGGTGTGCTGAGGTGCTGTGTGTGTTGTGGTGCTGTGTGTGCTGAGGTGCTGTGTGTGCTGAGGTGCTGTGCGTGTTGTGGTGCTGTGTGTGCTGTGTGTGCTGTGTGTGCTGTGTGTGCTGTGTGTGTTGTGGTGCTGTGTGTGCTGAGGTGCTGTGTGTGTTGTGGTGCTGTGTGTGCTGAGGTGCTGTGTGTGCTGTGGTGCTGTGTGTGCTGAGGTGCTGTGTGTGCTGTGGTGCTGTGTGTGCTGTGGTGCTGTGTGTGTTGTGGTGCTGTGTGTGCTGAGGTGCTGTGTGTGCTGTGGTGCTGTGTGTGCTGAGGTGCTGTGTGTGCTGTGGTGCTGTGTGTGCTGAGGTGCTGTGTGTGCTGTGGTGCTGTGTGTGCTGAGGTGCTGTGTGTGTTGTGGTGCTGTGTGTGTTGTGGTGCTGTGTGTGCTGAGGTGCTGTGTGTGCTGAGGTGCTGTGCGTGTTGTGGTGCTGTGTGTGCTGAGGTGCTGTGTGTGTTGTGGTGCTGTGTGTGCTGAGGTGCTGTGTGTGCTGAGGTGCTGTGCGTGTTGTGGTGCTGTGTGTGCTGTGTGTGCTGTGTGTGCTGTGTGTGCTGTGTGTGCCCCATATTATATATCGGAGGGTAATCAGGCGCGCTTTCCTCTGTTCGAAATTAACAAAGAACCTTACCTAAACCCTCTATTTGAAAAACAACAAAAAATGTTCAAGCATTCAGTTAAAGGTAAACCACTGATGGAAGTAATGTTAAGTAAAATTATCTCTGAGTTCGATTAACCCTTCAAAGACTAAGTGTATCTTAATTTATATTTAAACACTAAGTCCGTACCGCGCAGTAAACACACTCCGTCTCAGTTATACAAACCAGTCAGTTAATGTTGTACAGTGAAATAATCGTTGTTTGTTCTGAGATCCACACAAAACACATAAATACAGTCCGTACCGCGCAGTAAACACACTCCGTCTCAGTTATACAAACCAGTCAGTTAATGCTGTACAGTGAAATAATCGCTGTTTGTTCTGAGATCCACACAAAACACATAAATACAGTCCGTACCGCGCAGTAAACACACTCCGTCTCAGTTATACAAACCAGTCAGTTAATGCTGTACAGTGAAATAATCGCTGTTTGTTCTGAGATCCACACAAAACACATAAATACAGTCCGTACCGCGCAGTAAACACACTCCGTCTCAGTTATACAAACCAGTCAGTTAATGCTGTACAGTGAAATAATCGCTGTTTGTGTCTGAGATCCACACAAAACACATAAATACAGTCCGTACCGCGCAGTAAACACACTCCGTCTCAGTTATACAAACCAGTCAGTTAATGTTGTACAGTGAAATAATCGCTGTTTGTTCTGAGATCCACACAAAACACATAAATACAGTCCGTACCGCGCAGTAAACACACTCCGTCTCAGTTATACAAACCAGTCAGTTAATGCTGTACAGTGAAATAATCGCTGTTTGTTCTGAGATCCACACAAAACACATAAATACAGTCCGTACCGCGCAGTAAACACACTCCGTCTCAGTTATACAAACCAGTCAGTTAATGCTGTACAGTGAAATAATCGCTGTTTGTTCTGAGATCCACACAAAACACATAAATACACTCTGTGGGCAGAACGTAGAATTTTTTAACGTTAAATCTGTTAGGCTTTTAAGGATTAAGTACCGCGCCATGAAGACTTGTAAGGTATTTATTATCCTTGGCACAAGGTCAAGGTGAGCGGTCAACTTAACACCCCGCTCGCTTCATCGCCGACGAAATAGGACCAAATATCCATTAAATGAGGCTGGGTGGGCCCAGATCTGCTTTGGGCGCTGTGAACAACAGTAAATCCTCTTACCTCACTCTGAAACCGATCCCGGGTTCGTCCACTGTATAGCATTACTGCTTCATGTAATAACGTTAACTGAAACCTTGGAATACAAAGTGGCGTAAGCCAGGATTACTCGTACAATGAAAATAAGATAGGAGTTATATGACAACACAACACTGGGATCTATTAACAGACAAAATTATGTAAGTTGTATTTTTTAATTTACCCCTCAGCACACAACGCATACGAAGGTAGTTCAATGATATTGTAATGAATTAAAACATGAGAAATGTTTTAAGTGATGGCAAATCGGATACGTTATATTTTTAAAATTTTATTCTAGGCCAGGATACAGCCACGGGTCAGTTTTTAAGAATTTGCATTTCTTTTTGTTAGTAATGGAAATTTGGTAACATTAATGATGGGTTGAATAGGTAGAAGTTTGTTGAAATTGCTTATGCAGAGATGGAGGTAGAGTGAATACAGGATTTATTGGGATATATGTTAGAGACAGGATATGTGATGCCAGAATTAGGCTTTGAGGATTTTTAAATAAGATGATAGTTTGATGAACAGGGGGACTATTAGTGTTTAAAAAGGCAGTTGGTTAAATTGTATTGGATATGTATGTAGAAGGAGAGCTAGTTTCGTGTTGTATTCATTAGCAAGTGTGCTAAAGAAAGATTTGTGAGGTTTACAGCAAACATGCAGATAGATGAAGTTTGAAGTTGGGTTAGGAATAGTTAAGCAGGTTAGGAATTGAGGAACTGAATTATGTGGGATTTGATTGGTGCATGAGATATGATTGATTAGTTACTATTCTAGTACGATTATGCAGATAGAACCATTTAGAATTTGGGACTTTGGTAATTGAAATGAGTGAATGAGATTGAAGTGAATTTATGCAGGTATGAGAGTTGACGCAATTTTGGTTTTAGGAATGCTGTTAGCATAGATGAATCTTTTTAAACAAATTATTTGTGAGTACAGTTAGAATACTGTGTGGAAAATTTTATATATTTAGAGGTATAGAGTTGAAGTTAACTTGTAACAGTTAGTCCACACACACTTGACTTTGTGAAAATGGTAACCTCAGCAGTTTACACTTGTATGCTGGAGGACATGGGAACCACAGTATCAGCATATTCCTTATTAGGTAATGATGTTTTCATTGGTTAGTTAATGCAGGGACTAGACGTAAATGCATTAATTTGATTGGATGAGAAGGTAGGAGATGAAGTGAGGTAGCCATGTTGATGATGAAACAGGGTGTGGTTTGGAAGTTATTAAATATAGGTGAGAACAATGCCTAGAGACGATTTTGGAACATATTTTGGCGCAAGATGTGAGACAGATTGGACGGTGGATTTTAAATTTTAACTTGTAAAATTTTATGAAGAAATTACGATGTGAAATTAATTGTGAAATACTTAATTATCTGTGTGAAGATATTTTGATGGAGTAATTTGAAAGTAACGCAGAAATTATGTTAATATAAAGTGAAATGGCAGTGCAGCACCTTATGTTGTGGTTACGTAATAAGATGGCAGTGAAAATGCTATACTTATGCACCAATATACTATGTGCCAGTATTTGGAAGTATGAACGGGCAATTGATGTTGATGTATCCAGAGGGAACATGGATTATTTTGTAACACAAGGTAGGTTGGCAAAAGAATAAGTTTTTTTGGATTGTTTATATGTTTTAATTTGAGAGTTGGTACTTGGAATGAAATTTTGAAATTGATGAATTTTATTATGAAGTATTAACAAACACAATTATTTAGTTAGGAAAATTGTGTAAAGTTGTCGCAAGTGTGAGTGGGCCAAACTGAACGGGTAATATATTATTCAGTAGAAAGTTGAGTATGGGGAAACTGGAAGGTTGATTAACTTCGAATGTTGATTATTGAGATATTATTAAAGGGATTTAAATTTTATTGTGATGTATGTTAATTAGGACTTAGTTGAGTTAAATAAATTTTATTATTTACTTTGGTTATAAATTGAGAGTGGTTTAATTGTTTTAATAATGGTGACGAAGAAGTACATTCCAAGTATAATCACACCCCAAGTGTAATTAGTTCCTTAAGAGACAGGAAGATCCCAAGTGATAACCGGTAGCAGTATTAGTTAAGGTCAGAGGATTAGTTGACCGTTGGTATGGTTATACCAAAGCAGTTAGGTGATGCTAGCTGGGCTAGGCACGCCTGCGGGGGATACTAAGCCGTGTATCGACTGAGCTAGACGCCCCACTATATGAAGGTTGAAGCAGTTGTAAGTAATCTGCAGAACTATAGAAACTTTCTGGTGGCAGCGCTATTATAGAGTATGAGAGAGAGGGTGAAGCCAGACGCAGCGGTGGACTGTGGGGCTCACCACGTGTAGACGTTCTGGGAGTATGGACTGCCCGAGCGCTACAGCAGGGTTAGTGTCCGTGTACACTAACCAGTTATTACGCTACCGAAGGGTGACAGTTGGTCACCAAATCCCTGAAGTTTCAAGCACGCTTAGGTCACGATACCAGTAGAAAGGGTTTCTTCGAGAACACTCTATGTGCTCTCTCTCTCTAGTAAGAAACCCCTTTCTTACAATATTTCAAATACGCTAGTAACCAAACTTGTCTAAGTTCTCTAAATGAGGTAAGCATGGCTTATGTCACTTTGTGTTTCAAGGGTTAAATTATAGATCATATTGTTGCATGTAAGTGGCAGACAAACATGCAGTTATTTCACTGTCGTAACACTTCGCTACTGCTGTGCTCTTCGCATGTAAGCTGCTTTTTATAGCACAAAACTACAATGCAACAAGGAGAAATAACACGTCAATTATCGTGGCAGCAGCAAAACTCAGTAACTAAAAATCAAATTGTTGTGCTTTGTGTTAAGTCATTTCTGATAAACGAAACAATTTAGTATTTCAAAACTGGTCTGTAAATGAAGTCAAATGGTACACAGTGGTTATATGCAAACTTGCGGAAGAATGGACACACACAAAACAATCATATCGCTGGATGGTTTAATGCTGGAATCTGTCAGAAAATGTCTACAACACTGCAGATAAAAATGGATTGACAATACTCTACCCGACTCACAGTACCGAACAATTGCAACCAGAAATTAGAGACGGAATTGTAGCACACAACTTTACATACTTTTGTGATTCTGAAATTAAAATCCAGACCGATTTCCCGAAACATTTCTGCGTGGTGGAATATAACATTCCCTTCACACACAATACAAAGGTTTGGTTGAACGACAAACTTCTGCTTTTGCCATTGGCCAACAGCTATTGATAGATATTTATATGCCTTCGCTTGCAGACGAAATTCTCTTTGTTCTTTCTGCCACACTGCCAATATGATACTGAGGAAACTTCATCAGACTGTAACATTAGGCGCTTTGTACTTAATACAGTGTATTGTATGTAATAGGTATGGCTACCGGATCTCTTTCTCGGGGTTGAAGCGGCCGGGGCGTGGCGCTGACCACCTACCCCGCTTCATCAGACTGTAACGTTAGGCGCTTTGTACTTAATACAGTGTATTGTATGTAATAGGTATGGCTACCGGATCTCTTTCTCGGGGTTGAAGCGGCCGGGGCGTGGCGCTGACCACCTACCCGCTTCATCAGACTGTAACATTAGGTGCTTTGTACTTAATACAGTGTATTGTATGTAATAGGTATGGCTACCGGATCTCTTTCTCGGGGTTGAAGCGGCCGGGGCGTGGCACTGACCACCTACTCCGCTTTATCAGACTGTAACGTTAGGCGCTTTGTACTTAATACAGTGTATTGTATGTAATAGGTATGGCTACCGGATCTCTTTCTCGGGGTTGAAGCGGCCGGGGCGTGGCACTGACCACCTACTCCGCTTTATCAGACTGTAACATTAGGTGCTTTGTACTTAATACAGTGTATTGTATGTAATAGGTATGGCTACCGGATCTCTTTCTCGGGGTTGAAGCGGCCGGGGCGTGGCGCTGACCACCTACCCCGCTCCAGCGCCGGGATCAAGTACGTGTACAGCTATATCTCTTCTTCCCCTCAGTGGATCTTTGCCATGTTGCGGGATGGTTTTTTTGTTTAAATATAATAAACACTGTGAAGATCTTTATGAGACACGGTTGACACTTTCCTTAGTAGTAATGAAATCTCACTCTATTAAAGTTTCCTCTGTGTAATTTTTAATGTCCAACAATAACAATAAACTTCACGTTATATTTACCGTGCATTTTTGTACAATTGATCAACTCACACCAACAAACGCACCAAAACAAGTTTTGTCACTGATTTCTTTATTAAAAGTTTACCCCAATACTCATTTCGGCACTTCTATATTGCCATCATCAGGGGGGTCGTTGAAGTTTGTACACAGACCGATGTTCTTTGTTACATCAGAACAGTTGTGTCAATATTCGTTATTACCACTTTGTATAAAATTGTATAAAATTGTATAAAATTATATAATAGTAGTATTGTTAAAATGCTAAAATTAATAGTAAAACAGTGTGGTATATTATATATATTATATTATTATATATTATATGCCAATAATTTATGAATTATATCACAGCATGTAGTTTAATATAATATACCACACTGTTTTCTTATTAATTTTAGCATTTTAACAATACTACTATTATATAATTTTATACAATTTTATATAATTTTATACAAAGTGGTAATAACGAATATTGACTCAACTGTTCTGATGTAACAAAAAACATTGGTCTATGTACAAACTTCAACGACCCCCCTGATGATGGCAATGTAGAAGTGCCGAAATGCGTATTGGGGTAAACTTTTAATAAAGAAATCAGTGACAAAACTTGTTTTGGTGCATTTGTTGGTGTGAGTTGATCAATAACAATGAAATCTCAAACAATTGTCATATTTTCTTCTGACATTTTTTGATAACTTCATACATTCCACAACGTCAGTATGTAAGGAAAAAAGGGAAACATACAGCAAAACAATGTAGACTATCACTAAGATCTCGGGATTTGAAGTGTTAATACGAAATAAATCGCCTGTTCCCTGGACATATTGCCCTAGATGGTGAACTTACGATCTGCGTCGGCCTTTAACAGAGCTAAAAGTTTTCTTGGAGGTCCAGGTCGAAATACACAGATATGTTTCTTGGCATTTCTAACAACTTAATAATCAAGTCAGATATAAAACCACGCTGACACTCTCTGACTAGTCAAAAAAAAAAATTAAAACCTCTGTTTCTGTCTGTATTTTTTTTTTCCCCCGAAGTGAATGTCAGAGTGAGCTTAATAAATTAATAAAGTATAGGAATATAGTAAATCATATTAAAGCACAAAGATTAGGGTGGTTTGGGCATTTGTACCGAATGGAAAATGACAGATTGGTTAAATGTCAGAGTGAGCTTAATAAATTAATAAAGTATAGGAATATAGTAAATCATATTAAAGCACAAAGATTAGGGTGGTTTGGGCATTTGTACCGAATGGAAAATGACAGATTGGTTAAATGTCAGAGTGAGCTTAATAAATTAATAAAGTATAGGAATATAGTAAATCATATTAAAGCACAAAGATTAGGGTGGTTTGGGCATTTGTACCGAATGGAAAATGACAGATTGGTTAAATGTCAGAGTGAGCTTAATAAATTAATAAAGTATAGGAATATAGTAAATCATATTAAAGCACAAAGATTAGGGTGGTTTGGGCATTTGTACCGAATGGAAAATGACAGATTGGTTAAATGTCAGAGTGAGCTTAATAAATTAATAAAGTATAGGAATATAGTAAATCATATTAAAGCACAAAGATTAGGGTGGTTTGGGCATTTGTACCGAATGGAAAATGACAGATTGGTTAAATGTCAGAGTGAGCTTAATAAATTAATAAAGTATAGGAATATAGTAAATCATATTAAAGCACAAAGATTAGGGTGGTTTGGGCATTTGTACCGAATGGAAAATGACAGATTGGTTAAATGTCAGAGTGAGCTTAATAAATTAATAAAGTATAGGAATATAGTAAATCATATTAAAGCACAAAGATTAGGGTGGTTTGGGCATTTGTACCGAATGGAAAATGACAGATTGGTTAAATGTCAGAGTGAGCTTAATAAATTAATAAAGTATAGGAATATAGTAAATCATATTAAAGCACAAAGATTAGGGTGGTTTGGGCATTTGTACCGAATGGAAAATGACAGATTGGTTAAATGTCAGAGTGAGCTTAATAAATTAATAAAGTATAGGAATATAGTAAATCATATTAAAGCACAAAGATTAGGGTGGTTTGGGCATTTGTACCGAATGGAAAATGACAGATTGGTTAAATGTCAGAGTGAGCTTAATAAATTAATAAAGTATAGGAATATAGTAAATCATATTAAAGCACAAAGATTAGGGTGGTTTGGGCATTTGTACCGAATGGAAAATGACAGATTGGTTAAATGTCAGAGTGAGCTTAATAAATTAATAAAGTATAGGAATATAGTAAATCATATTAAAGCACAAAGATTAGGGTGGTTTGGGCATTTGTACCGAATGGAAAATGACAGATTGGTTAAATGTCAGAGTGAGCTTAATAAATTAATAAAGTATAGGAATATAGTAAATCATATTAAAGCACAAAGATTAGGGTGGTTTGGGCATTTGTACCGAATGGAAAATGACAGATTGGTTAAAATAATCTGTAACTGGAAGCCTATATCTATACGAATGCGTGGAAGACCGAAGAATAGATGGGAAGATAATGTTATGGCAGACTTGAGGATTCAAAATGTAAAAAACTGGAGAAACTGCATCCAGGATAGGAAGATATGGAAGGATATAGTTGAGAAGGCCAAAACCTATAAGGCCGCGTTCTCACGGGGCTTGAACCACGCGCGTGAATCACACTTTCGTGGGCCACTACCCGTGTGAACGCGGAGTCGTGGACCTTGCGTGTGACGTCAGCAGTCCACGATCCTGTCGTGGCAGGATCAAACCATGTTTGATTTTCAGTCGTGGTAGTAGCGTTCGTGATGTAAAAGATGTCCTAACGTGTGCCAAGACTCAGTGACAACGAAACGTTACGTTGGATTTATATCAAAATAAACCTGTTCTGTATAATGCCACTTTGGAGGAGTATTGGGATCGAGATTTAAGGGCGGCGGCAGCAAAACGAATATCAGCCGCTTTACACATATCTGGATTAGGACCTGCAGATATGTTAGTGAAGTTAAACACTTGAGAAGTTGATACTGTCAGCAAGCAGCAAGCCAGAGATCGGGATTTTTTGTGCTAAACTTACACAAAACACAGAGCACACTATGGCACAGCCCTCAGCAACTGTCCCGTCTATGGTCACGACTGTACTGAAACATTTTGTCCGTGTGAACAGCTCACGCTTTCCACCAAGCGTGGAGGCAACACGAGTGAGCACGCCAGTGTGATTCACGCGCGTAGTTCACGCCCCGTGAGAACCCGGCCTAAAGGATGAGGTTGTCGCGCCTGTATAAGAAGAAGAAGAACAAGAATGTCAGAGTACACGAGACACAGTTCTATGCTGTATAAACACGATTCTCTTATGTTTTATTCCAACCTAAGTTTCTCCTTGGCCTGTTATCCCATTCGCCTACCTGCAATTGTTTTCGTAGCCTGAGTAGTTCCATACCATGAACCTCAAAAACAGATATCGCTACTAGAAACTTACATCTATTTACACGGCGCTAGGGTCAAATGCGTGCCACGACCTCTCGTCTTCCACGTTTCTGAGTCTTACGTAAGGTCCTGACCCCGGTCTACTACATTTCCGCCCTACAGACATAAATGTTCTCAACCTCTGGGCCCGTAATTTGAGAATAGCTTGGCCTAACGAACCCTAAAGGGTAGGTGAGATCTGCGAACTTCTGGGATATTACGCGGCGTCGTATGGTAATTTTTTACCGACGTTTCGGCACAACGTATCGGTCCCATCTTTAAGGGTCAAGAAGTCTTGGACAATTACCACACGACGCCGGGTAATATCCCAGAAAACGCCGATCATCAACATCTCTGTGGAGGTCTGATATAAAGACCTAAAGGTAGGTTTCTACTAGATATTTAGACTGTGGACGGGCACCGGTTCTGTAACCGAAACGTCGTGTCTTTTTGACAAGCGGCAAGGGAGAAAATCCATGAAGTAAATTACTCCAAATTTGTGAATATTCTTTACTGATATTTTTAAAGTCCTTTCGTGAAGAATCTGTCCCTCGAAAGATCTCTAACTACACAAGAATGCACAAGCAGATAAAAAGTGCTTATAACGTACATCCATACAGGAAGATTTATTCGAAATAACGACACCAGTGTCACACATTCTGAACTGCGCGGCCACCAGGGATTGCCGTAGGACAGTGACAACATAATGTAAATATTAATTGTAGACGCAGTTGTTTGAGACACTGCGCCACAAGCCGGAAGGTCGCGGTTCGATTCCCGATGGTGTAATTGGAATTTTTCATTGACATAATCCTTTCGGTCGCACTATGGCCCTGGAGTCGACTCAGCCTCTAACAGAAATGAGTACCAGAAATATTTCTTGGGTGGTAAAGGCGGCCGATGCATAGGGCTGACAACCTTACCACCTTCATGTACCGACTGTCTAAAAATCTGGGAGCCTCAACCTCCTGGAACCCTAAGGGCACCTCCAGGCCTGTAATGGGATTGCTGTACCTTTTTTTTTTTAAATTGTAAAATGTGAGCTTAGGCGACACTAAATGTTTTACAAGAAAAGTAAAATTACACGAGTTTTTAAGCTTTCGCAGTGTTTTTGAGACCTCAGTTCTCCTGGAATGTGGTGCCACGTCGCTGAGCACCACTGAAGTCTCTCTATCAGTAAACAGATAGCAGCACTCTGCAATCTTTATCCTCTTTCAATGGTAACTCCTCAGACTCAGTGGTTTTTATCAGACACAGACACGAACTTGCCTTACCGACAAATAAGGCTTCACTGGCATTTGTTTTCAAGGGACTGAAAGTACAGGATAAATTTTAAACCAGAATGCGGGTAACGGAATTTGTTAAACAGATATGAGAAGTATGCATTTAACTGTTATTATTGGCCGTGCCATGATTCAGGAAGTATGTCGCCGGACTCTCACCGCGGAGACCCGGGTTCGATCCAGGGTCAGTCCATGTGGGATTTGTGGTGGACAAAGTGGCACTGAGACAGGTTTTTCCCTGAGTACTTCGGTTTATCCTGTCAATTTCATTCCACCGGTGTTCCATTACTTGGAAAAATGAAAAAAAACTGATCATATTACTCTTCATCTTCATTACAGGATTGCACAATAAGCCTTAAGGCTGCGGTGCGTCCGTAGCTTCTGCTGCGGGGCCCTTCTCCACAAAACAAAAAATTTCATTAGCCAAACACGTCTCAAAATCACATCTGGATTCTTTGTTGAACAAATAAATCCATTCCTAATTAGGTTAATTAAGCTCCTGAGGCCGACGCAGTTTCCTATCCTAAGGTTAATCAGGGCAGTATCGCCGCGGGTAAAGCGGCCGGTACGTGAAGCTCACTACTCATATTGTGATGAGCTTAAGAATACGTGCATTTGTACCTCCACTCCTTGATGGTGTTATCTTTAATTAGCCACAACTAATTAGACAACCTTAGCCTCACAAAAATTAATCTAGGGCCGAAAGAAACCCCAGCATGCAGCACTGTGTGATGCAAATTGAATTCCAATTACTACGGCGGAATTCCTCAGTCCCTCCAGCTAAAGGCGTCGAAAGTACTGCAACTGGATGACGGCCACTTCCTTCCCAACACTTCCCCAAGTTTCACTCACAGCCTTCTTATCGACATCATGTAGTTCTGCTATATTGACAGCATCATAAAATACACCACAAAACGCTACACGGCGTCATATCCCGGAAGTCAGTAATTTCCTTGCAACTTTCCCAGTTTGACGTCCCATTCCTGTGGCCATAAGCTCAACCTTCATAGCATTCCCCATTAGCCTGTGCTTATATCTCGATGTAACGGCCCATTATATCGCACTGTATCAGCATCTCTTCATATCCAACAGGCTTCAGTAATTTGGTTCTATGGAAGATATTGCCTCACCGGTGACCCCAATTCACTAATTTGGTGCTATGGGAGATCTTGCCTCACCGGTGACCCCAATTCACTAATTTGGTGCTATGGGAGATCTTGTCTCACCGGTGACCCCAATTCAGTAATTTGGTGCTATGGGAGATCTTGCCTCACCGGTGACCCCAATTCACTAATTTGGTGCTATGGGAGATCTTGCCTCACCGGTGACCCCAATTCAGTAATTTGGTGCTATGGGAGATCTTGCCTCACCGGTGACCCCAATTCAGTAATTTGGTGCTATGGGAGATCTTGCCTCACCGGTGACCCCAATTCAGTAATTTGGTGCTATGGCAGATCTTGTCTCACCGGTGACCCCAATTCAGTAATTTGGTGCTATGGCAGACGTTCCCTCACCGGTGACCCCAATTCAGTAATTTTGTGCTATGGCAGATCTTGTCTCACCGGTGACCCCAATTCAGTAATTTGGTGCTATGGCAGATCTTGCCTCACCGGTGACCCCAATTCAGTAATTTGGTGCTATGGCAGACGTTCCCTCACCGGTGACCCCAATTCAGTAATTTTGTGCTATGGCAGATCTTGCCTCACCGGTGACCCCAATTCAGTAATTTGGTGCTATGGGAGATCTTGCCTCACCGGTGACCCCAATTCAGTAATTTGGTGCTATGGGAGATCTTGTCTCACCGGTGACCCCAATTCAGTAATTTGGTGCTATGGGAGATCTTGCCTCACCGGTGACCCCAATTCACTAATTTGGTGCTATGGGAGATCTTGCCTCACCGGTGACCCCAATTCAGTAATTTGGTGCTATGGGAGATCTTGCCTCACCGGTGACCCCAATTCAGTAATTTGGTGCTATGGGAGATCTTGTCTCACCGGTGACCCCAATTCAGTAATTTGGTGCTATGGCAGATCTTGTCTCACCGGTGACCCCAATTCAGTAATTTGGTGCTATGGCAGACGTTCCCTCACCGGTGACCCCAATTCAGTAATTTTGTGCTATGGCAGATCTTGTCTCACCGGTGACCCCAATTCAGTAATTTGGTGCTATGGCAGATCTTGCCTCACCGGTGACCCCAATTCAGTAATTTGGTGCTATGGCAGACGTTCCCTCACCGGTGACCCCAATTCAGTAATTTTGTGCTATGGCAGATCTTGCCTCACCGGTGACCCCAATTCAGTAATTTGGTGCTATGGGAGATCTTGCCTCACCGGTGACCCCAATTCAGTAATTTGGTGCTATGGCAGACGTTCCCTCACCGGTGACCCCAAAACCAGCAGAATTAAGTGGGCCACAGACACGATAACTAATGTGCAGATTGGAAAAACCAACAGGAAACGAAAAATGCTTCCCGTTCCAAAGGATAATTGGTAAATGCATAATAATAAATCACGGCAATCATCAATCTTGTATCCAGTACCCGTTGAGACAAACGATAATAAAATGACACAAATATTTCAGCTTTCGCATACGATTTGTGGTAGGCACGAAACGTCCATAAATCAACTTTTGTTTTTGCGGGACGTGACAACTGACCAAAAAGAAAATCCACAAGTGAAATTACTTTTTTGTTATAGATTTTAGGTCGATTCGAAAAAACAAGCCTGCAAAATCACTTAAAAATTCACGCATGGTAAAGCAAAGAGATTTAAGGCCGTGCCATGGCTAAGGCGGTTAGTCGCCGGCCTCTCACTGCGGAGGCCCGGGTTCGATCCCAGGTCACTCCAAGTGGGGTTTATGGTGGACAAAGTGGCACTGGGACAGGTTTTTCTCCGAGTTGTCGGTTTTCCCCTGTCAGTTTCATTCCACTGGTGCTCCATTACTTGTCAAACTTGGTAAAAAAAACTGCTCATCTTCATCACAGGGGTTGCACAATAAGCCTTAAGGCTGTGGTACGTCCGTAGCATCTGCGCGGGGTCCTTCACCATGTAAAAAAAAAAGAGAGATTTAAGCGTTTTTAAATTATCAGTACGCAACACCTCTGTCAAAGATGATGAGTTTCCTGGGCACGCATTTTGCCTCAAACTATAGCTTTTCTACCCGTTGAAACATTCTTAACATCTACAATCTCCTCGTTCAGTAACACAGCCCATTTACCATACACTGAATTATGGTGTATATAGAGAACAATAACCTAAATGTTATTTGCCACTTTCGCTTGTGTGTAGACCCTACATAACCACACACATGCATAGAATTCATGTAACACGCAATTTCATCTAAAACTTTCCCATCCTCTTAAATTAAGCCATCGCATTGCTCTAAAACTCAGTAACTCCGCGTTTCAAACACGCCATTCAAAATATTCCGTGATTACTATAGAGCTAAGGGCTGAAATAAAGTAACGTGCATAGAATATTACTGAAGAGGATTAATATGGTCTATAAGCTATAGACACCTTCTTCTGTAATACGCGCTTATTCTATTTCGGAGTCCAGCACAATAAATTCCTTGAGAACTTTCTTTTTTCACACTTGTATTAAACAATGATCCATATCTGGATCCATAATATGAAGAAACATGTTCCCTTTTGGACTTCTTTTTTCATAAAAGTGAAGGCAACACAATCGTTCGAAACGTCGACAATTATAACCACAACGACACAGATTAACATCCGATAAAATTTGAATCTCGCCAACAACCTGCGTGGGATATAAAGCTGTATAGTTTGGCAAAGAAGTACAAGCATTTCGTAGACAATTCCTGTCTCCATCGTCAGGGCGTAAGAATAAGCCAGGGTACCTGATATATCGAATACAGAGAACGGTGTCTAGGACGGGGGCTGTGAGTGTAATTGAGGGGACGACGTAACTGCGAGGTAACAGACGTAGAAACGGGACACGTGGAAAGAAAACGCAGAGGGAAGGAACGTGTATAAGACAGAATGAACAGGAATAGACAACAAAGTTTAAGAGAAGAACTCAAAGCATAGACTTTTAGTTCTATATATATATATATATATACATAAAAATTATATATATATATATCACTATTAGGATGGAAAAGATCATTTGGGTCGATCGTATGAGAAATGAAGAAGCACTAGACAGAGTCAAGGAGGAGAGGAATATCGTACATACAATAAAAAGAAGAAAGGCTAACTGGATTGGTCACATCTTGCGTAGAAACTGCCTTCTGAAACACGTGATTGAAGGAAAGTTAGAAGGAAGGATAGAAATGACGGGAAGACGAGGGAGAAGACGTAAGCAGTTACTGGATGACCTTAAGGGAAAGAGAAGATACTGGAAATTGAAAGAGGAAGCACTAGATCGCACCCTGTGGAGAACTCGCTTTGGAAGAGGCTACGGACCTGTCGTAAGACAGACTATAGAATGATGACATCATTATAGCTATATTTTACTTCTGTGAACCTAATAACAGCCGATCCCAGTGGCCGTGCAGTCTAAGGCGTGGGTCTACGGCCGCTCGCTTACTAGGATCGTGGGTTCGAATCCCACCGGGGGCATGGATGTCTTTCTCTTGTGAGTGTTGTGTGTTGTCAGGTAGAGGTCTCTGCGACGAGCTGGTCCCTCGCCCAGAGGAGTCCTACCGACTGTGATGTGTCTCAAATGTGTGACCATGAAACCTCGACGAAACGAGGAGGCCCAGGCCCATATAAGGGTGTCGAGCCATAAAAAAAGAACCTATTAATTAAATAAGGGCCCCGTATACGTTAAACATGTCAGATGTACTTTCACACATCTGCATAATGTCAACATTTATAGCTGTATAATTACACACAACGTTTCACACCCAGTGTGCAGGTGTGTTTGTGACACATCTCCTTACCAAACGTGACACTGCAAGTTCCAACAGCTTATTAGTTATGGCCATGAAACCGAAGGCTACACAACATTTTCATATATTCGGCATATTTTTCTTGTTCTACATAAAAAAATATATACATAAACAAAAAATCGGCAAAATTTTATTCCAACATCTATTACACAAGTTATACTTTCAGACACCTGAAATAAATGGCGCTAAAATCGCTCCTATCTAAAGACGTCTGTGCTTCTGTCTTGTAGCCAATACTGACACCGTGACATCAGAATGTCACGGCGTGAAGGTCTCCTGGAATGGTACAATATGCACAGCAAGTTACGTGAAAGACTTCGCGCACGCACGCAAGGACACATATCACACACACACACACACACAGACAATAGTGATTTTGCAAGCCAACGGTTTTCATATCAAGGAAGAAAGTAGGACAAAATAAATGAAAATGGATAGAAGTATATATATATATAGATGAAATAAAATACAGTGTGTGAAATAATATTAACAAAACGAGTCTAAGAGTAAAGAAAGGAGTCACAGGGTTTGTGGGGGGGGGGGGTTTGGGGTGGTGCGTGAGGAGGAAAGATGTGGTGGCATAGAATTGAAGATTGGAACTCGGACAAGAGAACGGTGCGACATATATCGGTGGTGAAGTTGGTTCGAGTGGCAAAACACAGAAACATTGAACTGCTGCCAGAAATATGCAGCGATTTATACCTAACGATAATGCTGATATGCAAATCGGAAACTGGTAAATTAATGGCCTGAAATCTGAAAATGAAAATCAAACCTGCCCGCTAACATGAAGGACATTTGATTGCCTGCAGACTGCCGCAGTTAGATTATCAGCTTTACAATTTATCTACTTAACTTCTAACAAATTGAATTTAAAATTAAAACGTAAATGTGCGTAAAATATGCCGTGAGTAATGTTCAACCGGACCTTAATTAAGTACAACGCCGTGAAGATGTTTGGAGAAGTATAAAATCAGCTCCACATATTCTCTACCTCGGCCTTGGTTAAAAATCAGTGATAGATTCATGCAATGCCTACTTAACCTGTGGAAAAATCCTCCACTTTCCCTCACCTCTAAGGCAGGAAAATGGGCGAGTTCCGGAGACAATCTCGAAACTGAACATAAAAACAGAATATTCTGCATCTGGTCTGAACATAAACCCGATTTTCTACAAGAAACATTTAACACCGTCGCCATGTTTTACTATAGGCAGCTCAGTCGGTACAGTGGCTAGGCTACGGGCAGGCCAACCAACGAATCGTGGTTCGATTCCCGCAGGCGGCTGGACACGTCTTTTACCCAAATCCTTTAGACGAACTCTGATGCGTCCAAGCCTAATATTTAAACGTTACAGGGGGTAAAGAAGTCGGGTCGTAAAGCTGAACACTGAGTCTATTACCAAGGTCAGGTAAGAGTGAGTAAAGCTATACCTGCGCAACCTCATATGCCTTCGTGCGTATCGCTTTGTTTAAAAAAGGCGCGACAGCCCCTAGTGGGCCAGGGCCTCCTCATTATCGAGGTTTCACGATCACACTCAGACACACCACACTCGGTAGGACTCCTCTGGGCGAGTGATCAGTCCGACTCCGAGACCTCTACCTGACAACACACAACACTCACAACAGACAGACATCCATGCCTCCGGTGAGATTCGAACCCGTAATCCCAGCAAGTGAGCGGCCGCAGATCAACGCCTTAGACCACGTCTATTCTTGCTTTATAAAAATATTACTTTAACAAAACTGCACATACGCGCACTCTATAACTATACATCATTTCTATATGCCCTGTATGTAAGTGTCGCAGGTGTGGCTCCCGCATTACAAGGCCCGCCATGTTGCTATTGCTCTTTATATGAAATTTCAAAGTACGATATTGTGGTGTCTTCCAGGTGCTCAAGGATCGCATCATGTTTATTAAAAATTGAACACAAAATTATAGAGATGGAAGACACTTACAGAGACAACATGGTGACCTCTGTTCTTACGAAGAAGTAAAAAGTATTGTAATTTAGTTTACGGAAAGCAATAAATGCGAAAGGTACACGATGGAGTTAAAGGAAAAATAAAACTGGAACACATACACACAAATAGCAAAGTAACATGCGTGTGTAACAGAAGTTACTGCAGTGATGTGTGGAGTGTCTTCGTGGGACAGAAGTTACTGCAGTGGTGTGTGGAGTGTCTTCGTGGGACAGAAGTTACTGCAGTGGTGTGTGGAGTGTCTTCGTGGGACAGAAGTTACTGCAGTGGTGTGTGGAGTATCTTCGTGGGACAGAAGTTACTGCAGTGGTGTGTGGAGTGTCTTCGTGGGACAGAAGTTACTGCAGTGGTGTGTGGAGTGTCTTCGTGGGACAGAAGTTACTGTAGTGGTGTGTGGAGTGTCTTCGTGGGATAGAAGTTACTGTAGTGGTGTGTGGAATGTCTTCGTGGGACAGAAGTTACTGCAGTGGTGTGTGGAGTGTCTTCGTGGGACTGAAGTTACTGCAGTGGTGTGTGGAGTGTCTTCGTGGGACAGAAGTTACTGTAGTGGTGTGTGGAATGTCTTCGTGGGACAGAAGTTACTGCAGTGGTGTGTGGAGTATCTTCGTGGGACAGAAGTTACTGCAGTGGTTTTGGAGTGTCTTCGTGGGACAGAAGTTACTGCAGTGGTGTGTGGAGTGTCTTCGTGGGACAGAAGTTACTGCAGTGGTGTGTGGAGTGTCTTCGTGGGACTGAAGTTACTGTAGTGGTGTGTGGAATGTCTTCGTGGGACAGAAGTTACTGCAGTGGTGTGTGGAGTATCTTCGTGGGACAGAAGTTACTGCAGTGGTGTGTGGAGTGTCTTCATGGGACTGAAGTTACTGTAGTGGTGTGTGGAATGTCTTCGTGGGACAGAAGTTACTGCAGTGGTGTGTGGAGTATCTTCGTGGGACAGAAGTTACTGCAGTGGTGTGTGGAGTGTCTTCGTGGGACTGAAGTTAATGTAGTGGTGTGTGGAATGTCTTCGTGGGACAGAAGTTACTGCAGTGGTGTGTGGAGTATCTTCGTGGGACAGAAGTTACTGCAGTGGTGTGTGGAGTGTCTTCGTGGGACAGAAGTTACTGCAGTGGTGTGTGGAGTGTCTTCGTGGGACTGAAGTTACTGCAGTGGTGTGTGGAGTGTCTTCGTGGGACAGAAGTTACTGTAGTGGTGTGTGGAATGTCTTCGTGGGACAGAAGTTACTGCAGTGGTGTGTGGAGTGTCTTCGTGGGACTGAAGTTACTGCAGTGGTGTGTGGAGTGTCTTCGTGGGACAGAAGTTACTGTAGTGGTGTGTGGAGTGTCTTCGTGGGACTGAAGTTACTGTAGTGGTGTGTGGAATGTCTTCGTGGGACAGAAGTTACTGCAGTGGTGTGTGGAGTGTCTTCGTGGGACTGAAGTTACTGCAGTGGTGTGTGGAGTGTCTTCGTGGGACAGAAGTTACTGTAGTGGTGTGTGGAGTGTCTTCGTGGGACAGAAGTTACTGTAGTGGTGTGTGGAATGTCTTCGTGGGACAGAAGTTACTGCAGTGGTGTGTGGAGTGTCTTCGTGGGACTGAAGTTACTGCAGTGGTGTGTGGAGTGTCTTCGTGGGACTGAAGTTACTGCAGTGGTGTGTGGAGTGTCTTCGTGGGACAGAAGGTGTGTTTGCTTGCCGGATCTATTCAGCACTTACTCCTGAATGCGGTCTCTTTTTATCTCTCTAAAAAAATTTCGTCTGTTCGTAGAACAGACCACGGTCTGTTTGAAACGTCTGCTATTTACTTTATGCCAGGCCATCAGTGTGAATTCAAAAAATTAATATTTATACAACCCACATATTCCTTCTGAATAGCTGCAGTTAAAAAAATGTAGTACGAAAATAGGTCAACCGACATTTGTTTAAGTACCAAAGAGATGTGATAATCAGAAGTTCAAAAGGTTAATCCACGAAGGAAAATTCAGCAGTTTCATAGCATATCTTATTAAAGAGCACAGAACAGAGTTAGGAATGTGTTTTCGTGGGTTGTCACGGAGCTGTAAGAATTAACGGCCACATAACAGCTATGTCTTACACGTTTTAACGGCCTATACAAAGGGCAAGATTCATTTGATAACGGTCGTTCTAGTCGACTGGAGCTAACACTTTGCTGAGTATCTGCAATTAGTACGTGAATATTATGCAGCTTATTAACGAGAGAAACTGCACTTAACCTGAAACTTGCGTCTACAGTAATAACGTTATCTGAATGCACTAAGCACGACTGGAAGATGAGTAGATACATGAGGAAGGAAAGAGGACGAATATAAGGAAGAATGGAAGAACGAATGAAAGGAAGGAAAAGAGAAATAAAGAGAAAAATGTTAAAGAAGGAAAGAGAGAAAATTTAAGTAATGAAAAAGGATGACTAAAAGAATAGAATTGAAAATGAAGAACAAACTAGCAAACAAAAAAAAAAGACATGAGAAAACGATAATGAAACAAGTAAATAAAAAGGAAATAAGAACAAAGAAAACAGAAAATAACAAACAAGGAAAAAAAGGAGAAATAAGGAGAGAAAGAAAAATTAGTGTAACAAATAAAAAGAAAGGCAAATAAAAAAAAGATGAGGAAAAAGGGGAAGTTGAAGAAAGAAAGAAGGGAACGAAGACAAAAAGGATGCAAGGAAAAAGGAATGAATGAAACAAAGTGTAAAGAAATTCGGCATACTAACGGTATATAGCCTAAGTGGATGTCCAAGATGCAGACGAGTGTGTAAACACCTTGTTACTTTTACAAGACTGTACAAAGTTTATCATCAAGCAGAAGATCAGGACTGACGTAGCCGATTACCTTTACGTTTCAATGGCTTATATGAATCCACGTGTCGTATGTTTTATCAGAGGACAGAGCTAAATGACACTACACTGACTGCTGCAGTTTCTCCGATTCGAACTAAAAATACTGTTTGAAATTAAAGTTTTAATTAATTCAGAGGGCATAATGACTGCAAATTAAAAATTCTGCTTCTAGCAGTATATGCTACCGGATAACAAGAAATATGGATACAATCAGTACGAAATGGCGAATTTATTTTAATTAAAGACATATTACGTTTAACAACACGAACGTGTTTTACAATAGTTCTGTCAAACGTAATGACCGATAGCACTCGCCAACATATGGTCGGATTAAATTATAATAGATCGTGTCTTGCGTCAAATTAGACTTTTTTCTTCATACTAAATTAATACTCTCCATACTAATCAAATGGGGGCTGGGACTACGTAGTCTGTACAGTGACTGGCTACAGGCTGCACTGTTGGGGGTACGAACTCTGGTGGAGGCGAGATATATTCTATTCTCCATACCGGTCCAGACCGGCCCTGGAGCCCACACAGCCTCCTCAACAATGGAAACTTGGACTCCATCCCGGGGGTACAGCGGCCACAGCGTGGCTTTGACCAACCACCCCATCTACGGCCGAGATTAAGAATGGGTACAAATATATTTCTACTCGCCACTCAGTGCCTACATTGTCATGTTACGGAGCGACCTTTACCTTTTTCTTCCAATGGCTCGACAGCCTCTTGGGGGCCTAGGCCACCTCATTTTTCGAGCCCTCACGATCACACTCAGACACACCACACTCGGTAGGACTCCTCTGGACGAGTGACCAGCCCGTCGCAGAGACCTCTACCTGACAACACACAACACTCACAACAGACAGACATCCATGCCCCCGGTGGAATTCGAACCCACAATACTAGTAAGCGAGCGGCCGCAGACCCACGCCTTAGACCGCACGGCCACTGGGATCGGCGACCTTTACCTTTACACACATCAAATTATTACCACTTTTCACCTGGATGCTGGGTAACTGGAAAAAAAATGGAGTTCCAAGCACGACCATTAAAGCCTGGTTTCCACTTTCATATATTTATAGTACTAGACATCTACAAGTACTAAAATTGGTACCTTTACTTGTACTTTGAAGTACAAATCCTGTGCCTTTTAATCTGTCAAACATAACTTCAAAGTTTCGCATCGTCGCCATGTTTGCGACTTGACCTACCATCAACACTGCACACACATTTTACAGCAACACGTCTACCTTTACACAAAATTTCACATGCCTAGCAGCAATCATTGATTATTAAAGGTCATGAGGTCAGAAACTAAATACAATTTTCGAAAGGCTGCAAAATCTCACTTCACAGTCTACAGTGCAGTGTTACAAACTTGACAAAAGTTGCAACACTTCCCAAAGTGCCTCAAAGTAACCGGCGCAAGTGTCGCTAAATTTCGCGCTCTCTGCGTATTGGTAGCACTTTTGTGTTGGAAATAACGAAAATATGAGATGCGGTTTTGCTCGAGTGATATGTCGCTAGTACCAAGTTTCGTGAAAATCGGTGAAATGATTAAAAAGGAAAAAGGGGTAAACAGATATCCCCCCACAGCGCTATCAGCTCATAACCTTACTATATTTCCATTTTATTGAGTAATTTATGCTAAAAGTATCTTGGTGGTAATGTACGGGTTCCATAAATGCAGCGAGTTTATTGAGTAGCTAAGCCACTATGAGATTCTCAAGAACTACTTGCTCTATTGAGTTACTTGTGACCGTTCACAGATAATGCATTAGTTCCTAAAATTTCCTGAGTGCAGACACTCCCCGACTTAGACAAAATTTACGTTCCGAAAGGTCAGGTCCAAATTTGAGGATATATATGGTCATGTAAAAACGGAACCTAATTGAAAATCAAATTCCGACATATGGGAATTCGATCGGCCGCAGAATAACCGCGCCGCAGCCTGTTATCGCCCAGCAGTATCTTCCACCACTTTCCTCTCACTTCGTGCGCCCCCAAAATTCCATTGTCAAATTTCTTTACATTCTTAATTTGCGTAAGACTAAAATTTCTTGACTTGAAACTGCGTGTGTCTTCAAATTAATACTTCAGTTCGCTTTACTTGTTGAGACACATCAGTAGATATAATTTATATGTATAACCGTCAGATATTTGCCCTTACTAAATATTACATATTATGGCTTATGTGTGGCGAATTTAATAAAAATATTATCTACATTGAAGGTTTCATTTAATTTCATTTATGTTCCCTCACAATTCTAGGTCATGGTATGCCATTAGAGATGTTATTCGTTTAGTCATCCGGAAGTTAATGTAAATATAATATCAATCACATGAATATATTACCTGCCTGTAAACAGTAGACTGACGCTCAAATGACATACATATGTGTATATAAGCTTATATTGACAATTCGACTCGTGTAACCATATTGCCATCGCTGGTAAACACAAAATATTTCTCGCCACATTTACGTTAACAGAGGCGTAAAAACGAGTTCTCTGTAATGATCACTCCACGTTTTGAAGTCCTACAGAAAGTGTGGGACGCGTATAATATCTTACAATTCTATTGAAACTGACATAGCTGCTATTTTAAAATCAATGTCTGACTATGTCTATTATGTTCCCAAAACACACACAAAATTTACGTGGGGAAATACGTAATGAGAACCTTCATAATCTGTAATCCTCGACAAATATTGTCAGGAAAATCAAATCAATGGGATTAGATCGGCAGGACACGTAGCACGCATTGGAAAGAAGATAATCTTATATAGCACCTTAAGGAAAGAGACAGCTGGGTAGACCTAGAATTCGCTGGCAAAATTATTTAAAAATTAATGTTAAACAAAGTAGAAAGAACTTTTCAACCCAGAGTCGCCAAAAGTGGCAAATGTTTGTTAAAAAATATAATGAACTTTTGATCTTCATAAAGTATAATAAAATTTATTTATGGGCTGAGTATCTGATGCATTATCAAGAGGGACTCTCCTCCATGAATTTAGTTAGTTAGTTAGTCAGTCAGTCAGGTTGTTGGTTGGCTGATGTGATGGCTCCTTGGTTGGTTTCAACAAGTTTAAGGCCATTATTGTACTAGATAAAGAAAGACATGCCTAACGTTCAGAGACATTCCGTAAACAGACATTGTCAGACGTTGGTCCAATCCATTTTAAGGACTCTTCACTTTACTTCCACAATTCTGTACTTCATAGCCTTTATTTTGTCCTACGGATGGTTTGTCCAGGGTTATTTCTTGTTCACTTCAAAATGTCCGGAATGTCCACCACAAATACCACAGTTTAACTCCATCCGAGTCCTTGCCCCCCCCCCCACCAAAATGATTGCAGAGCTGTGTGGCCACTAAATTTGTAATATATATATATATATATACAGGATGTTTCATAAATCCCTCCGGGATTTCGGAGGTCTGTAGCTCGGGAGCCAAATCACACACGGGGGATGAGAGCATGTCAGTGAAAAGAGTACGTATCCAAGGTTTGAACCTACCTTACAAATGTTCAATATGTCCCCCTTTGGTGACTCGACAGACGTCAATCCTGTAATCTAGCTCCTGCAACACACGGCCTACTTGTTCGTTTTGCGACACACAAACAGCCAGTTTCCTCGAATTTTCTATACCAGTCTCTTACTGTTTTGTCCGTTGGTGGTTCTGTACGATACTTGGTTCGAAAACCACGTTGCATTGTTACAATTGACTGTGTTTTAGCAAATTGGAGGACACAAAAAGCTTTCCGTTCACCTGAAAACGCCATGTTTGCACACCACTGCCTCCTAGCGGAGAAACGGGTAACTACACCATCGCATGTCACGAAATAACTTTTATATTTCCTCTATCTGTTGGCATGCTTTTATCTCTTATATGTGAGTTTGCTACTGCAAGGCCAAGCCTCTAAATCCCGGATGGACTTATGAAACACGCTGTATATATATATATATATATATATATATATATATGTACAGTACATTACCTTGCCAGTAATCTAAAATATCAATGTACCGTCTTTCGGACAAAAATTAAGTCTTTGTAAAACACACGGTACACATGTAACCCTACTTTATACGGAACGAGACTGAAGAAAGAACTACTGGATGCAAAATACAGCAGACATAAGCACGTCACTCGGATTGTAAGTACATAAATACAATTCCTGTGAGCAAAAAACACTGGAGACGAATTTTTTCACAGGCCAAAAATGTAGACGTCACGTTGTTCAAACTTATAAATTCAGATTGTTCATTTGTCTTGTCCCTGGGAATTTTGAGATTCTTCTATGAAGTACAGCAAATTTGAACTGCTGGGGTAAAGTACTCTAAGTTCCTGGCGGATTCGGCCTTCCTATATGACAAAGGTCTGGCAACAGCTGCTGAATTCAGGCACACGATAGAATGGAAATACTATATAGGCATTAGTGGCAGTACTCATAATCGTAGTAGCAGTAGTAGTGGCGACGAATAGCTGAATAACATAAGTTAAACAAAAGGAAGTATTAGCATTACAGTACACCGGCAATCCGAATGAACTTCTAAGGCACTATTTCGACTTTAATATTCTGTTTCACGACACTTTGACCTTAAAGAAGTCACTTGTGTTTCGGGCGTCTCTTACCACACGTAATTTCACGACACTACATTAAAAAGCAATCACGTTGCTTACCCATAACCCCATAATTTATGTTGTTATGTCACAATTTGTTATGTATAAAGATGGTTCATAGTGAGGTATGTTACACGTTCATAGTGTTTTAGTGTATAGTGTTCAAATGTAAAATTCTATAGTCTGTATAGCTGTATATTTGTATATTATGACTTATTGCACATCGAGTTGTCACTTGGACAGACTTATGGGTCCATGGAATGTATGTATGTATGTATGTATGTATGTATGTATGTATGTTAGTATGTATGTACGTGTGTATGTATGTACGTATGCATGTATGTGTGTATGTGTGTATGTATGTACGTATGTATGTATGTATGTGTATGTATGTATGTATGTGTATGTATGTACGTATGTATGATTGTATGTATGTATGTATGTATGTAGAATATTGAAAAGCATAATTTCTACAATACAACTAATATCAATAAGACAGTGACGTGTATGTGGCTATTATAGTATGGGAAGGCAGGATGAGTGAAACAAGAAACTTGAAAGACCGAGAAGAAAATGGCAGAATAATATTAAAATAAATCTGAGGGAGATATGTTGAGAACATGGGATGTGGAACAAAAAGACAAGTTCCGGGTCGTTTCCAAAGGCCTAATATTAGTGTCAAACATTCAGTTTCACTTCATCTATGGATGGCGGTTTGAAATACAAATGCAGTGTTTCAAGATGCAACACGTGTAATTGTATTAGGAATGACAAAAGTATACCGAAAGTGTTCCAACTTGCAATATTAACTTCAGAGCACAACGTTTCGCCTTTGTGCATTATCAGCCTTTATACTCCAGTAAATATTTTAAAATAATTTAAATTCCAATAAAGCGGAAACAATAGATTCTAGAGATAATCTACGTCCCCAATAATAGCTGTTGCATGTAGCTCACTGGCTGTTTCAGTGTCAGCTGTTCGTACCACGTACATTTCAGCGACCAAAGAACGGGAATAAGTGGAGCCTAAACCCTAAAAGCTTTGTCTCGTAATTCATACAGGCGAATAAGCAAGAAATACAACTAGTGGAAACCTTCGCCACTCGACAATAAAATCCGTGACAGTGAATCACAACGTGCACAGTTCACAGCTGACAGTATTACAGCTCAACTGATACATTATGACACACATAGGCGTGGAATTTATACGTTTCCTTTGACCTCGGCTTTAAGAGGCTGCGTGGGACCCAGGGGCAGTATGGGCAATTGGGGGGAAGTCCCCTGCTGAGAATGGAAACACTATTCTTCAGTTGTCCAACCTGCTGACGAGCTTTTAATAATAAGCAACATGGAAAGGTTTTTGATAAACTTAAATTTGGGCTTTTTTCAAATTTCACATTATTATCACCGTGCATCTTCACGAATGAAATGAAACAAAATTAAACCAACTGATGCACAAATTGAGCCACCTTTATTGTAGCGTCCTTATTATGCCCCTACATATGTTTCGGACCTTAATGTGTTACAATCAAAACAATTTTACCACAATAGTGACATAAGAGCGATGTATGTCTTATAAAAACTATATTTGAGGTAGTAGCTTTTATCGACAAGACCCCCTGATGATGGACCAAGGTCCGAAACATACGTAAGGGCATAATAAGGACGCTACAATAAAGGTGGCTCAATTTTGTGCATCAGTTGGTTTAATTTAGTTTCATTAAATTTGGGCACCGTGTAAAGTACAAATTGCACACGAATAAACGATAGGCAAAAAATTTAATACATGAGATTCGGGAAAGTCATGGCGGAGAACGTGCTTATTATTTTATTCTGTAATGTGACGCCGTGTAACTTCATACATATCCATGATACTACACGGCGTCATATCCCAGAAGATTAACTAACGGAATGTCTCCATGGAGTAGAACCCTTCTATACAACCTCATACATTTCATCAACTATTCAAGAAATTCCCCGCATTTTATTAAGCCGAAATTTCATTACCGTGTTCATACGACCTCGCCTCTGGTTCCTATTCTGAGCCACATTAATCCATTCCACGCTCTACCATCTTTTCTTTAAGATCCATTTTAAAATTATCTTCACATAAACGCCTAGGACTTACAAGTGATTTATGTCCCTAAGGTTACCCCACAAAACCGTGCATGTCTCTCCTCATCTCTCCATACGTTCCCAGAAGAATAAAATATTGAAATTTGTACAACCTTAAAACGAAATTTAATCGAAATCCGTACATATTTTTGGAGATAAAACATAATGCTTGACGGAAGAACGGCCGTTAAGTGTCATTTTGCCCACCTACTGAAAATGAGAGCACACGTAATTACGTGACTTTGCTAAGATCTACTATTAATTTTGACCTACAAATTTTTATGCTGTAAACACACCTCTTCCCAGCGCTACTCACTAAACATCGCGGACATTTGGCTAAAATGGAATGCCTCGCCTCTTCTATCAACCAATGAATAATTCATGCTTAAACATGCATCTCTGCTCCAGTGTCCCTGAAACATCATACCACTGTTTTAAGCTATGCAAAACATATTTGCATTAATATAAGACTCGCCTACGAGGGCGTAATTTTTTGAAGAAAAACCTCGACACATATGTGCATTCACATATATATAGCAAAGCGTGAAATTAAATTTTTTCTTCTTTCTATTTATAATGACCAATAACATTTTAATATATGAAGCTCATCCATAGTCATGACACGTATTGTCAACGAAAGCAGGCATTTTCGGTCCTTGTAATTGAAATTAATGCCTTGTTGCATAATGTGGAATTATCCAGTAATTTACAGTGTATACACAAGGGATTTTATTCACCTTAAACATCCATATGCACACAGCGGAGCACTAAAATCAGATTCGAGCCTCTGAACACATATTTGCAAATGAGCAGAAAACAGGATGAAAAACTGGGATGTTTTTTAACATCAGACGCTGCACAGAACAGTTCATAATTTGTCACCAAAATCTTGCAAAATCAACTGAATTGTGTTCACCCTTACAAGAGAAAGGAATAACTGTAGTCTTTCTAAGGTATTTATGCTTACTTGTATGAAATTCAAAAATCAATGCATAAAGCAGACAATTTTCAGCGACTGAATATAGAGAGGTTGTGTCAACTGAATTGGTTCTACACAAGGCTAAATGAATATACTCGCTTGTGAAAAATTAAATGTGGCGATCAATGAATGGAGAAATATTTAAATTTATTATTTAGTATTCTTTCTGCTGCTCCTAATAAGGAGGCTAGCACAGTGATGCGGCCACATCGGCGTAAATAGACGCTGTTTTTGTTGTGCAGAAATATCTAACAAGCAAATTTATCATGTGGCTGGCGAATTAAACTATAATTTCTTGACCCACTGATAATACAGTTAAAACAGAATGGTCACCAGGTTCAGTAGGAGACCCTGTTCCTTTCCGAATTTCTCCGCCACAAATCCCACAAGGCTTGCAACCTAACCCAAAAATCCGCAGTGAGAAGAGGGTGAATAACAGCACCGTTCTTAAAAAAGTAAAAAAAAAGAATGCCTTATTTGGAGACCACGCCCGTTGGTTTGTTTGTGACCTAGAATTAGTTACTAAACTGTCCATTTACATGAAATTCTGTATAAGCGTTTTTAAAAACAGTTAATGAGCAAGGCCAAGTTTCATGAAAATAGGCTCATATTTTGCAAAAGGGCGTAAATAATTTTCTACCTGTACCTCCCACATTTCTTGACCGATTTCACTGGAATTCGGCACGGGATATCTCCTTGTAACCCCAATGAGAATTTCTGAGTTTCGCGAAAATCGATGCAGTGAAAGACAAACTTCAGATCTGTGATCTTCTCGGATTTTACGCAGCGTAGAATGGTCCCTCTAGGGCCTATTGCGAGCGACACTGGAGCCCCTATTTACCAGCTGTCAAAGTATCCACCTGTCAAAGTATCCAGCTGTCAAAATATCCAGCTGTCAAAGTATCCAGCTGTCAAAGTATCCAGCTGTCAAAGTATCCAGCTGTCAAGGTATCTTCGCAGGCATACTCAGCCCACTCATGTGGCGCTAACGGCGTCAATAAACTTCTTTCAAGCTTTTGTCAATCTTAAATAAATTTTGTCAATATTTTCTGAATTTATAGTACGATTTGGATACAATTCGGTACGTGTTTACGAGAAGATTTTCAGTTTCTGCGAGCCTCGTGAAAATCTGCACTCTAAAGCTGTAATTCAGTTACCGGCGTAAATAAACTCATACTGCGCGCCTATCTTCCACACTTATGTCCGATTTAGGCGACTTTAGGAATAAGAGATCTGCACATAATATTATCGGGCATTTCGGAGCTTCACGAAAATCGGCGCACGGAAGGACATAACGTTCTTGTTGATATGAATAAAAGGGAATTATAGGCACGTAGAAAAAAGTGTAAAAATATGAATGGACAGGGCAAAGGGGAAAAGGAGTGAGACGCAAAGGGAAGAAATGCTAGAGAAATATTTTTGGACAGTCACAAAAATCTTGTGATGGTACATGAATTTACATCATTTTAAGGTTTTGTAAATTTGTGTAAATGTTAAACAAACATGTAAAATGTTTTATGTAACGTAACTTTACAAGATCCTTGTATAACCACAACTGAAAGAGAAAATACAACTTGCAGTTTACAAACAGGCATTACAAGTTGGTTACGAAGTCGACAAGCATTTGTTAAAACTTTAGTAACAGAGATGAGAGTTGCTTGGTGTCGCCGTACACAATAAATAGCAGCAGACACCGAGGTAATGAATCCAATTAAGACAGAACTACAAGCTTTACTTTCGCGTCTCAGTGCATTATACCACAGAGGTTACTAACACTGTATGCCCATAGGCATTAAAGGGACTACAAACTTCGTAACCGCTTTATTCCACAGAGAATATTTTAGTAATCATAAGAGTATCGTGGCCTATAAAGAAGGGAAAAAAGTCTTAAAAAATCTGTATTACTTTTTCTCCATCAGCAGCCAACGCAACTTAAGACTGCGTATTAAAATTGTTTTAAAATACATTAAACCGATAAACTACACAATTACACAGTCTCCTTATTCAAAAAAGCTGTCTCAAGTAAGGCATCACGATTTTACAAGAAACAATATATATTTACAAATAAGAACAGCCCGAAAAACGAATTGGCGTAGGCTTGTATGTTGAACGTATAGTCGTGGGTTACTAAGTACTAATAATTTTTGAACACCCATTTAAAATTCAACTGAAGAAATGACATAACATCTGTTGCTACGGTTTCCACGAAATGACATAACATCTGTTGCTACTGTTTCCACAAAATGACATAACATCTGTTTCTACGGTTTCCACAAAATGACATAACATCTGTTTCTACGGTTTCCACAAAATGATATAACATCTGTTTCTACGGTTTCCACAAAATGACATAACATCTGTTTCTACGGTTTCCACGAAATGACATAACATCTGTTTCTACGGTTTCCACAAAATGACATAACATCTGTTTCTACGGTTTCCACAAAATGACATAACATCTGTTTCTACGGTTTCCACAAAATGACATAACATCTGTTTCTACGGTTTCCACAAAATGACATAACATCTGTTTCTACGGTTTCCACAAAATGACATAACATCTGTTTCTACGGTTTCCACAAAATGACATAACATCTGTTTCTACGGTTTCCACAAAATGACATAACATCTGTTTCTACGGTTTCCACAAAATGACATAACATCTGTTTCTACGGTTTCCACAAAATGATATAACATCTGTTTCTACGGTTTCCACAAAATGACATAACATCTGTTTCTACGGTTTCCACGAAATGACATAACATCTGTTGCTACGGTTTCCACGAAATGACATAACATCTGTTGCTACGGTTTCCACGAAATGACATAACATCTGTTGCTACGGTTTCCACGAAATGACATAACATCTGTTGCTACGGTTTCCACGAAATGACATAACATCTGTTGCTACGGTTTCCACGAAATGACATAACATCTGTTGCTACGGTTTCCACGAAATGACACAACATATGTTGCTACGGTTTCCACGAAATGACATAACATCTGTTGCTACGGTTTCCACGAAATGACATAACATCTGTTGCTACGGTTTCCACGGACAGGTGAAACGTGCTAGTGACCTGCTCATAAATTACAGTGCTTAACAGATATGCTGTAGTCAATGTTTCACTGAATAAGCAACTTGAGAACTTAAAGTTCTTGGCAAAATAATTTCCTCGACCAAGCATAATCAATTCATTCAATTCAATGTGTATTTATTAACGTGCAGACTTAACAGCACAAGTGCCAACTACAAAGCCAGCACAAAAGCATAAACAAAACACAAAACAGTACAAATACACAAGACAAAACACTAAAGAAACAAAACAAATACGTAGTAAAACAATATACAAGAAGTACTGGGGCACAAATCCAATACCTGACGGAACATAATGACTTGATATAAAAATGTCACAGTGACCGAACTACAGCGTCGAATTAATGATTTACATTGATAAAAAGTCATTAATCAAAACACACCTACTATTGAATAAACAAGAATCCTACTGATGGCATAATAATAATAATAATAGCGGGATAGCTCAGTCGGTATAGCGACTCGCTACGAGCTGGACGGTCCGGTGATCAAATCCCAGTGGAGGCGAGGTTTTCCGTACCCGTCCAGACCGGCCCTGGGGCCCAACCAGCCTCCTATACAATGGGTACCGGCTCCCTTTCTAGGGGGTAAAGCTGCAGGGGCGTGGCGTTGACTACCCACCCCATTCTAGCGCCGAGGTTAAACAAAGAGCACAGCTATACCTCTTCCCCCCTTTGTACTTTAATGGAAAGCTCTGGGGTAAACTTTACCTTTACATTTACTTTAATAATAATAATAATAATAATAATAACAACAACAATAATGGTGGTGGTGATGGTTTAGATGCACATTTCTTACGAAGAACTGCTGCTGTTCTGTTAATCAGTGCATGATCTCACTTCTAGGTCTCCGTACTTTTTACTGCCTAGTGGTAATTACGCGTACCACCTGCTGAAACATACCACACTCTGCATCTTACCCACACATCGTTTATGTTGCTGCTGACTCTCATAACAAACAGCAATTACTGTTACCTGCATTAAGTAAAAAAATTAAAGTTGCCTCTGTCCACGCCATGAAGGCGTATGGAAAAGTAAACGCACAGCTCCACTCAGTCTTACTCTCGGCACTAGACGGATTTGAGTGCTCAACTTTACGACCCAGCCGGTTTAATCTCGGGGAAAGAATACCAGTCCCCTTTAAATAGGGTCAGTCCGGACGTTTCGTAGAAGATAAAATTTTCTTGTCCCTACCGAGATGAGAATCCTGAACCTTCCAGCCCCTAGCACAATACCAATACAAGAAGAGCGAAACAGACAGGAAACTACAGAGAGATGAAATGTCGACGAAAATTATTCCGTGGCCTAATACTGAAAATGAGAAAAAGTTTGCTTTACATGACACGATATATGTATGAATATGATATAAGGTCGCACATAGACACCCACGACGGATTCTAAGCCACGACACCAGACTAGAGATTACAACTGAGTTGCGCGAAATGATGAGGTGTTGCCTGCTGTGACCTAGAATATTTAATAAGACTTGAGAAGGTTATCATCATTTGAGGCGGAATTTACTAGGTACTTGCTACTTTAATTTGCAGAAAGTCTTCACAGTTAATTTAAAATTCAACACAATTCTCCTGACATTCTACTCAAATTACTCATCAACCGCAAAGTGTCTTTCGACATTCATTCCATTCGACACTGCTTATATTCAGAATTCAAAGTCATTGCCATCAAATGCCGTGTTCTTATGACGTTGCAGTAAAGACAGCCAGCGCTCAGTGTGCCCCGATAATACTGTGTAGCAAATGAGGGCCAACTGTGCAAACAGAACTTCCGAAACATGGCTTGTCTCAAGACTTAACAGATTAGCTCCCTCTCACGGATACAAGTTCTAACCCCCCTCTTTTACCTGAGGACGGAGAAACAGAGTCTCCGAAACGTCTTGTCCTTAGAATGTTTTATTTTAATCAGATAATGGGCAATGATAAATGTGAGTCCAATAAACAGAACTGTGCAGCACAACTACATAACTGACTAACTAACTAACTCCATGGAGCACAGTCCTTCTTGAGAAGCTAACAGTTCCTCAGCTACTCAAGAAATTCCCCGTATTTGATGAAACCCGTAGGTTCATTATCGCATTTACAAGAGCCAACCACCTGTCCCTATCCTGAGCCAGATCAATCCAGTCCATGTCCCTCTTTCTCACTTCTTGAAGAGCCGTTTTAATATTATCCTCCCATCTACACCGCTGTCTTCGAAGTCGTCTCTTCCCAGGTTTACCCACCAAAACCCTGTATACGTACTTCATCACAACTATATTTCAGCCCCGTATCATTTACTTTCCAAAACTTTCTATTAGTTTCGGCTTTCTCACAAAGCTATCACCAGGCAAAAGCATAAAAAAAACATAAGAGACATAAGCTCTTTATACACAACAACATTACTACTTAAAAACGCGAGAGTTATCTATCTTAGAGTTATTCATAGAAGATTCCTTTCTAAAATCGCCTAAATTGGGTTAAAAGTAAAAAAATCTAATTATGTTTTAAAAAAACATTCATTTGAATATACCATAATAAAATATATATTAAAATAATAACAGTGACAATAATAATAATAATTCTTGGCTCAACAGCCCTGTATGGGCCTGGGCCTCCTCTTGCCTCCTCTTGTCGAGGTTACTAAGTCATGCGCATTCATGGCAGCTGGTGACCGGCCAGCTAGCCGCGCTTAGTGTTCTATCGATCCTGATGTGCACGCCAGAGCCATCTGGCAGGCAGTCAGGAGACTTGGATGAGAAATGGAGGCAATTTGGCTTACGCAACATTTTTATTCATGCCCGTAAGGTTCTTTTACATGCCGTAAATCTACGACATGGGACCGACGGCTTTACTTCCCCTCCGAAGGAAGTGGTGCTCCGGATTTTTATCATCCTTAAAAATCCATCGACCTCGGTCGGGATCGAACCCGCGAACCTTGGGTCCAGTGGCGAGCACGCTAACCACTAGTCCACCGAGGTCGACTGTGACAATAATAATAATACATCACTTTCATTACATTTAAGAACCACACGAAAATCTCCTTATTGGTAGGAATAATACATCCGTTACACTGCATACCGTAAGGCACAAACCCTTCTCTGAAACCCAACACCTTGCATTACGTAGTATAATTCTCTGCACATTATTTGTAATTATACCACTACCATGGCCGTGTTCCTTAAATTAAATACTGGCAATTCCTCCACGCCAGACATAGTAACAACACAACGCTAAGATTATCGCTGTAAGAACGGATTGTACAGCGTAATGGTGGGGCTGACAGTATATGTGTGTGCAAGGTTTGTACAATGCTTTATACAAATTACACCCAGAATGTAAATAAAATAGACACGGTCTACTCACCTCTTACACCTGTGACCTGTAATTTCAACCTCAGCCATATAATCTCAGCAGCTGACGCCGTGTAATAAATTAAGCATCTGAAACAGTGTGGGTGTCATAAGGCCGACATTTAGCGTTCGTTTATTATTTAATATGGCGACGGTGCAAAGCGACATAAACTGACCGAGCTGTCCGGTTTCCTTCATCAGGGATAGAGTTAAAATTTAAGCACAAAAAAATATTAATCCAGGCTTCAATGCTTCCTCGTAGTTTAAGTTATAATTTATTTTCTATTCTTCTATCTGTTTTTTCCGTCCATTACCCACTGTTTTTAAAACTTTTTCTTACCTCTTTCTGCTTGACACCCGACTTGAAAACGGCCCTTTCAAAGGCCATCGTTTCTCACTTGTTGGCTTAGAGCCCCAGTCCCGGTCCTCCCTTAACCACATCCATAAGACGCTGCCTGTTGTGGTTCACACTCCTACCTAACTATATCCCTGTGTATCTACCAAACTGTCGACCTCGGTGGACTAGAGGTTAGCGTGTTCGCGGGTTCGATCCCGACCGAGGTCGATGGATTTTTAAGGGTGATAAAAATCCGAAGCACCACTTCCTTCGGAGGGGAAGTAAAGCCGTCGGTCCCATGTCGTAGATTTACGGCATGTAAAAGAACCTTACGGGCATAAATAGAAATGTTTCGTAAGCAAACTTCAACCCCAATTTCTCACCCAAGTCTCCTGACTGCCTGCCAGATGGCTCTGGCGGTCACATCAGGATCGATAGAACAGCAGCGCGGCCAGTTGGCCAGTCACCAACTGCCACGAATGCGCACGACCCAGTAACCTCGGAAAGAGGAGGCCCGAGCCCATATAGGGCTGTTGAAACATGGTTATTATTATTATTATTATTATTATCATCATCATCTACCAAACTACACGTAGTCAGAACCCAGAATACTGCAATATTAATGTTCATCGCCGTCACAGACCCACATTCGTAACGGAAAATACTTCGAACGGAAAACGTGTCATGACATTTAGACTGTAATGTTCTGGCTTACGACATGCTTTCGAAGGAACCTGCTCTCATCTTCGTGGTAAAATTTGGGGGCGGGGGGAGGATCAGAGATTCGCCAGGGTCTGGAGATAATTGAGCCTGTATACATAGACTAGTGAAAACACATTAGAAACCCTCAGGTCAAGGCCTAAAATCTGTAACATTTATCAACCTCGAAACGTGTGTGTATCAATTCTTGTGTTACATCAGGTCAAGAGATTACAAATATTGTGGAGAGGTAACAGTGGTACTAATAACATACTGTGTAGCACATAACACAAATACCACGTTCTATAAGGTCATATCGCATTAAATATTGAAGTTTTAAAATGGTAAAGATAAAGGTTGCCCCGTATTACTCCCAAGCAAGAGCAGAGAAGGAAACGAGTTATAGCTTATTAGATATTAAATAAACATACTCGAAGAGCCACATATTCTCCATTAAAGTCACAATACGACAAAATTTTACGATAATCATGATGCAAATAGCTCAGTTTCTTCCCAAACGACGGTAACAAGACGTGTAAAGTGACAGATCTGAGACGACCAAAATTGAAATTCTCAGTGCTGTTGAAACTTCATATCAAATGACAGGCATTTGACAGCGAATACAGTTTTGATTTTATTGACAGGACTGTCAGAGCCAGACTGAGATGAGCTGTTCAACAAACAATCTTTCTTTCTTTCAATGAACGACACAAAGTTTAGACAAAGAACAGACAGCTTTGTGACTAATAGCTGAGCACTGAGAAGAATATCGCAATGCAGCGAAGGAAGAGCCTTTCCATGTACCACACCAGCTAGTCCATAAAGACATCTGGGATTCTGACAATTTCCGTTTACACTTCAGCCCAGTCCGCGAACTCAATAGCACTCAATAGCACTCCAGATTGCGCCACTTTTTAACTGACACCAGCGGTTACTGTTGCGTTAAAGCTGAGAGATCAAACCCCTGCAGAAACGTGATTAGACTATGCGCCTTACACAGGCGTCGGAGGTGTTGCCACTAAACTACGGCGATTTCATAAAGTACATTCACGTATGACAGACGATGGACGCAGTCTGCAACCAGAAATGAAGTTACGTGTGGTATTTCGCCATTTTGAGAAACCCAGCAAGCCTAATGGAACTTTTACGATAATTATAAAAAATATTTATTTCGTAGTGTACAACCATAAATGGTTGTCATATACAAATTAATGGTACAGATGAATTTCTCTCCATGCTTAATAAAGCACCATACCATGGAGACTTATGGAGATTGAAGGTATAGTTGCATCCATTCTTAACCTCGGCACCCGAAAGGTGTGAGTACTCAACTTGATTCCTCGACTGCCTGTCACCGGAGCGAGTACCAGACAGAAATATGGGCGGGCAGAGTTTCATAAAGTAGGGGGAATTTTTTGACCGGCTAATGAACTCAGGTTTTCAGGAAGGACTCTTGCTATATGGAGTTAGTTAGACAACCGGTCGGTTGGTTGGCCAGTCAGTAAGTCAGTCAGTTTGTCAGTTAGTCAGTCTGTCGGCCAGTCAGTCTGCCAGTCAATCAGTCAGTAAGTCAGCCAGTTAATCAGTCACTTTGTCCGCTAGTCAGTCAGCCAGTTAGTCAGTCAGTCGGTCGGCTAGTCAATCAGTCAGTCAATAGGTCGGTCGGTCGGCTAGTCAGTCTGCCTATTTACTCAGTTTATTTCAGTCAGTATCTCTTACGTGGTCACCAGCATTTCGGAGAAATTTCTGTGATCCCTTCTCCTGGGATAAAATGGTCGGAGCCGAAAGGTGATCACCTCCATCTATATTTGCACTTCAGAATGCGTGTACCTATATTCACGCCTACAGTAGGTACTTTTTCTTGTGGTTGGGCTTAATAAACTCGGAAAATGTGGCTTTCCTTTATACGCTTAATATACGCTACCAGCAAACTGCGGGACGTCATAAACTCAGCTCCATCCTGCACACGTGTAAACTGCACACGTGTAAACACTGACACACTCGTAGTGAACACAACTAAAGACGCCGCATAGCTCAGTCAATACAGTGACTACGCTGTGGGTTCCATTCCCTGCAGGGCGAATGATGTATTTCAAAAGTGTCCAGACCTTCTCTACAGCTCATGGTGAGTTAATACGGACAGGGCACAAAACTGACAATTTTCCTCCATTCAAAGACGAGGTTAAGAATGTGTGGAACTCTACCGCCACTCCCCCTTACACTTCCATGGCGTAGTACTCAAACACAAAGACAAATTCGCCTCTACGTTTGGTTTTCAACGTGATGACAGGCTGACAAACATAAGGTTGTAATTAGAAGTTTGCTGCCCTTGAACAAACAATGTTAACACTGCACTGATTCTCTTTTTACAGTTGGCACCCCTCCCGTAGCAGTGAAAGCTCTGTTGATACTATACCTGGAGATGGGCCATAATTCATGTGTCCTTATTATTTAACAGTTCGTTCACGAGCCCAATGCTAACTTCATTACAGCAGCATATAACAGAGGCTTGAATGTAATTTGGAATGTAAAAGCTTCTCCAGCTACTGCGTCCTGGAATCTGTCACAATTAACCAGACCATCCGACTAACAACAACGACAAATCGCTAACTTCATAATGCATTCTATTTTATTCCAGGAAGACTCACAGAGGTTCACAATTTATCAGCAATTTCTCTCTCATATTTAATGTAGACCCTTTTTGTGAATATTGGCACCGTACCGCCATCTCTTGGGAACCTTGATTTCAAGCTTCCGCCGCAATTTTAATGAGATCTGCGTTCTTCTGGGGTAGTAAGCGGCGTTATAGGTTGCTGGCTTTCTTTCTTTCCTATTAGAACTCTCGACGCGTGAAGATAGGACCGATACGTTGTCCCGAAACGTCGGTAAAAATTACCACACGACGCCGCGTAATATCCCAAGAGAGCGCAGATCTCATCTCGTCGATACATACGTTTTCAAAAGTTAGCAACATAAGGTTTCAAAAGTTAGCAGCATAAGGTTTCAAAAGTTAGCAACATAAGGTTTCAAAAGTTAGCAACATACGGCTTCAAAAGTTAGCAACATACGATTTCAAAAGTTAGCAACATAAGGTTTCAAAAGTTAGCAACATACGATTTCAAAAGTTAGCAACATACGATTTCAAAAGTTAGCAACATACGACTTCAAAAGTTAGCAACATACGATTTCAAAAGTTAGCAACATAAGGTTTCAAAGGTTAGCAACATAAGGTTTCAAAAGTTAGCAACATAAGGTTTCAAAAGTTAGCAACGTAAGGTTTCAAAAGTTAGCAACATAAGGTTTCAAAAGTTAACAACATAAGGTTTCCATCGGCAGTAACATAACTGACTTCGACTATGAACATGGAGCCATAATATCGCTGCGAAACATGGGCGACACAACCCACTTCCATACAGAAGCACTATCAACATCGTAATTCGTTGCTATCACAAGAACGCCAAAATACAACTGATACAAATGTTTACAAATTAAATACCAAAGTATACGATAATATTTAAAATATTTTGGTCAGAAAACCTAAAGTAAAGAGGCCATTTGCAAACCTGAGGGACAAACTGGAGTACAGTACTCATCTGAATCTTAAATAAGTAGGGTAGGTGCAATGGGTTCATTTGACGGACAGCTACTGGTGCGATGTTTTGAACACGGTAACGAAACATCTCGTTTCGTAAATTATGGGGGTTTTTAGGGTTGTTCGCAAAATTTTGAAAAGCGACTATTATCGTCCCCAGCCTGTCTGTCCTTCCGTCTATTTTCATAGTATTTGATATTTCTGAGTATTTTTGGAACGTCTGTCGAGAAAATTCAAGTTTCATTTAAAATCTGACAGGAATAACGGGTACTTCAGATGTAGACCGATGTCCATGTATAACAATATCTCGCTAAATTCTTGTAAGAATGAGGAACGGTCCAGACAAAAGTTTTAGAGCGAATCAAAACACACATTTTATGTTCAATAACGTTTTTCCGAAAATCGAGCCGTTTATGAGATAATATGGAAAAATTAGGTACAGCCAGACAGACCACAGATGGTAATATAATACGACGCATGCGCTTTGCATGCTGGACAACTAAGGCTACAGACACACACTCAGAATATGTAATACTTATTGCTTGTCCACGGCAACAATGGTTACGCGAACGCGCCTCAGTATTACGTTATACGTACATTGCCTGTCCTCTTTAACAGTTTAATTAAACTGCTAGATCTTAAGAAGGATTATGCTTCATGAATGTAATTAGTCATTAGTTAAACTGCATCAGAATGAAGCGCGATATGAAAGTGCTTTAACTACCAACATCCTTATGTTATAACCTGGTAATTATGGTTTTGAATGAGATCAATATTTTTTACCCTTATTATTAAAATATTTTTGTCATAAAAGAAGGACTATGAGACGGAGTCGCTACGCATCAGGCACAGAAAAAATAAGAAATCGATATAAAATTTCAGCCGCATACCTGAAATACGAAAAGCACGAGCATACGATTTATCCGACTCTATTCAGACGAGTGACGGCCTCATCCGTACAAGGCTATGAACCTTCCTGGTACACAAAGGGCAAGGAATTTCTTGATAAACGGAGCCATTATTAGATTCCCAAGAAAGACACGTGCAGTGAAGGAGTGAGGTAGTTAATTAGGTAGCAACTTTGACGTAAATGTGTTTCTTCACGTCCCATCCACTCGAAATTTACCTTCTTGTACATAAATATCATATATATAATGAAACCATATTTCCGTACTTCTTACTGGTACGGTGTACATGTACCCTTCTAAGACGTAAAGAATACCTCTTGCTACATTTTTCTATGCTCTAAAAAGCCACATCTGTCAACAATATTCGCCGACAGCCACCGTAATGTATTTCCAATGCGCTACGCGTCCTTTTCAATGCCACAGCAGATTCTGACCACAGCAATAAATCTCAGGCTACAAATCCGCACGTTTATATTACAACTAAGTACAAAATGACCCTGTGCCCCATTTTTGAACACACACATAAATTTTCGCGAAGCAAAGTTCGTAATTAAAACCTTGAACTTATTAATGTGTACCAATCATGAAACAAATTCATGTGACTGATGTCCACCTGCTCACGGGTGATATTAATTTCATTGGAACCAATATTGCATCCGTCAACCACTGGAAACAATTTTTATGGGGGAGTAGGAATGGTCTTTGACAAGTAGAAGTTTTATGAAGTGATTCCATTTTGCACACTCATACCTCCAGAAATTCGCCGTCTCTTAGCCAGTCGAGAATTATCCCACATTTTAAGAAACCAGAAGGCTTGTTATCGTGTTCAAAAGGTCCGACGTTCGTTCCCTAACTCCACGCCCTCCCATCCCACTTCCTTAACCTCCATTTAATATTATCCTCCCTTCTGGACTTAGTTGTTCCAAATTTTCTTGTTCCTGGAATTTTGAAATGTGGTGCTGGAGAAGAATGGAGAAGATCAGTTGGACCGATCGTATGACAAATGAAGAAGTATTACACAGAGTCAAGGAGGAGAGGAACATCGTACATACAATAAAAAGATGGGAGGCTAACTGGATTGGTCACATCTTGCGTAGGAACTGCCTTCTGAAACAGGTGATTGAAGGAAAGTTAGAAGGAAGGATAAAAATGACGGGACGACGAGGGAGAAGACGTAAGCAGCTACTGGATGACATTAAGGAAAAGAAAAGATACTGGAAATTGAAAGAGGAAGCACTAGATCGCACCCTGTGGAGAGCTCACTTTGGAGGAGGCTGCTGACCTGTCGTGGGACGGACTACAGAATGAATGAATGGAGTTCTTTGTACCAAAGCCCTGGGCTCATATTCGTTCTCTCCTATACGTGCCACATGCCCTGCCCATCTCATCCTCCTTGATTTGATCATCCTAGTGGTACAGGGCGAGGAGTGCAAGTCAAAGATCCTTCTGCCATTTTCTCCACGCCCCTGTTACTTCCTCTCTCTTAAGACCCAAATATTCCCCTCAGCACCCTATTCTCGAACACCCTAGGCTATGTTCCTCCCTTAACATCAGAGACAAAGTTTCATACACTTATTCAAGAACGGGAAGAATTATGTATTTCTGTATTTCAGACTTCACGAATTCAGAAAACAGAGAGGGAGGCACAGTATTCTGATTCGAACGATAGCAAGAATTCTAGTGACACCGTTTGCTTTTAATTTCTCCGTAACTCATTATTTTATTTAGCAGAGAAGTTGCCAAGTGTTTGAACTCTGCGATATTTTGAAAGATGCAGTAAAGCTAAAGCAATCCCATTACAGGCCTGGACAGGCCCTTGGGGTTCCAGGAGTTTGAGACTCCCAGATTTCTAGACAGTCGGCACATGAAGGTGGTAAGGTCGTCAGCCCTACGCACCGGTCGCCTTTACCTACCAGGAAATACTCCTGGTACTCATTTCTGTTAGAGGCTGAGTCGACCCCAGGGCCATAGTGCGACCGAAACGAATATGCCAATGAAAAATTCCAATAAAACCATCGTGAATCGAACCCGCAACCTTCCGGCTTGTAGAGCAGTGCCTCAACCAACTGCGCCACCGAGACCATGGGATGAATATTTGAACCGTAGGGACAGCAAGTGATAGGAGACAGGAACAAAACTGCATAATGAGGAGTTCTACAACTTCCACAATCTCGCCAAAGATTATTAGCGTGACGAAATCAAGGCGTTGGGTATGAGTATGAATTATAACAGCTGAGAAATAAATAGGTAGTTGGAGAAACTTTCTTCTTGAGGAGTTACCAAACACTCAGCTAGCTGAGTCATCCCATTCCTTTCACTGTGCCCATAGCTACTGATTCTTAGCCTCAACCAGACAAATCCACCCCACTTCCTCGACCTTTATCACTTTAAGACAAAAGTTACCATTACCCCTCACACCTAGTATTACATCTCCCACCTAATTTTTCCTTCAATATTTTCAACTAGAATTCTGTACGACTTTCTAATCCTCCTACGCGACCTGCGAATTTCATCTTTCTTCATTCAGTTTACCTGACAATGCGCAGTGCACAGTAACCCTATTAAATCAAAGTCGGTGAAACTTTTTCTCAAGCATCCTGTTACTTCTTCAGCTACAATTATTATATTTATCACCCTACCTAAAAACAAATGGGTACCGGGTCATTCCCGGGGGTAAAGCGACCGGGGCGTGGCGTTGACCACCCACCCCATCTAGCGCCGAGATTAAAGAAAGAGTAGAGCTATACCTCTACTCCCCATCTGGGCCTTCATGGACTGTTCTAGGGAGAACTTTACCTTTTCTTTACCCTCCTCAAAAAAAGCCCTTTGCCTACTTTGCTCCCTAACAGGACACGCATCAGAGGATACACAGGATGTACGACAGATGTATTACGTATTACGGTAGATAACAAACACAAGTTTAAATTTAGGTAAGAATAATTGTACGTGTTACGACATAGCATACTCGAAAATGATGCTAAGCTTTCAGGTAATGTCGGGAAAGCTTAAGGAAAGAGGGAAGATTATATGCACGGATATTGATCGTCTAATAAACAAGTAACGTCTGTATATACAAGTAGACGATCCACGGCCATGTATATGTGTCAACGTATTCCCACGCATCAGTATATACCACGTACTTACACAGATGAGAGCTCTATATTAGAAACTGTGTCATCTGAGAGATAAAGATGTACCCACGTTCACTGTTTTAACAGAGGATATAGTATGGGTTACAAAGGGTACTTTGAATAATGATATAAACATTTTTCACTTTTGACTTTATCCGAATTAAGTTGATTTGTTAGGCATAATGATGAATAAAAGAAAGAAATTAAGGATTCTGTTATAATTAGTAACTTCATCTTCAAGAGGTTTGCAGATGTCGGTTCCAGACAGCGTAGAATTCCAGCAGACAAAAGAACTTTTGATATAAGCACCGTAGAAACCTGAAGCCTCGCAACAAACAAATTATTTCCCGCTAAATTTAAACTGGCTCTCCCCTGGTAGGCTGTAATTATATTTAGCTTCAACATGCCGATTAAACTGTTTAATGCGATAAACATATCATACTACTGTTGCAGATGTCCTTGTTCCAGCATGATGGATGTGATGAGTTGGAAAATTTAGTTCTGACGATTAAAATATTATGACCAATTAAGAACCTCGAATTGCCAGTTAGAAATACTTCCAGTACATGAATAATGGAGTAGGCTACAGAGTGAAACAGCAGAATGCGTCCTGAACAATCCATTTGCTGAGTAGATTTTATTTAATCATTAATGACGCAATTTTATTTGTACCGGAGGGCTAGATAATGCGCCTCTACTGCTGTAAGAAAAAACTACTGCAGCTGTTACAAAGACTGAAACGCTTACACTAGTTGTATACAACGAAACATTTACCATAAAATATGATTGAATGAATTTCATTTAAATTAAGTTATAAACCAACCGATGCACACTAAAACCACTCTTTAAGTAGCTTTATTATAAAATTGTTAAAATTGTACCCCTACACATGTTTCGATCCTAGGATTATCGTCAGGGGGGTTTCTTGCTAAAAGCTACAGTCACTTCAACACATGATTTAAAATATTATATCTACACTTTGAAACATAAGTTAAAATCTTGTTAAAAGATTCGCTAAAAGTTGTAAAATTATAAAATCACTGTAGTTAGTAGAATTGTGGAACTGCTGGCGTGTGGTATTAAAAGCATATGAAATGTTTTTGCGTTCCACCGTAGTACACCGCACGACACGTAGTACACTCCGCTCCACGCAAAAACATTTCATATGCTTTTAATACCACACGCCAGCTGTTCCACAATCTACCATCTACAGTGATTTTATAATTTTACAACTTTTAGCGAATCTTTTAACAAGATTTTAACTTATGTTTCAAAGTGCAGATATAATATTTTAAATCATGTGTTGAAGTGACTGTAGCTTTTAGCAAGAAACCCCCCTGACGATGATCCTAGGATCGAAACACGTGTAGGGGTACAATTTTAACAATTTTATAATAAAGCTACTTAAAGAGTGGTTTTAGTGTGCATCGGTTGGTTTATAACTTAATTTAATATGACGAAGATGCACGGTGTCAACAATGTGGAATTTCATTTAGTAGCACCAATTTTAGCCAATGGGTTTCATGAAGCCATGATATAGTGTTATATCTGGTATATATTACATTATGCTGTTACATCCCATTACTTTCTGAATCACTTACGATCTTGTCATTTTATCATAAATTTAAAAAATTCATCACACAATGAGTCCTCGTGTCCAGCATATTTCTGCTTCTTGCCACCTCCATTTGCATCTTTCATACACTGCGTAATTTGTCTTGCGACAGCTCCACATTCCCTTTAAAAGCAGTTTGTCAGAGAGTTCGATCTAGTGCTCACTGTTTGAAATTACAGTATCATCTCTTTTCCTTACAGTCATCCAGTAGCTCTTACGTCTTCTTCCCCGTCTTCCCGTCACTTCTTCCTTCTATCATTGCTTCTATAACGCGTTTCAGAAGGCCGTTGCCACGCAAGTAACCAATCCAGTTAGCCCTCCGTCGTTTTATTTTATGTGAGATGTTTCTTTTTCCTTGACTGTACGTAAAACTTCATTTTTCAAGGAATCAGTCCAACTGATCTCCACCACTGTATTTAGATCACAATATTTAATATTAAGCTACCGGATCTACTGTGGAGTTGTGGCAATAAAACATATGTTTATCAAGAACACTGTACAGCTCTATATTTGTTATCCTTACAAAACCGATTGCTCATATATATGATATTATATATATATAATAACCATGGCTCGACAGCCCTATATGGTTACTTGGTCTTGTGCATTTGTGCCAGTGAGTGACCAGCCCACTGGCCGCGCTGTTCGACTCAATCCTTATGTGACTGCCAGAGCCATCTGGCAGTCAGTCAGGAGACGGGTGAGAAATGGCCGCTGAATTTTGCTTAAGAGCATTACTAGTTCTATTCATGCCCGTAAGGTACTTTTACATGCCGTAAATCTACGACATGGGACCGACGGCTTTACTTCCCCTCCGAAGGAAGTGGTGCTCCGGATTTTTATCACCCTTAAAAATCCATCGACCTCGGTCGGGATCGAACCCACGAACCTTGGATCCAGTGGCGAGCACGCTAACCATAAAACATTAGCCTTCATAGACACGCCCGTGAGGTTCTCAAATCTCACACGAACTTTAAAAATTAGTTATTATATTTCTTACATTGCAGTTTCCTTCAGTCCAGACACATCTCTAAAGCCACGTGCACACTCATGGGTCATTTAATTTAACCTCTCACCCCAGACTACAAAAAGGTGTTCTTTCCTCTGACGTCCCTAATACTCCTCTGAGTTTTAAATTACTCTACAGCTTGTGGAAGTCGTCCTTGAGCAAACAAAGTGTCCCGCTAATGGTTCAGCATTTAATGATCACTGCTGTCCTAGACACGTATGCTCTCTTTGGTTGTCGTTCATTCCTAGATCCCAGCTCTACTCAAAATACAAACAAGTTTGCTGGACTGTTGTTAATTTCCCAGGGGTTTTCTTGCACACAAGGCATTTTCAGGGTAACCAACAGAGTGGTTTAACTGATATACTTCCCAGAACCTTCTTTTGTTTCATTTTCTACACAATGAAAATGCAAGTATACTGTGGCAAGGTCAGTTGAATCTGAACTGGTATTATGGATAACACAATGGTGTTCTATGCACATAGTAATAAGGAAAAATATAGTTCAGTATATTCTGAAGTCAGGAACGTCATACGAATTTCTTTTTTGAAGAGCAGCACTTGACTCAGAAACTTGTTCCAAAGTACAGATGAATTAGACACTCTTTAGTTTAAAATGACTTATACGGTAGGCTAGTGTAATGATAAACTTAAGAATTCTGTCCTATGTGATGTGAAGTAAGGCAACCACAATACGGAGCCAGTTTCAGAACTCTGTTACCATGCCACCAATTGTCATGACGTCATGTCCCCAAAAAATGTGTTCTTAATAATGTCCACAGAAGAAACCTCAAATTTCACAGAGGTAAGATCGTCCTCGAAGAGTTTTATAAATGTGCAATGAGGCTGTGAATTAAGGTCATTTAGCTGCTTCGTTATTTCACGGCTTAGGCTGAAAGACCTGCGATCTAACGGAAGAAGCAGGAATTCCTCTCTTTCCCCCACTCCCAAACTGACGCTGGGCCCCACACACCCTGCTGATGAGTGGGTTCCGAATTTCTCTCTTCGACAACAAAGCGGCCGAATCGTGCAACTAACCTCGCATATTCGTCTAGGTCAAGCCCACCTTGTCCATAAACGCATCAGTAATCATAGCATGTTAGTAACCAGAGAACAACTTGTCCCTGTTTTGTCATAAAATAGTTCTAAACCGCTTATTAAAACACAGTTGTTTGCTATGAAAAACACTTTGCATTTCAGAAAAGAGAACAAAGTCAGTGGCGAAATGAATTGCAAGGAAGGAAAGCGGCGAATTTTATTCGAAAAGAACAGTAGAATGTACCTGAAAATGCAGAATACTGACAAGCAGTGAAATGTACCTGAAAATGCACAATACTGACCAGCAGTGAAATGTACTTGAAAGTGCAGAATACTGACAAGCAGTGAAATGTACCTCAAAGTGCAGAATACTGACAAACAGTGAAACGTACCTCAAAGTGCAGAATACTGACAAGCAGTGAAATGTACCTCAAAGTGCAGAATACTGACAAGCAGTGAAACGTACCTCAAAGTGCAGAATACTGACAAGCAGTGAAATGTACCTGAAAGTGCAGAATACTGACAAGCAGAAGTGAAATAAATGTACTTGTAAGAAAGTGCAGAATACTGACAACAAAATGACCCAAGTAGAAACAACATGATATGTACTGAAAGTGCAGAATACTGACAAGCAGTGAAATGTACCTAAAGTGCAGAATACTGACAAGCAGTGAAATGTACTTGAAAGTGCAGAATACTGACAAGCAGTGAAATGTACCTGAAAGTGCAAGAAACTGACAAGCAGTAAATGTACTGAAAGTGCAGAATACTGACAAGCAGTGAAATGTACTTGAAAGTGCAGAAACTGACAAGCATGTAAAATGTACTTGAAAGTGCAGAATACTGACAAGCAGTGAAATGTACTTGAAAGTGCAGAATACTGACAAGCAGTGAAATGTACTTGAAAGTGCAGAATACTGACAAGCAGTGAAATGTACTTGAAAGTGCAGAATACTGACAATCAGTGAAATGTACTTGAAAGTGCAGAATACTGACAAGCAGTGAAATGTACCTGAAAGTGCAGAATATTGACCAGCAGTGAAATGTACCTGAAAGTGCAGAATACTGACAAGCAGTGAAATGTACCTGAAAGTGCAGAATACTGACACGCAGTGAAACGTACCTCAAAGTGCAGAATACTGACAAGCAGTGAAATGTACCTGAAAGTGCAGAATACTGACCAGCAGTGAAATGTACCTGAAAGTGCAGAATACTGACAAGCAGTGAAATGTACCTGAAAGTGCAGAATACTGACACGCAGTGAAACGTACCTGAAAGTGCAGAATACTGACAAGCAGTGAAATGTACCTGAAAGTGCAGAATACTGACAAGCAGTGAAATGTACTTGAAAGTGCAGAATACTGACATGCAGTGAAATGTACCTGAAAGTGCAGAATACTGACAAGCAGTGAAATGTACCTGAAAGTGCAGAATACTGACAAGCAGTAAAATGTACTTGAAAGTGCAGAATACTGACAAGCAGTGAAATATACTTGAAAGTGCAGAATACTGACACAAGGAGGCACCCAGCAAGTTGGCATAAGCAGCAACATTTCTGAATTTTTCATGAGATGTTCCATTTGAATCGCAAGCTGAGAAACTTAGAATCCTGATTCAGAATTTTCGGGGTTTTATCAATCTCTCTAGACAAATCGCTGAACAGCAACATAAATTACGCCATGACTACTTCCTTCGCCACATTTTCTAACCAATTTTCTACTACCACACAATCACTCAGTGCCAAATAGACATAGTAACAGCTGCTGCTTACAGTAAAGCTAAATAAAACGTACGTAAAACCAAAGTCCTGTACATCCCACGAAGGCACAGAGACGGAGCAGAGGTGCAGCTCCACTCCGTTTCGGCCTCGGCACTTAAATTAGTACAAAAAAGTTCTGAAGTCAAAAATGCCATCTGTACAGAACTGTCGAAGGGTAATGCGTACCGTAGCTAATGCCTTTACGCACCATGCAGTAAGATCTCAGATAAAGGAGCAGGTAAGAGCAGCGATACCGGAACACATTCGCACTCAGGAGTACCAGTTCAAGTCCCGGCCCGAACATCAGCAACCTGCAACACTCTGATGCTTACATCTGTTCAGTTCTTCCAGCTAAGTTGAGATTACGAGACTGAGTCGCCTCTTCTGTTCAGTTTAGTGGTATACTACATACATAATGGTACCAGTCGCTTGACACCGCCTTTCTGTTGTTTAACATCGAGTTTCAAGCGACATTTGCGCCACCATATAAGACAAATGGACACACCGTTGATATCTGTGTTCTTCTGGGATATTAAGCAGCGTAGAGTGATAATTCTATACAGACGTTTCGGGACAACCTATCGGTCCCATCTTCAAGCGTCAAGAATTCGTCTTGAACTTCTTGACCCCTTGAAGATGGGACCGTTAGGTTGTCCCGAAATATCGGTACAGAATTGTCACTCTACTTTGCTTAATACCCCAGAAGAGCGCAGATCTCTCATCTACATCGTGGCGGAAGCCTGGAATCACGGAGAGACAGCGTTGTTGAACAACGTACATGCAGAAAACATCTCAAGAGAAACCCGCTGAACTAACTTCTTATAGTACATTCCACACAATTTAATTGATAATTTTCATTCATATACTTCTCTCTTTGCCGATCCCAGTGGCCGTGCGGTCTAAGGCGTGGGTCTGCGGCTACTAGCTTACTGGGATTGCGGGTTCGAATCCCACCGGGGACATGGATGTCTGTCTCTTGTGAGTGTTGTGTGTTGTCAGGTAGAGGTCTCTGCGACGAGCTGATCGCTCGTCCAGAGGAGTCCTACAGAGTGTGGTGTGTCTAAAAAGTGTGTGATCGTGAAGCCTCGAAAAATGAGGCGGCCTAGGCCCCCAAGGGGCTGTCGAGCCATTGGAAAAAATAACTTCTCCCATTAATTACTTTGCTATAATTAAAACATTGACACTCATGACTATCGCAATGTGCAATTGAATATGTTTTATAATTTGAGAAAGAATATAAATAATTTTAAATTAAATTCAAAGAGCCGAAATTAATTCCAGAGGGATAAAATGAGAAAAAAAAAAGAAATCCCTTTTACTTTGTGATTCACTACCAATTAAATTCCAATTTATTTCACTATGTCGTAAGTAATTATTTTTAATTTACATGCATTTCCAATAATAAACACTCCATGAGGCACTTTTTTTCTCTTCACTGTTGTGTCGAAGCCCCAGTACCATTTAAGAGCATAAAACAGGAAGAGTATTTGTAAATCTTCGCCAATCAAATTAATCTCTCGCCAGTCCGAGTTATAAAAATATGTTAATGACCAAAAATGCCGGACCTGTTCTGTACAGTGACTTCCTAAAGTAATGTAAACATACACAACTTCAACACTTGTACAAAACTGTCATCACGACATGTGATAATCACATAGTCTTAAAATTAGATTTTAAAATGATCCATAAAAATAATTCGTATCACGTCAACGAATAATGAGTCACTGTCAGTAACACTAGGACACCGACGTACTGCAACGTACGTAACAAACGGCCAGGCCATATGTGAGACCAGGAACTGGCTTTCCCTCAGGTTACCAGAAACTTCATCAAAACCCTCAATCTTCTACATGTGTGTGTGTGTGTGTGTGTGTGTGTGTGTGCGCTCACTGGCTATATAAGAAAACATTTTACTTTCCCTTGTTTTCAAAATTTTATTTCAAATATTTAATTTTTATAGACCTTTTCCTCTTCTGAGCCTTGTACTACCATTGGCAAAAGCTCGAGGCACATCGATTAAGAAACGATGATACAGAGATATAAAGGGTGTTTTATTTTTCGTATCCCTAAGCACGGCAGCCTGATCACACAGAGAGCCTGTATCAACTAGTAGCCGTAACCGGGGACACATTTAAAAATACATCTGTACTTCCACACCAAATATGGCAGTTAAAAACTTACTATGTAGATTATAGTTCATTTTATAAAGTCAACAGACGCTAAGACAGTCAAGAAAATGCACTGCAATTTACGAAACCAGAATGTTCATTACCATGTTCATATAAAGGCAACTAACTAACTAACTCCATGTAGCACAGTCCTTCTTGAGAAGCTAACAGGTCGTCAGCTAGTCAAGAAACTCCCCGTGTTTTATGGAAACCGAAGGTTCATTACCGCACTCACAAGAGTCCGCCACCTGTCACTATCCTGAGCCAGAGTAGACTCACTTGAAGAAATTAAGGGATGCACACAAAACACTCCTCCCTATGCCATTGTGACGAGCTGAATTAAACACATAAACATCTTTACATGTTACCTCATCACTCTTAAACCTAACTAACTAACTAACTCCATGGAGCACAGTCCTTCTTGAGAAGCTAACAGGTCGTCAGCTAGTCAAGAAATTCCCCGCGTTTTATGGAACCCGAAGGTTCATTACCGCACTCACAAGAGTCCGCCACATGTCACTATCCTGAGCCAGAGTAGACTCACTTGAAGAAATTAAGGGATGCACACAAAACACTCCTCCCTATGCCATTGTGACGAGCTGAATTAAACACATAAACATCTTTACATGTTACCTCATCACTCTTAAACCTAACTAACTAACTAACTAACTCCATGGAGCACAGTCCTTCTTGAGAAGCTAACAGGTCGTCAGCTAGTCAAGAAATTCCCCGCGTTTTATGGAACCCGAAGGTTCATTACCGCACTCACAACAGCCCGTCAACTGTCCCTATCCTGAGCCATATCAATCCACTCAATGCCCCCCCCCCCCAACTCATATAAAGGCAACACTGATTTCTACTCTTATCCAAATAAATAGAGTCCAAACCCACCCGTGTTATTTATTTAAAACCTAATATTTACAATACTATCCTTCCATTCAAGCCTAGGTCTTAAAATATACTCTTTTCTTCAAGCTTCCTAACAGAAATTTTGTATATATTTCTGTTAGCAACAGGTTCCTCCCAACTCATCCACCCACTTACTTGGTTAATGCTGCAGTATTTATATATTTTAATTCATCTCATGGAACGTTCTATCCAATGTTCCAAACTTATTTATTTAGTAATTTGGTAAACATTAGCCGATTCGGAGGTACCCGCTGCTTCCATTTTTAGTGTAGGAGTAATTCTCAGTCCAGTGTGCCTTTAAGGTTTAAATTCACTCACGGTGGTGAGTATTAACATTACGGTTTTCAGGGATGTGAGTACACGGCGTCGCATACCAGAAGAGTAACACAAGTTTGCGGCTTGGGAAATACCTGAAAATATTGTTTGAAAAATTGCAATCTACAGAATGTTGGATAAGTAGAGAGCAGTCTGGAGCAAGACTCCTCTTCCATGGAGCAGAGCTCTTCCTGAGAATTTGGTACCTTCCTTAGCTAGTCAATAACTTTCAACAAAGCAGGTAAAGTTGTTACATTAACTTCTTAACTGACGGTTCTAACCTTATAGAAATTCGATATAATTTGAATATCGAACGTAATTAAGGTTAGTGCAATTTGAGACACGTAGCCCTTTGCTTCCAAGTTGATCACGCTGTATATTACTACTCCTCTGCAAAATAATTTGCATATTGATTCATGAGTATAACACATCACTGAGTTCGGTCTATAGTCATCAACTTTACGAATTTAATTACTTGTAAAGTGTGGAAAAAGATGCAGAGTTTCGAAGAGTGCCGAGACATATAACATGCACTAATGCATTCTTTAAGAGTGCAAATATTGAATAATCAACGTCTTGTTTGCAGAAAATTAGACCTGAAGAAAGAACTTTTCGAAATGTCGATAAATGGATGAGAAGATAAAATTACAATAAAACTTATTCAAACAAGTCTGAGCATCGTAAACTGGATGTTATCGTTTGTTAAATGATATATATATATATATATCATTTAACAAATGATAATGAGTACGAAATTAATACCCCTATGTTTTCAGAGGGCTTGGTCAACTCGAATTTGTATAAAAAAACCCACTGCCAGCAATTTTTAATGACAATCTACCTGCTGAAGAGTCTAATTTTATATTTCTTACATTTCATATATTTATACTTTAAACTCTAAAAGTGGACACAATTCGTGTCACAGTTCAAAGAGTACACAACGTAATTTTATGTACTGTAGCCTGTTAATGTGATAGTAACTTGACTTTATATTGTGGTGTATATATATATTATATCATCAGATTAACTAATGGATGTAATATGAATGTAACCTTGAACCCCTGAAGATGGTTCAACTGGAACCGAAACAAATGTAGGGGATATTGAACAATACTTGACAATATAGTGCATGTGTTGGTTTTTTTTTTAAATTGTGAATTATTATCAAAACGCACCGTGGATATAATGTGAAATTCATATACCTTCATATTTAACATTACGTATGCCATTAGTGAAAATAATGTTACTAACTCTGAAAGCGTATGTAACTCAAGGATTGAATTAAACCCTGTGGTTTCACATGGCTCAGCTCCATTAGTAAAGGGATCTCAACAGAAACCCCAATGCTTCAAAGGAACCATTAGTATAGAAGCAGAAGAGAACTCCTGACATATCCACGTGAGAAAGAGAGTGACAATGAGCGAGACGGCGACGGGGTGAGGGGGTGAGAAGTTGTTTGGTTGAGGCCTTACCCGGATGTAAATAGGCAGAAAGGTTTCCACTAGGTGACCAACATACAGGCACATTCAAATGAAAAATGATCACATGCAAGCTATCTTTTGACACACAGGAAAATAGAGCCCAACTATGAAACTTGCACCAGGGCGTTTGGATTCGGTTACAGGACGCTTTTGTATATAGGAGACTCTTTTTACCAGCAAACTGGACTTAAATTTAAGGAAAAAAATAGTAAAGTGCTACATTTGGAGCATTGCTTTGTGTGGTGCTGAAACGTGGACACTTCGGAAAGTAGATCAGAAGTATCTGGAAAGTTTTGAAATATGGTGCTGGAGAAGAATGGAGAAGATCAGCTGGACCGATCGTGTGAGAAATAAAGAAGTATTACACAGAGTCAAGGAGGAGAGAAATATCCTATATACAATAAAAAAGAAGAAAGGCTAACTGGATTGGTCACATCTTGCGTAGAAACTGCCTTCTGAAATGCGTGATAGAAGGAAAGTTAGAAGGAAGGATAGAAATGACGGGAAGACGAGGGAGAAGATGTAAGCAGCTACTGGATGACCTTAAGGAAAAGAGAAGATAATGGAAATTGAAAGAGGAAGCACTAGATCGCACTCAATGGAGAACTCGCTTTGAAAGAGGCTACGGACCTGTCGTAAGACAGACTGCAGAATGAATGACAGAAGTTTCTGCATTCTGCTTAGTGATGCGAAGTATAGGTTCTGAAGACGGCAGCAGCCGAAGGGCAAACTGTCCCACGTGGCAAACCTTCCGACTTGCAGTGCCTGGTTCGAATTCTTCCAGGATACTGACTATCTTGATTGAGCATTCGGCCTTCCTCAATCCCTGCAGATAAACGCAGCAATATGAAACACGATATGAGAATATCGCTGCTTCCTTCTCTGTCCTTTACATACAATCACTAACATTCCGCAGTTCAGTGCTTACAGTCTGAAATACAAAGACAGTACGGCGACGAGCGATATATAAATAGCCAGCAACCGCCCACATTACAAACATAACCTCCCTTCTGTTTTCAAATTTATATTTTTAAGTACATGATATTTATAACTATTTATAATCCTGGATACTTAAGAGATTTGTAATTTTTTCCGGTTATTAAGAATGCCTTTTTTTATCATAAGTATACGCATTCCGTCAAATATTTTTAAAGTTAATTAAAAGAAGGCAAGTGTCGTCGTGTAGTTCGGTAGAAGGATTAAAAATGTTTCTATCCTGAAGAAAGAGGCAGTATATTCCCTCGAAATCTTTTACCCTTATACCAAACTGCACGGCGTCGTATGCTAGTAGCAGTAAGCACATCCTATCTCTCTCACAACTTCATTACTTTCATGTTCGATTTGTCAATCGTGGATCGAAATGTCGGGAATGATAAAATTCTTAGAAAATTTGAAAATGTGATATTTGTAATATTTTTCCAGTAACGTCATACCATTCCCTGGAAATTATAACTGTGGATAATTCCGTGAAAAACTGAAGAGTTTGTTTTGGGAAACGGGACCAAAGCAAAGGAAGGTACTTTACACAACATAAAAGACCGAAATGAATAAAATGCATAATGCAATTGAATTGTGTTGCTTTGTACAAGATAACGTATTAAAGGGCTTTCAACATCCATGGGTCAAAGTTCTGGATCTGGAACCGTAAAGAACCAAAAGGTTAACAACCACCTGGAAGATATAGAAAATGTGAAATTTATTTTTTAAGGTAGGTCAAGTAGAAATCTACGGCACGGTTCCGTATAAAAGCAAATTAAATTATTTTATGAAACTCTCATTAAAAGCAAGGATGTCAAGACACTTATTAATTTCCGTCTCGAAGTGAAATTTTATTACAAAATAATGTTAGCGCAACAAAGGCATAACTCCATTGGCCATATTTTTATAAGTGTCACAGTTAAAGTTGCAAAAGGCGGACTCGTGAAATATTTCGCACAATGTGGATTTTCAGAGAGAACTGACGATCCTGAGGTAGATTTTGTTGTTTCGTCACGATATTGTGACAAGTAGGGTCAAGGCGGTCGTGGCTTGTAACTGCTTTATATCCCTTTGGCGTGCATCCGCAAGGAAGAGTTACAAAAATGTGATAATTACACACGCCATAACTGTCTTTTCGAATGTAACAATCATAGAAGAGTTGTGTGTAATTCAATGAAATTCATAATTCAGTAACGTTCCTAAACATTTACAGACACATTAAAATATTGGCTGAAATCGGACAAAAATAATGGACAATCATAACAATCATAGAAGAGTTGTGTCCAATTCAATGAAATTCATAATTCAGTAACGTTCCTAAACATTTACAGACACATTAAAATATTGGCTGAAACCGGACAAAAATAATGGACAATCATAACAATCATAGAAGAGTTGTGTCCAATTCAATGAAATTCATAATTCTGTAACGTTCCTAAACATTTACAGACACATTAAAATATTGGCTGAAACCGGACAAAAATAATGGACAATCATAACAATCATAGAAGAGTTGTGTCCAATTCAATGAAATTCATAATTCAGTAACGTTCCTAAACATTTACAGACACATTAAAATATTGGCTGAAACCGGACAAAAATAATGGACAATCATAACAATCATAGAAGAGTTGTGTCCAATTCAATGAAATTCATAATTCAGTAACGTTCCTAAACATTTACAGACACATTAAAATATTGGCTGAAACCGGACAAAAATAATGGACAATCATAACAATCATAGAAGAGTTGTGTCCAATTCAATGAAATTCATAATTCAGTAACGTTCCTAAACATTTACAGACACATTAAAATATTGGCTGAAACCGGACAAAAATAATGGACAATCATAACAATCATAGAAGAGTTGTGTCCAATTCAATAAAATTCATAATTCAGTAACGTTCCTAAACATTTACAGACACATTAAAATATTGGCTGAAACCGGAAAAAATAATGGACAATCATAACAATCATAGAAGAGTTGTGTCCAATTCAATGAAATTCATAATTCAGTAACGTTCCTAAACATTTACAGACACATTAAAATATTGGCTGAAACCGGACAAAAATAATGGACAATCATAACAATCATAGAAGAGTTGTGTCCAATTCAATGAAATTCATAATTCAGTAACGTTCCTAAACATTTACAGACACATTAAAATATTGGCTGAAACCGGACAAAAATAATGGACAATCATAACAATCATAGAAGAGTTGTGTCCAATTCAATGAAATTCATAATTCAGTAACGTTCCTAAACATTTACAGACACATTAAAATATTGGCTGAAACCGGACAAAAATAATGGACAATCATAACAATCATAGAAGAGTTGTGTCCAATTCAATGAAATTCATAATTCAGTAACGTTCCTAAACATTTACAGACACATTAAAATATTGGCTGAAACCGGACAAAAATAATGGACAATCATAACAATCATAGAAGAGTTGTGTCCAATTCAATGAAATTCATAATTCAGTAACGTTCCTAAACATTTACAGACACATTAAAATATTGGCTGAAACCGGAAAAAAATAATGGACAATCATAACAATCATAGAAGAGTTGTGTCCAATTCAATAAAATTCATAATTCAGTAACGTTCCTAAACATTTACAGACACATTAAAATATTGGCTGAAACCGGACAAAAATAATGGACAATCATAACAATCATAGAAGAGTTGTGTCCAATTCAATGAAATTCATAATTCAGTAACGTTCCTAAACATTTATAGACACATTAAAATATTGGCTGAAACCGGAAAAAATAATGGACAATCATAACAATCATAGAAGAGTTGTGTCCAATTCAATGAAATTCATAATTCAGTAACGTTCCTAAACATTTACAGACACATTAAAATATTGGCTGAAATCGGACAAAAATAATGGACACTTGTAAGACGACCCACGTTTTTCTTCATGAATTTCATCGGCAACTAGCGAAGTATTTACAAATTTCCGTAGAAATTAAAAAAAACGTAATTACGAGACCTGAGATCTGCGCTCTTCTAAGGTATTACGCAGCGTCGAATAGTAATCCTTTACCGACGTTTCGGGACAACGTATCGGTCCCATTTCCAAGTTTCAAGAAGTCCAATAAGAAAAGGAAGATGGGACCGATACGTTGTCCCGAAACGTCGGTAAAGGATTACCATTCGACGATGCGTAATACCATAGAAGCGCGCAGATCTCATCACATAGCGGTGGAGGCCTGAAAAATAGAATTTCCCGACCTCTTCAAATTTAAAAACTCTCTATGCCCATCTGTTAATGTGTTTCCCCGCCCGTTTGCCTCCCTCTCCCCCCAAAAAAATATACGATTCATAAAAGCATCGAAATGAAACACTGACGACTTAATCTAGAGGTAATACACAGCAAACTTGCCAGACATGACACGCTATGTAAGCATTTTCCAATTTCCTAATTAAGGAGCCTCCTGTACTACAGATATGCAAGTATGCTAGGCTTATGATAAACACCGTGACCGGTAGTATTAGTTAGTAGTAGTAGTAGCAGTAGTAGTAGTAGTAGTAGTAGTGGTAGTAGTAGTAGTAGTAGCAGTGGTAGTGGTAGTGGTAGTAGTAGTAGTGGTAGTAGTAGTAGTAGTAGTAGTAGTGGTGGTGGTAGTAGTAGTATAGTAGTAGTAGTAGTAGTAGTAGTAGTAGTAGTAGTAGTAGCAGTAGCAGTAGTAGTAGTATAGTAGTAGTAGTAGTAGTAGCCCTATCAATCTGCCTCTGAAGTATTAGGGCAATGACCAGCATCCCTACCCTGAGAGGTATTGTCATGGTTTTCCTCAGTCCCTTCAACCAAATACCCGGATAGTGCATCAAATTATACCACGATCGCTTTCTTTCACGTCCCTTCCAATTCATTATTCACCAATTACACTAACATTCGACTGTATATTCCAAGAAATAGACGGCGCCTTTAAATACACCATAAACAATAATTGCATTATTATTATTATTATTATTATTATTAATATTATTAATGTGTAGTAGTGCATTTGTTGGATTGAAATAAAATTAATTATGTACCAAAATGCACGGTATATATAACAAAGTTTGTAAACGGAAGGTCTTGCAGTTTACAGATTTGGACTTTCAAGACAGCGTTGTCACACTTAAGTTGGGTAAACTCAGCGGTTAAGTTGGTGACCATTGCCGGGAGCTTCTCAACCAGATTGATAGTTGTCTGTCCATTGAGCCTCACTGTTTCAATCCGAACACTGAAGGACTCATTACTCGTAAGTTCAGACAAATTTAATTTCCTCACCGCAGATATAACTTTCTTTGTGACATCAGATGCGGACAAAGAGCGCTGAGGTTTGGTGTGTCATCGTTCCTAGTGGATCTTATTAGCTTGGTGCACGTCACAAATTTGAAGGAAGACATCCCAGCAGAAGTAAAAAACGCCTGATCACTTTCACTGATTTGTACGCACGAACAGTGGAAGCACAGCTCACATATCCCACAACATATAGCTTTTTAAACTTAATATTATACATTCCGTACATTTTATCTCTATATTTATAGTCCGACAAATGTACAATTTAAACACATTAATTGTGTAATTTCACTGTCCTACATGTTTCGAACCCTTAATTTGGTTTCATCTTCAGGGACTCATTATTTCAAATCACCAGTTCGTGTAAATAGTGTGTGATTTCAGATAATGAGTCCCTGAAGATGAACCCAAATTAAGGTTCCGAAACATGTAGGACAGTGTAATTACACAATTAATGTGTTTAAATTGTACATTTGTCGCACTATAAATATATAGTTTTTTTAAATTTTACTTTTTGTTCGCCGTGCATTATGGTATTGAAAATATCACTTAAATAAACAGATACCCCTGATGATGGTCAAATAATGACCGAAACATATGTAGGGTAACTCTAAGTGATATTTTAATTCAATAGTGCAGTTGTTGGCTGTTAAGTGAATTTTAATATAGTTTTTTTGCTTCCCGTCGAACACAAGTCTGCTAGCTGCCATGAGCTAGCCGTAGAATGTAACCAGCGCACGCATATAAGTACGCCACTTGTCGGAGCTCACAAAAAGCACGTCCACTGGTTACGAAGGCTCGAGACGTAACAATAACAACAATAAAAATAATAACAATTAACCTACTGGATTTCAAACGCACAGTCCTTACTACGGTACCATAAAAAGACTTGGCGTAGCACAATATGTGTGTGCATTATTGAGATTAATTGAACACCTTGGGTTAGTGGCAACATCCCTGGAGATTTTCTGTTTCAATGGCTCGACAGCCCCTTGGGGGCCTATGCCGTCTCATTTTTCGACGCTTCACAATCACACTTTAGACACACCACACTCGGTAGGACTCCTCTGGACGAGTGATCAGCCCGTCGCAGAGACCTCTACCTGACAACACACAACACTCACAACACACAAACATCCATGCCCCCGGTGGGATTCGAACCCACGATCCTAGTAAGCGAGCGGCCGTAGACCCACGCCTTAGACCGCGCGGCCACTGGAATCCGCTGGAGATTTTTATACGTAACTAAATTAATAAATAGTACATTATTAAAAAAAGGATTAATTGGAAAAATTTAAAGGCCTGAAAGGCGGTGTTATGTAATGAATAAATCAAATTTCGGAAAAGACCCTTTTATTTGCCTCTGCCGTGTTTGCACGTCGATACTTTCAAGTTTGTAATCCATTTACTTTAATTACATTCGTGTTGTTAAATGGAGAGACACGAACAACCTCTTAATTACAAGCGTCAGTCGGCATGTTGTTGTCCGATATCTGACACAAATATGTTAGAAAAATCGACGAATACGTGGGACTTTCACAAACTACAGTCCATGTACTTAAATATAAAGGTGATCATTCTTGGCCCTTCTGAAATTTCGAGGGACATAGTGTCGTTATCGATGGCAGGAAATCGATATCAACTAACTGGATGTTACCAGCATTAGGAAATCTTCAGTTCTTCTCAGTGATATTAATATATGGCATATGTACAGAAACGCCGATCCCAGTGGCCGTGCGGTCTAAGGCGTGGGTCTTCGGCCGCTCGCTTGCTGGGATCGTGGGTTCGAAGCCGATCCCAGTGGCCGTGCGGTCTAAGGCGTGGGTCTTCGGCCGCTCGCTTACTAGGATCGTGGGTTCGAAGCCGATCCCAGTGGCCGTGCGGTCTAAGGCGTGGGTCTTCGGCCGCTCGCTTGCTGGGATCGTGGGTTCGAAGCCGATCCCAGTGGCCGTGCGGTCTAAGGCGTGGGTCTTCGGCCGCTCGCTTACTAGGATCGTGGGTTCGAAGCCGATCCCAGTGGCCGTGCGGTCTAAGGCGTGGGTCTTCGGCCGCTCGCTTGCTGGGATCGTGGGTTCGAAGCCGATCCCAGTGGCCGTGCGGTCTAAGGCGTGGGTCTTCGGCCGCTCGCTTACTAGGATCGTGGGTTCGAATCCCACCAGGGGTTGGATGTCTGTCTCTTGTGAGTGTTGTGTTTTGTCAGGTAGAGGTCTCTGCGACGGGCTGGTCACTCGTCCAGAGGAGTCCTACCGGATGTGGTGTGTCTAAATAGTGTGTGATCGTGAAGCCTCGACGAAACGAGGAGGCCCAGGCCCATATAGGGCTGTCGAGCCATAGGAAACAAAATGTACAGAAACACACAACGCAGTTTCCTGTTCTTTAAAATGATAACCAATTAGGATGTAATGTTGAAAAGGGGAGAAAACCGGCAGAGAAGCGGTCAGATGTGGCGAGCTCATTAGTCCTGTTGTGATAGGAGAAGCACGCTAATGAGACGGCGGCTGTGTGAGGGGAAAATCCTCGTCAGTTGGTGTTAGTACTGGGCTTGGTCGGGCAGTGTAAATCGGTCTTCATTTGCACTGCTGTTGATGAGGGAAGGGGGGGTTGTTCGTATGAAGATTAGCGTGCGATATAGCGAGTTTGGGCACGCGGTGGCGCAGTTGGTTGAGGCACTGCGCTACAAGCCGGAAGGTCTCGGGTTCGATTCCCGATGGTGTGACTGGAACTTTTCTTTGACATAATCCTTCCGGTCGCACTATGGTCCTGGGGTCGACTCAGCCTCTAACAGGAATGAGTACCAGGAGTGTTTTCTGGGGTTAAAGGCGGCCGGTGCGTAGGGCTGAGAACCTTACCACCTTCATTTGCCGATTGTCTAGAAATCTGGGAACCTCAAACTCCTGGAACCCTAAGGGCCTGTCCAGGCCTGTAATGGGATTGCTTTGCCTTTATAGCGAGTTTAGGCGATCAATGGCAAAGAATATCGTACTTGCTGTCAACCTCAACAGAGATCCTGTACACTTACGTATCTTGACGCATCTTAACGCGTGTTATGTTGAGACCACTACCAATCTACGCTGCGTAAAATCGCCTAAGACCGGTGTCCTCAACTACACTGCAGCGGGAGCCTGAAATCTCGTCTCTCATATTATTTCTTAGTGTAAATGTAACTAAATTTCCAGGCGTTTGCAAAACTCGTGTTTGTGCCTGTCACCAGAAGGATTGCAGGTAAGGCAAAAAGTAAAGTTCTCCCTAGAACAGGCCACGAAGGCCCAGAGGGGGAGTAGAGGTATAGCTCTACTCTTTCTTTAACCTCGGCACTAGATGAGGGTGGATGAAGGATTGCAGGTATTTGAACTAAAGTGCTGACAGAGGACACATGGGTGTCAGGGAGAGGCTGCATCAGTAGAAGGAAAAGTTTGTACAGTACTACAACGAGCTGCATAAATTGTGTTAGTCTCTAAATACTGTTACTGCTTATACTACTACTACTACTACTACTAATAATAATAATAATAATATTTCAATTCAATTCAATATTTATTTTTAATATGCTACGACAAGAACCTAAAGTTCCCAGTGGCCGCACAGTCTAAGGCGTCGGTCTGCGGCCGCTCGTTTACTGGGATTGTGGGTTCGAATTCCGCCTAGGGCATGGATGTCTGTCTCTTGTGAGTGTTGTGTGTTGTCAGGTAGAGGTCTGTGCGACGGGCTGGTCACTCGTACAGAGGAGTCCTACCGAGTGTCGTGTGTCTAAAAATGTGTGATCGTGAAGCCTCGAAAAATGAGGCGGTCTAGGCCCCCAAGGGACTGTCGAGCCATTGGAAGAAGAAGAAAGCTCTACTGGTGTTTAATTATCATGTCATTAACGCGCAATGGGGAGTAGAGGTACATCTCCACAGATTATTAAACTCGACAATGAATAGAGGTCAGGTGTCAGGTTCAATGTACATGCATGTCAGTTCACTTAGGCTAAAGTTCTGTAGGTCTGCGGCCGCTCGCTTACTAGGATTGTGGGTTCGAATCCCGCCTAGGGCATGGATGTCTGTCTGTTGTGAGTGTTGTGTGTTGTCAGGTAGAGGTCTCTGCGAAGGGCTGGTCACTCGTCCAGAGGAGTCCTACCGAGTGTGGTGTGTCTGAGTGTGATCGTGAGGGCTCGAAAAATGAGGCGGCCTAGGCCCCCAAGGGGCTGTCGAGCCATTGGAAAAGAAAAAAGAACCTAAAGGCCATTTACAGAGACAACACAGGAACATCAAGATAAAATATTTTGTTATTATTATTATTATTAAGATTGGAGAGGAAAGCCGTCGCCGGAAGGCAGAATGCTGACAACGAACAAATTTGCAGGAGATGCAAACAGAAGCACGGCAGACTCAATGACGACACGAGTAAGTGACCGAAGGGTTTGAAGGACCCTTTGGCTGAATGGTGAACGAGACAGGTCAATGAACCCAAAAAAATGACTGAAGTGTAACATCTCAGGATTCCTTAAGGGTTTGTAAGTGGGTGAGAAGTTCATACGTGACCCAGGAGCTGACAAATGATACAGTGGCTGTGCGGTCAGACATGTTAGAGCAGTGCAATTAGTCTTTGGGTACGTGTGAGGGGGGTTGGATATGGAGAGTCGTGTTCTCTGACCACAAACCTCCTATCTCTACAAGGAAGGGGTACACACTCAGTAAAAGTGATTTATGCCAGTGCCCAACCATCATCACTACGGGACGCAGCAGCTTTGTTAAATCAAGTTCTTGTAGAGGAAGTTCACAGGATCGCTCTCACTAATAACTGCTCACGACCTGAGGAATCCCACTCACAGTACATGGTACACGTTCCACAACTTGCAAGTCGGCATTCTGTGAGCTCCTGGTCTGTCCCGGTGGGCCGGGATAGCGTAGTCCGTATAGCGACTCGCTACGGGCTGGAAGGTCCAGGGATTAAATCCCGGTAGGGGCAAGATTTTTCGCAGCCGTCCAGACCGGCCCTGAGGCCCACCCAACTCCCTGTACAATGGTTACCGGGTCATTCCCGGGGGTAAAGCGGTCGGGGTGTGGAGTTGAACACCCACTTCCATCTAGTGACAGGGTTAAAGAAAGAGTAGAGCTACACCTCTACTCCCCCTCTGGACCTTCATGGCCTGTTCTAGGGAGAAATTTACCTTTACCTTACCTGGCCTGTCCCGATTACCTTTCACGAAAACGAATAACGCTCGTGACAGTGGGGTAACAATAAAGATTGTTGTTTTATGGAATGTGACGCCGTGTAGTATGGCAGAATTTTACAGACGCTTCAGAGGAACTTACTCTCTCCACCGTCAAATATCCTGGCGACTGAGACAGCAAGTTCCTCAGAATCGTCTGTGCAATTCTACCAGTCTACACGCAGTCACATCCAAACAGACCAAAAACCTTCAATATAACACACAGATTTTAATTCTTGTCTTATTCCCTATAACTTTCTTTCAGTAACCTAAAAATTACTTTAGTGATATTAAAAATGAGGAGCTTCATAATTTGCACTCTTCGCAAAACTTTGTTGTGATGAGTCGAGCGTGTAGCACACAAATATGAAAGACAAATGTGTAGATTTTGCTTCTGAGAAACAGGAGAAAAGGTTACTCGGATGATCTATAAGTAGGTGGGAAGATAATATTCAAATTTCTATCAAGTAACAACATAAGAACATTTGGTTCCGGAAAGGAGACCTAGGCATAGATGGGAGGACAATATACAATTCGTCTTACAAAAAACAGGATGAGATAATGTGAACTGGATTCATCTGACTCAGGATAGAGACAAGAAGTGGGTTCTTGTAAACAATACAGAACCATCGGTTTCCAAAAAAAGTACAGACATTTTTGACTAGGTGACCGTCAATAGGGTTTTCATGAAGGACTCTATTCTACGAAATTAGTCTTACAGCTTCTTAATTATATCAATGAGAATGTTATGTGTGACACACATCACAAGCAAAATAGATCATGCACAAACATTTTATTCGGAAAGCATGATGGGAAAGAGTTTATTAGATAGACCTAGTAGCAGATAAGATAAAACAAAGAATGTGTGACAGTCTAAGGAGGTAAAAAGATCTGCCCGTAACATGCCATGCAGGCACAGAGCGGTTAGTAGATATATAGCTCCTCTCATCCTTAACCTCGGCGATAGATACGGGGTGGGTGGCCAACGCCAGGCCCTTTTACGCCCAAGAAAGACCCCGCTACCCATTAAACAGGGAGGCTTAGTGAGCCTCAAAGCCGGTCTGGACCGGTGTGGAGAAGATTAAATCTTTTGTCCCCACCAGGGTTCAAACCCCGAACCGCCCATCCCTTAGCGACTCGCTATACCAAGCCCCTTGTTTTACAGTATAGATCGATGAGAACAAATTATTTGAACAGCTGAATGACTATCAGCTTCTGAAGAAACATCCTAATACACGGAGTTCATAAGTTTTGTGTGAATTTATACACATTGATGAAGCATCTCAGGGAATTTATTCGCTAAAAGTTCTTCCCAGGATTTTTTTTTAGTATTTATAAAATTTACATCTAAAATAATTACATTCTCATTATTTCCCATTGAAAGTAGATGATTGGATGCAATAAGCAGTGCCTTTATTTAGAGTCTCATCATCACCGGTCAGATATAAATTGAAGTAAACTGTTTTACTCTGTTTTGTATGTGACGGTAAACTAATCCAAAAGCGTCACGTTTTACCCTAGAGATTTAAAAGATAAAGTGAAAGTCGGTACATGTAATCTGTTTACAGAATGCACTGTCATTACAACTTTACAGTTTAATTTAAACAAACAAAGGAGTAAGGTTTACATCCGCCACGTCACTACAATTTCTAAACTTGCGATCCAGTTCAGACCTCGTTCAGTAAAAAAAAAGGACAATTTAATTCAAAATAAACACCGAAAAAGTTAATGTGAGTGGAATTAGTGGAGTCTGTTGCAGACATGCTATGAAAATGGCTTAGATATACAGCACTTATTTAGATTTTAATTGACCGACTGCTGATTGAATTTGGGAAGTTTTAATTCCGGTAATAACACCAATGGATCCGATCCTACGTTCATTCCATTCAGAATATATCTTGCTTACGAAGCTCCCCCAAAGGATAAACAACGGTAAAATGCACCCTTCCAGACGCCATTAGAAATAAAGGTTTCGCTGTAGTTAACTATTGTCTGCCGTCTGCGCATACGTCGACGTCAGATTACTGCACATGCGTAGTAACTGTAAACGGCCCAAGGCCAAGGAAGAGTACGGATTACACTTCGGATGACTCAAAACAACATTATAATAATCTGCGACGTGTGGGCAAATACTGTACATGACATTACGACGTACATATTCACTATACAAATAAAATGCTTTTGTACAAAATACTTCTCTGTCCGGCATATCAGCCTGTTTAACATTATGTGACGAAAAATGTACCTTACTTAAGTATTTAAGTACAAGGGACTTGAACTGAAGTAATTTAATAAAACTTCAACACACTAAAGTTTGTAATAAACAGCCGCCACGTGCTGCTATCAATGTCTAACATAACTGTCCTTGTACACGCAAAGAAGATATATGGAGGAGTGGAGGTATAGCTCCACATATACTTTTAACTCTGCATCAGATAGAGAACAGTTTTAAAAATCACATTCCGGCCCGCGGAAAGAGCCCCTGGTAACCACTTAAACAATACCCACAAAACCACCATGCTACATGCCCCGCACATCTCTACCGCCATCACTTGACAACCTTAAAATATCTCGCCAGTATTAAAATTAAAAAAAAACCCTCTAATTACGCCATTTTCTATAGGCTCCTGTTACTTCCTAACTCTTAGGACCAAATATCTTCTTCAGCACCCTATTCTCGAATACCCGCAGTCTATTTACGTTCCTTAATGTGATAGACTACGTTTTATACGCATTTAAAAGAGGTAAAACTACAGATTCATACATTTTCATGTTTATGTTTTAAATAGTAACGGGCAGGACAGAACATCCTGGACCGAATGGTAGCAGGCATTCCCTGAATTAAATGTGCTCTTTATTTTCCTCGTGAAAGCAATTTTGATTTCTTACTGTAGTCCCAAATTGTCTGAATTTTGCTACATTTTCAAAAGATTTATTTTATTTTCTATAGTTGTGTTGTTATTCTGTCCTGCATTCTGTTGACGAGACACAATCAGGTTTCTCAGCGCGTACCAACATCTCACCAGACACGAAGGAAGCTTCTGGCCTTTCTTTACATTATTTTCATGTTTATCCAATAATTTAACATTGTCAGCACGGATTATATGCTGCGATGTCCCATTCAAACTCAATGCCACCTTATTTTCGAGTACCTTTCTAATGGCATATTGCAACTAATGTATAAAAGTTTAAAAAGTTGGTAAATTTCAGCTCGCGCCGCACAGGAAACGCGCCATCTCTATTACAAGGACAAACCCGTTAATTCTGTATAGGGAAATAATCTCTGTTTACTGCGAGAATAATACGAAATATATAAATACACTGTGTGGGTAAAATCCTGTTTATAATGTTATACCATTTGCTATATATATAGTTACCACTGTGCTGCAAAGGATTACGTTGAAAAATTGGTAATTTCAAACGAAAACCTGATCATTTTCTTAAAGACTTTGCTAGTCGAATCTCAGTGCCACATCCCCCAAACAGTAAACTGAACACTTCTCCTTTTATCACGATACAATTAAACTTGACTTCACTTACCGGATCAAACTGTTGTCTGCTAACTCTTTAATACACTGGATATACGAAAACACACACCCACACAAAGAAAATAACTGAATAACTGTATTATTGTGCAGATGGATGGAACACCTGGCATTCGTCAGACACAAGGACATGCATCTCACCACAACATGGACGTCGAGTAACAAGACCATGCACGCACTCTGTCAAGTAAATATTAAACTACTCTGCCAACAGTAGAACAAATGAATATCGCTATGCACACTTACCCTGCTTGCTACCTCGCATCGGATTACAGCTGGAAACGTAAACTTTTTGAATGGCGTACACGTGCAAGAAGCGACTAATTTATACCAGGTGCTGTATGCATATATGGAAGGAAGAGACTGTAAAAGGGCGAATATGCCTGCGTTTAGATAATAGCACCACGCCAGAAATAAAGCACTGGCTAGTGTATTGACTCAAGTGTTTCTTAAACCTTAGTACTAGACAAAGCCACACTCCCTACCACCTCAACTACGAGGAAAGAACCCACTACATAGAGCAGTGGTTCCCAAAGTGGGCGGTACCGTCCCCTGGGGGGCGGTGGGATTACGGAGGTTGGCGCTAATAGACAAGTAGTGCATTTATTTTTATAATGAAATTCAAATAAAGTAATTTTTGTGTTAAAAATAAAAAATAAACTAAATTTCTTAGTATTTTAATTTATGAATCTTATTCAAGCACATATTATTTTTTAATAAATTATTGCTAGATAAATTATTGTTAAACATAAAAATATAATAAATTTCAACTTATTAATTAACACATAAAACATTAAGTTTAACTCTTATAATTTCATTTAAGCGATTTTTTAAATATAAAATAAAAGTGAAAACAAAAGCGCATTTATGTTTTTTTTTCAAAGGTAGGGGGGCGCTGTGGGTGTGTATATGGAACCAAGGGGGTGGTGGACCGAAAAGGTTTGGGAACCACTGACATAGAGGGTATGGCGCCATCAGAGTCGTTTTTGACTCGGTGGCAAAGATATAATCTCCAGAAACGCCGGTTACTACCAATCTACGCTGTGTAACATCCTATAAGAGCGAAGATCTCGTTTACACCGCGGTGGAAGTCTGAAATAGCACAGAGATTATCCCCGACCACGCCGCGAAAGGAACCTCCACCCTCTTCTTGTCCACCGTAGTCTCCAAACCGAACGACAGAAACTTCTCACGAGAAACAATACGAATTCATACAATCGGATTAAGAGCTGATTTCGAACCTGCGTTCACTCTTGAAAATATTTTCCAAAGTATTACTTTGGTGTCCTCCCCACCGAAATTCCTTACAGGTTAAGAAGTAGTTTTCGTAGCAAATGTGACTCTCCATTATTTACACCTGATACCCTCAGCTAATATGACACCTGTCCACCCTCTAAGCATTTAAGAATCACAGGTAATGGAAAAAGATCTAATGAATGAAGTGCAGAATTACCATGCACTTTCCAGGTAAGGTAACTGAAGGAAAACGTGTACCGGTATACTCCATGAAGACATATGGAAGAGTGAAGGAACAGTTCCATTTATTCTTAATTTCGGAACTAAATGATAGTGTGGTCAGATTTACTTCTAAGATAATTTAGCCCCGGGCAAAGACCCGCCGTTACTCACCGAACGAGGGAGGTTGGTGGTGTTCAAAGGCGGTCTGGCTTATTTGAATAAGAAATACATGTTTCCACTTGCAAGGAATTGAACCAAGATTCCTTGGACAGACAACCCACAGCCTTGCCATTAAACTGACTGTTACATACTCTTTAGAAATAATTATAAATACTTTGAAATTCTTGCACGCAACTAAACACCTTCTGGGAGAGCAAGGGATAAATAAATAAACAAATATATATATATATACAGCGTGTTTCATAAGTCCATCCGGGATTTAGAGGCTTGCCTGTGCAGTAGCAAACCCACATATAAGAGATAAAAGCATGCCAACGGATAGAGGAAATGTAAAAGCTTTTTCGTGACAGATGCGATGGCGTAGTTACCCGTTTCTCTGCTAGGAGGCAGTGGTGTGCAAACATGGCGTTTTCAGGTGAACAGAAAGCTCAACACTTATTCCCTGGCCTGCCAGGTCACCCGACCTTACTCCATGTGACTTTTTCCTGTGGGGTTACGTTAAAGATAGTGTTTACGTGCCTTCTTTACTAGGAGATTTACCGGAGCTTCGGCTAAGAATTATGGATGCAGTTGCTACCATCGACGTTCATATGTTGGAACGTGTGTGGCAGGAGCTAGATTGCAGGATTGACGTCTGTCGAGTCACCAAAGGGGGACATATTGAACATTTGTAAGGTAGGTTCAAAACTTGGATATGTATTCTTTTCACTGACATGCTGTCATCCCCCGTGTATAATTTGGCTCCTGAGCTACAGACCTCCGAAATCCCGGAGGGATTTATGAAACACCCTGTATATATATATATATATATATATATAAGACTGGTGAAAAGAACTGGTATTTCCCATTTAAGCAAAATATTTGAGAAATTTTCTTGCGATGTAATGACAAATTTTAAGATCAGTAGAAGCACTCGTGTTGATTCCGGGTAGGCAGACTGTAAAATTGGCGTCACGAGGGAGGTGGTGAAGCACAGCGGCTGTACAACTGCGGTCACAAATGCACATGGCCAAGCCAGTCATAAGCAGCAGAGGTTCTGAAGCCATCTTACATATACAAAAAAGAAAATAGTCCACTGTAAAATTCGCTTTAATTTACAGAATAGTTTGGCATACAGAAACACATAACTAAAGTATAATGAAAGCAAACATTGCATGCAATACAAAGTACTCTAATGTGTAACTTTAAAAAATTAATTTCGAGAGTATTTTGGGATAATATTACTTTCATAATTTAAAGCATGGTAACCATATTTTCCATCTGCTGTGACATTAAGAAGCTTTCACTTTTGCAATAAGTTTTTTTTATAAGTCTCGTATGATTCAGACACTAAGCACAGGTTATTTAACTAAACAACATTCAGTTTTCTGTGACTGTTAATCCTTGAAGATGAAAGAAACACGATCTTTCGAGACCACAGGTACCGCTCGACCTACATAAGAGCTTTACACCCCCAGAAAAGCTGAATTTTCAAACATATTGGCTGTGAGGACATAAAATCTCCCAATAAGGGTAGATAGACAATACTGCAATAAATAACGCTGTATAGACCAAGCCAATCTATTCAGCTAGGCTCCCATAAAGTCTAAGTTCCTTAGCAAGGACGCAACTTTACATGCTTCATGAAAGCCCTTTACTAGATAGCTGCTTATAGCTTCTCAAGAGACAGTGCAGGTGCTTTATCGAAACTTCAGTGTAATACGAGAGGCGACATGCAAAATAAATTCCGCTTGCATGCAGCTACAAAAGTTTTCAAGTCGATAGTACACAGCTGTTTGAAAACTCGAAGACAAGTAAAATTGACAGCCGCAGACTCTTGACCCAATTTTGTCAAAGCCATATTGGCAAAACAAAGGGCATAAATAATACAACAAAGTTGCTGAACCTGACACCATTTAGAGGTAAAGATTTTAAATTTTCTGTCGTAGCACGTGCTACCGATGATCGAGGCAACTCCCACGCTAACAGGTAACACGTGTCCCTGAGGATCAAGACAACTACCACGCTAACACGTAACACGTGTCTCTGAAGATCAAGGCAACTCCCACTCTAACATGTAACACGTGTCCCTGAATATCAAGGCAAATCCCACTCTAACAGGTAACACGTGTCCCCGAAGATCAAGGCAACTCCCACTCTAATAGGTAACACGTGTCCCCGAAGATCAAGGCAACTCCCACTCTAATAGGTAACACATGTCCCCGAAGATCAAGGCAACTCCCACTCTAATACGTAACACGTGTCCCCGAAGATCAAGGCAACTCCCACTCTAATAGGTAACACGTGTCCCCGAAGATCAAGGCAACTCCCACTCTAATAGGTAACACGTGTCCCCGAAGATCAAGGCAACTCCCACTCTAATAGGTAACACGTGTCCCCGAAGATCAAGGCAAATCCCACTCTAACAGATAACACGTGTCCATGAAGATCAAGGCAACTCCCTCTCTAACAGGTAACACGTGTCCCTCAAGATCAAGGCAACTCCCACTCTAATAGGTAACACATGTCTCCGAAGATCAAGGCAACTCCCACTCTAATAGGTAACACGTGTCCCCGAAGATCAAGGTAATTCCCACTCTAATAGGTAACACGTGTTCCCGAAGATCAAGGTAATTCCCACTCTAATAGGTAACACGTGTTCCCGAAGATCAAGGCAAATCCCACTCTAACAGATAACACGTGTCCATGAAGATCAAGGCAACTCCCACTCTAATAGGTAACACATGTCTCCGAAGATCAAGGCAACTCCCACTCTAATAGGTAACACGTGTCCCCAAAGATCAAGGCAACTCCCACTCTAATAGGTAACACGTGTTCCCGAAGATCAAGGCAACTCCCACTCTAATAGGTAACACGTGTCCCCAAAGATCAAGGCAACTCCCACTCTAATAGGTAACACGTGTTCCCGAAGATCAAGGCAAATCCCACTCTAACAGATAACACGTGTCCATGAAGATCAAGGCAAATCCCTCTCTAACAGGTAACACGTGTCCCTCAAGATCAAGGCAACTCCCACTCTAACAGGTAACACGTGTCCCTGAAGATCAAGGCAATTCCCACTCTAACAGGTAACACGTGTCCCTGAAGATCCAAGGCAACCCCACTCTAACAGGTAACATGTGTCCCTGAAGATCAAGGCAATTCCCACTTTAACAAGTGACACGTGTCCCTGAAGATGAAGGCAACCCCCACCCTAAGCTCAACATAAAGATCTTTAATCTGTTTACAGATTACGAGGCGTCTTATAGACACAGTAGATAATCAAATGCTGATTTTCAGCAAGAACCTGTCTTATTTTACAATATAGGTATTACGCCTCCCTGATTTCCATAAAGACTAGTATGATTTTCACAGCGGATACATTTAACGCCTTATAGTTTGACAGAGAGGCACATAGTTAAGAGGAACTTCCCCACACCAACTTGAGGGTATATGCGTGAAGAAAGAGGCACGTGGATACACCGAAACGGCGGTAGATATCTAGCAAAATACACGGCGTCACATCCCATAAGCTCGTAATCTTATGCTAGACATTTAACGGTAAATATTATACCATTAAACACGCAGGCAATATTACTATTTCCTGATTGTAAATATCGGTTTATTACAAGGGTCTATGAGATATGAGTGGAATACCTGCGTCACAAGTTTTATGTGTGCCTCTCCGGTTTTGGGAGTCGATCTTTTTTTTTTTTTGAAGGCACAAACGAAGACTCGAGAGTGGAACTTATTTCAAGCAATCAATCTCCTGCCCTTTAAACCCGACATCACATGTCAAATAAAAACAGCAGGTCTCATTAACCCTTTTAAGCACGAATTTCGTGTAATGTGGGACAGATATATGACGAAACAACGATCTTTAGAATCGTCGAGAAATAGCGACCCAAAGACCAAAAGGCTTGAAACTTCAGCAGAATCACTGTGGGAACCTAAGCTCCTGGAAGTAAGTAACAAACTAGTTCCTACTTCACAGAAAACACTGTTACTACTGTAACCGAACATTATTGGAACAGTTCGGCTCTCCCTTCCCACTCTTCTATATATAATAGGAAGAAGAAAGGACCAGGTGTCCCGCGCCAGTTGGCATTCAGTAAAGGAAAGGAGTAGACGAATGGTATTGTGCTAACGTTTGTATTTTTATAATGGAGAAATAAAGTTAAACCTTTGAAAAGAATAGTCTCGTAATTTGGTGTATATCAAATTAAAAAGTAACCAGCAACGATCGGTTATAAGAAGTGGCGCACAACGTGGGGCCCGGATAAAGAAGAAAACCTTCTTCAGTTACCACGGCACCAAAAGCAAAGGACGGAAGCCATTCCACCAAAGAAAGAAAAAGGGATCTGTACACCAGTATTAGCCAGCCTCCGGACTAGCTACTAACAATGGTGTGCACTTGGCGAGCAACCTCAAGTCCGACCTCCCTGGCAGCTTACAATTTTTTCGTTTTGAGAATTATGCGAGACACATATGTGCAGAACTTGAACTTCGCAGTAAGAATCCGAAGTAGTTAATGTTACAGCAAGGTCCACTGTGCCACTGTGCGTTACATGGTTAACAATTCTTAAACTGCAGATCTGTGTAAGGGAATCCCTCTCTTAGCAAATTTGATCACATTTATACGAGTATCTGTTGTTTAAGCAACATAAATTTATTACTTTTGGCAAACATGGCTCCTGATGGTTTGCTGAATTTGTTGAGTCATTTTACAATTATCTACTTGGAAGCATATTCTTATAGCTTTCCTAAGAGACCATTTTAAAACCGTCGATAAAAAAAATATGATTGGTTGCATGTGTTTGGTGTAATTGTTCGGCTTAATTTGGGTTTATAAAAAATAGTTTAATTTTATTGAACAAAAACCTGATAAAGTTCTATTCATACAGACTTTGACAATGGTTAGTTTATGGCATCGAGCGACACTCATATTTCAGATTATTTGGATTTTATATTAAATTATGAATATTGCATACAGCAGTTACTGCGGCACTAAAATATCTTATTAAAGTATTCATATTTTGTATCAAAATTAATATAATATTATGAGAAGTGATGCATGAAATAAAATAAAATAACATTTAAACATACTTAAACTGAGAGTTAATATAAAAGCCACTGCAGTGTCTGGCCGGGAGAGCGTAATCAGGCTACGGGCTGGAAGGTCCCGGGGTCCGAGTCCCGCCAGGGGCAAGAGATTTTTCTCTTCTCCCAAACGCTCACACAATCTCTCTAAGCCCCCTATTCAATCGATACCACAGGCGAGATGCTGACCGGTCACCTTCCTCTAATGCCAAGTTTAAGGATCAGTGGAGTTCTACTCCTCTTACCCGCCTTCTTGAACAGGGACAACATTACATTTACTAGCATATCTAATTCCTTCTTGTTCCCCTTCTCCTCTTCCTCCTTGATTCCATCTCCATAAGAATATCCAGCGAAAATCACAAATTACAGTTTAATGGTATCAATTTACTTCAGCCCTCTGCTGCTTACATCCCCCTATGTTCCACCGTTTGCATTCCACATGACGCTCTACCCAATTTTACGTTGATATGAGACTAATTAATCTACCACAAGACCCACACCCCGTGTTGTAGATCGATTTATGCGTGTTTCGTTGAACGTAGGAACACTTGATTATACAGGGTGTTCATTTTATCACGCAACTCTAATTACACAGTCCTGTACGCTATATGTGTGAGATGAAACTCTCCACCGGTTAGTTTAACATCGGCAGTGGCGGGAAAGATTGATCTTGACAATGAAGCAAGCCGACAGTCTTTTATTTTTCGGTGTGTTGCTGGAGATCACAACTTTACTAGCAAATGGTAAAGTCAAGGAATATGCGTAACATTGTACCGCACTGTATGTACGTATTTTACACACTTCGTGTTGTATTTTATACATGTTTACTCTCATAGGTTCTGCTTGCCTTTCAAGATGAGCATCCTGTCAATATCAAATTCATCTTCAGAAGATCAAAGGTAAACGGTGCTGTGATATTTGGAATACTGTGACGACTGACAGCTCTTCAATGCAGCAGACTGTAGCAGGTGCTTCCGTCAAACTTACTAGAACTCCTTCCTACACAACTGAAAACTTTTCATTTCTGCACAAGTTTCAGTAGCGTTTACCTCTGAAACTTCTTTTACATCTAAACGTACTGTTCAAAATAACTTCTGTATAATGTGACAAGGCTTGTGCAAAATGACATGTAAATCGCACATGACCTACCTGTTCAATGTCTCGAAAACATATCCTAAAATTTATACATTTTCACATACAACCAGTGACTTTCTGCACTTGAGTCAACGAAAGAATCAACACAGGTAGTGAAAGTTATGTCAACCGAACTCGCCGAGAATCCAACCCGGAATTTCCGATCTTAAGGTACATAAATTAATGTCACTGCATTGACTGAGCTACCATACTCTGGTTATATAGAGTAATAAGTGTGTATCTTGACATTTATTGATAGAAAATGAAAAGCGGCAGCAATAGAAGACACGGTATGACACTCAATTTTACGGGAAGTCACTACCTGTGATATACAAGATTGACGCAACAATATATTATTGAAACCTACACAATATATTACATTTTTGTTCCTATAGCATGGAGATTATGGCGTCTTATTGTCAGTACGACAGTACAGTGTAGGGCAGGAGCGCGAAACTGCAAGATGAGGGCATTCCTTACATTCTTCAAGAGGAATGTAAGGAATAAAGTACAGAATCCTTCAAAAACTATTACACGAAAACATGGTTTATTCGCAATTAGCTCGGTCTTCGTACATGGCTGACATTATCGGACAACACCGCGCAAGACATATCATGAAAATAATACTGTATTGCATTTGGTCATTATTTCATTTTACTAGGCCTATATTTGTAGGCGTAATGACAAAAAAAATAGACGTATAATTCCGCCCAGTTGCCAAGAAAGAAAAGAGCTTCAGGGATACGGCGCTAAGGGTTTCATGACAGGATTACACAAAATGATGCAGAAGCGAAACAACGTCTTAGGAAAATAAAGATTTATTTTATAAACGATAAGAGAAATATCCATGACCTTGCATTACTGAACAGCTGTACAAAAACAGAGAAAAAACGATTCTACACGCAGAAGGTTTTCCAAAAGGTAACTTGAATATTCTTGAACGAACGTATTCCAAACAAGGAAGGAATAATTCAAATGACTTTATAACTCCATGATTATCATCTCCAAATACGCCAAAGTTTGTGTTCATGAAAGACATACTCTCCTGTAACGAGCATTTCAAATAAATTCTTTAACTTCCAGCATAACATTAGGAAGAAAACAGAATTCCAAAAGAAACTTACTGCTAGCAATATATTCTGTAGACTGCATATGAACCAAGGCAGTATTTATTTACAAACGATTACAGAAATAATATACAATATGAATAATTAATTTTAAATGATCCATGTTCGTGCATGGAGCAATTAGACACGATATCATCATCATCATCATCATATTCCATCACAACTTTGGCCTTAATAGACCTGTTTCGACCTTGTCTAATATTTCTTCAAAGGTCTTCCACGTCGTCTTCCTCCATTTGGTCTACAATTCAGCATTACTTTTGGCAGATATGAAGTTAGAACCAACAAATGCGCGTGTATGAAAGTACTTTATACACGCCGTAAATCTCCTACATGTTTCGGCCACTCATGTGGCCATCCTCAGGGAGGTGCGTTACAAAGAATAGATATATCGAAATATTAAAATGTTGTTAAAAAATTTACATATATAAAATATTAAATTTTAAAAACAATACATGGTTTAAAATACATATTAAAAATAAAACAGATTAAAAAGTGTTTATAAGTGATTCTAATGTGTAACGGGTAGCACGTATGCAGTAAATCATCATCCAAGCAAGGGTGTGTTGATGTTACCGGTAGGGCAGACCTCTCTGTATAGTATACAGAAAACACGGTGGTACATAAAGTTACCACTGGGTGTAAAGTGTTAACATTATAATTTTATGGGAAATGAAGACGTATAATTTGCTAGGTTTCTTCGGAGGGTTCATATACCAACATACCGCATCCAAAAAATCCTAAAATTCTGTTATTTTCTGTTTGTACAGTGATCTGAAAAGTAATCTTGCAACAACCCGAAGACATGACAGATTCCAGTCTGTTACGGTCATAAGAAATGTCATATAAAGACGAAAGGCAAATTTTAAAACGACATACGACGAACATGGCAAGGAAATGTTAAGCCGTTTACTCCTGATCCACCGTGTCTTACAATGTTACAGTGACTTGTCATTTTGTTACAGTTCTTCGCATGTAAGCAGTGGCGGACTGGCCAGGGTTTCAGCTTACCCGATGGTAAGTGGGCCCCCTTAAACATTAGACAATATGTTAAAAATGTTAATGACCTTTTAGTAGCTTGAAAATATAATAGAAGTTCCAATATTATTACTGTATGCAACTAAAATTTATGTTGTGTTACTATTTTGATAAATTCCACCATTTATTTAAAATTAAAACAATAATTTAAAAATTCAATTGTAACAATCTGTATTTACATTTAGTATCTACTGTATACTGCCAGTAATATGTACAATATATGTACACTGTAATTACTAAAAAATATACATTTATTTCGCAAAACTTTTAATTGTACCTTTTTTCGACTTATGTATTTTTTGAAAATTTTATTTATTTCTTATAAAAATTAAATTATAGCCTAATAGTTGTGGGTGGGCCCCCTTTGTCTCCTGGCAACCAATATTTTTAGACCCAGTCCGCCACTGCATGTAAGTGCAGGATACATAGGACACGAACGGGACTGACTCCTTCTAAATGCATTCTGTTCTCTCCTGTGTGTCATCGTATACACAACAATGAACTGGGTTCATTAGGGAACACAGGACAGAGGGTGTAGATCAATTATTATCCAATTAGAGAGCTCCATTACAAGGGCGTATGTTAATCTCATCCCAGAGGTATAATATACGTACATCAACACATTTATTTAGAGATGATGATGGAATTTCATTTTCATTTCATATATTTCAGAAAATCCCACGACAATTTAAATGCTTCAACATAAGCGAAATAAGCTAAATGAATTGCATTTTCGTTTTTTGTTGTAGTTTTTTAAAAAGAAACGAATGGTATGTATATGATGGAACTAATGTAAATTACAGCTGAAAATTATTTAAGGTAATTAGTTTACTCGTCTCGTAATTAAAACAGAATAATTACTTCACCAACACTCAAAACACACCATACGTATCTCACAATATGTTCAATTTATTCCAACTGACCGCAAAATTCTAAATGTCACAATAAAGTTTGTATTTTTACTTAATACTACGTAAATCCCAATTACGGTAGTGGCGATATTAAACAGGGCCTATATTTATAAAAATGAGCGTCAATACTAACATAAATTTCATTTCAACTAAACTGAAATATTTGATAAATAGAAACAGACAACATGACAAGGACAAATAGGGCCTATTTGTTGCCAGAAGACAAACAAAACAAATAAATACAAAGCTGTAAATTATGCTCGTCTTGGTTATGGCGCTGTGCAGTGTGACAGAAACGACTACCTTCATATTCAGAGTAAAATGACACCAGGAACCATAAAGACAAAAGCAGCCAATTCCTCGGAGCGTTTTGTACCTACTTGTCAAATGTTAATTACATGACGTCACAACCCGGTACATCGTACACCGCATGTACACCCCTGTGACGCTTCAAATATCACAACTAAGTAAACAAATTCAGGCAGCCAAGTCCTTCTTGAGAAGCTAATATTTCCTCAGCAGATCGAAAAATTCCCAGCGTTTTACGGAGTCCGAAAGTTATTGTTGTGTTCACAAGAGATGGCAAACTCAAATCTCATAAACAAGTTACGATTTTCATAACAACCAATAAATGCACTATATATAAAACATATATAATGTATATGTATGTTTCGACAACAAGTTGTCATCCTCAGGGGTCCATTACAACGGAATACAAGAACATCGCTTCAAGGTTTATGGTTAAAAGATCAAGTATAAGAACCCAAAATATACAAATTCCACACTCATATTTCAAAATACAGTTCATTCATTCTGCAGTCTGTCTTACGACAGGTCCGTAGTCTCTTCCAAAGCGAGTTCTCCATTGACTGCGATCTAGTGCTTCCTCTTTCAATTTCCAATATCTTTTCTTTTCCTTAAGGTCATCCAGTAGCTGCTTACGTCTTCTCCCTCGTCGTCCCCTCATTTCTATCCTTCCTTCTAACTTTCCTTCAATCACATGTTTCAGAAGGCAGTTTCTACGCAAGATGTGACCAATCCAGTTAGCCTTTCTTCTTTTTATTGTATGTACGATATTCCTCTCCTCCTTGACTCTGTGTAATACTTCTTCATTTCTCACACGATCGGTCCAACTGATCTTCTCCATTCTTCTCCAGCCCCACATATCAAAACTTTCCAGATACTTCTGATCTACTTTCCCAAGTGTCCACGTTTCAGCACCACACAAAGCTATGCTCCAAATGTAGCACTTTACTAGTTTCTTCCTTAAATTTAAGTCCAGTTTGCTGGTGAAAAGACTTTTCTTCTTGTTGAATGCTGTTTTTGCTATGGCAATTCTGGATTTAATTTCACGTGTATACCGTGCATCATTTGTTATCATGCTACCAAAGTACAGCAAAGTTAAAATATTAAAAACGACAAAAGTCACTCCAGCTGTTTAATATAAATTTACGATTTGTTGAAAAAACACAAATCTTAAAGAATAAAAAAATTTTTGTTTTGATTACTACAGCAGCTTCCTCTTCTTCTTCTTCTTCTTCTTCTTCTCGGTGGCACTACAGTCCAATGCGGACCTTCGCCTCCTTAATGGCCCTCTCCCAGTCAGCTCTATTTTTTGACCTTTCTTTCCAGTTGTTAATTTTACACTTCTTAATGTCTGTTTGTACACAATTCCACCATCTGTTTCTTGGTCGTCCTCTTGGTCGACTTCCTTGAGGATTCTTATTAAATACTTGACTTACTGTTCCTTTATTCTCCATTCTGTTAACATGACCAATCCATTCCAGCCGACTTATTCTGACAAATGACAGTATATCTAAATCTCCAAACACCTGCTTTAGTTCCTTGTTATGTCGCTTTCTCCAATTTTCATTTACTTTAATTGCCCCAAATATTCTTCTCAAAATTTTTCGTTCAAAAACTGCCAGCCCTTTAGCAATGTCCTTACTCAATGTCCACACAGCAGCTTCCTCTGGAATTTACAAATTCATCCAGGCTATGACCTCTGACAGTTGACGGTAAGCAGGACAGGAACAGCGAAGAATATGGAATTACTGACTTAAGGTTACTGACTGTAGATATGTTTAATCTGAAGACGTTCTGAAATGCAGAACAAAAGGTGAACACGACTACACGACCAGTGGTGAGCAGTAACGCTTCTGTGGCTGTCACTTTATACGAGTATACGGAGTTCTGGAAATGCATTGAGACAGAAACCAAGAAGGACCAAGCATGAACTCTGTTGGAACAGAAGTAGTCCGGTCGCGATTCGAAAGAGGTAGTTCTAAATGCAATCGTAACAAGTTACTTCGACGCCAAAAGACAGATATTTGCTACATTTTATCGACGCTTTGCAGACGTATCAGGTCACTGATACACATTTAAATTTATTAATAGGAAAACAGAGCCGATCCCAGTGGCTGTGCGGTCTAAGGAATGGGTCTGCGGCCGCTCGATTGTTGGGATTGTGGGTTCGAATCCCGCCTAGGGCATGGATGTCTGTCTATTGTGAGTGTTGTGTGTTGTCAGGTAGAGGTCTCTGCGACGGGCTGATCACTCGTCCAGAGGAGTCCTACCGAGTGTGGTGTGTCAGTGTGTGATCGTGAAGCCTCGATAATGAGGAGGCCTAGGCCCCCAAGGGGCTGTCGAGCCATTGGAAAAAAAATAGGAAAATAAAAGGATGAGATGTGTTCTCGTACAGTTTGGTAAATTTGTATGAGCGTTTCAAAATAATCATCTGCCTTAGACCTTTATCGTATAAAATGGAGGAAATACTATACTACACGGCGTCATAAACCAGAAAAACAGCAATCTTGAATTTAGGTAAAAGTATTGTTTATCACGGAGATGAAACTCCAGTCCGTGCATGCACTCGAGTATATGGGGTCAAGGTATCAAAGGTGTAGTATTACTGTACACTTACTAAACACTTACTGCACACTTACTAAACACTTTATAGCTCTTGAAACAAAAAGAAAGGCGTGGATAAACTTCAGTTGAGGAAAACAGGAAGCAGCAAATACAAGCGAAACTTTTTCACCTTTGATGAGTTTGGTGTTGCACTGCGTAGCATTGAACTTAATATACCGCGACGTTTCGACGTAAAGTAGCGCCTTAATCTTCAAGCGTACGATCAAAAAGCTACGTTATTTCGAAACGTCGTAATATTTTAAAATACCGGCTACATAGCGTAATATCCCAGAAGACCGGAATCTCCATCGCCAACCATACTGAAATATCAAAACTCGCCTACTTCAAATGTAACTGAAGTTCTTGCAGGGTGGGCAATACTGACGTGTATATGACAGCGCAATACTGACGTGTATATGACAGCGCAATACTGACGTGTATATGACAGCGCAATACTGACGTGTATATGACAGCGCAATACTGACGTGTATATGACAGCGCAATACTGACGTGTATATGACAGCGCAATACTGACGTGTATATGACAGCGCAATACTGACGTGTATATGACAGCGCAATACTGACGTGTATATGACAGCGCAATACTGACGTGTATATGACAGCGCAATACTGACGTGTATATGACAGCGCAATACTGACGTGTATATGACAGCGCCGTTTAAATGTTTTCTACCTCAGCAGTTTACACCACAGGCTACAAAACTGTGATTGTTCATTCCGTAAAGGTTACCTACACTCTACATAATGCAAGGTTTTTTTTTTTCCAATGGCTCGACAGCCCCTTGGGGGCCTAGGCCGCCTCAGTTTCCGAAACTTCACGATCACACTCAGACACACCACACTCGGTAGGACTCCTCTGGACGAGTGACCAGCACGTCGCAGAGACCTCTACCTGACAACACACAACACTCACAACAGACAGACATCCATGCCCTAGGCGGGATTCGAACCCACAATCCCAGTAAGCGAGCGGCCGTAGACCCACGCCTTAGACCGCACGGCCATTGGGATCGACATGCAAGATATTTACCGAACAAAAATGAATTTGAATCCAGAGACTTATTCATTTGCAAATGGAGAAAATTCTTGTAATACTCTACACGTATCCTAGGAACAAAGACAAGAAAAGGAAGAAGTAATGCTGGGTTTAGATTTAGTGTTCCAGTACAACTGCGTGGTTTGCAGCTGCTACTTTGGGAAGACTAACTGAATTCAAGGGTCGTGTAATGGCTCAGGCGGTTAGTCGCCGGCCTCTCACCGCGGAGGCCCGGCTTCGATCCCGGATCAGTCAACGTGGGATTTTTGGTGGACAAAGTGGAACTGGGACAGTTCCCCCCCCCCCCCCCCCAAGTACTCCGATTTTCCCTGTCAATTTAATTCCACCGGTGCTCCATTACAAGGAAAAATGTAAAAAAAAACTAATTATCATCATCACAGGGTTGCACAAGAAGCCTCAAGACTGAGGTGCGTCCGTAGCATCTGCTGCGGGGCCCTTCACCCCAAAAGAAATCTAAATTTAAAACGAGGGGCTAATTGAGACAGCAGTGAAAATTGGTGTAAGGGCCTGTCCAGGTAATTCAACTGAAACATGAACAGAACAATTCCACTCATACCGCTGTATGCATACTTACATGCACTAATTTCTGCTTTCAGACATAATGTGCCAAGCAACGCTAGCTACTTTAAGTTCAAGAGGGACTACTCAGCTTCATTAAACCTTTCATAGCCACTTCCGAGTAAATTCGTTGCCTAGGTATCAGATCAATGGCGCCAATACCCGACATGCCTGCTGAACAGGCGACTATATGAAGAGGTCTCCATTCGGTCTGTACGGACTGCTTCACATTGTACCTCATAATTCGTAGCACTAACAGGCCCAGAGGGGGAGAAGAGGTATAGCTCTACTCTTTCTTTAACCCTGGCACTAGATGAGGGTGGGTTGTGCAGTCTTGGTGCTGTACAAAATTAAATGGCGCTGTTTGTATCCACCCCTCTCTCACCCTATTGGCTATCATCACATCACACAGTTTGCTACCCTGCCGTACTTTCCAGAATCTACGTTATAGGCTTTCTTTCCCACTCGGACTCTTGACCCGTGAGGATGGGACCGATACGTTGTCCCGAAACGTCGGAAAACAATTACCACACGACGCTGCGTAATACCTCAGAAGACCGCAGATTTTACAGTGAAAATGTTACAAAACAAGACAGGCAAGGTACGTATAAACGTAATATGGAGGCGCGTTCGCGTAACCATTATTGCCGTGGAAATCAATAAGTATTTCATATTCTGAGTGTGTGTCTGTAGCTTTAGCCAGCATGCAAAGCGCATGCGCCGTGTTATATTGTCATCTTTGGCCTGTTCTGTCCCATACATATTTTCCCACATTATCTCATAAACGGCACAGGAAGTAACGCAGTCACGCGCCTGCGTACTTCGTTACCTTGTTAAGAAATACAACAAACAAATGTCGCCCACATGCAAGTACCAGGCAATCCCGACAGACAGGGAGTCTCTAAGAGCTTTAACGGGCCTAGTTGTTCCGTGGGTTTAAGTGAAGTCTACCTCTGAGACTGCTTATATGGGTCTATAAGCTTCGCCAATGGTTCTGCGGTCCTGTAACCCTATTATGCAAATGGCGGTTACTTGCAAGACTTGTCTTAGACGAGGATTTATAGGCTACTGCAACGTAGATTTCATAAATACAAGCAAGACTTAGATCCTGATGTCAGGATAGTATTAAAATGTATCTCAAAGTTAAATGTGATCTAAATTCAGCTGACGGGACTAAGTTCAGAGGCGGAAGCTTATGACGACGGCAAGAACAAATCGGCTTCCATAAAAGGCAATCAATTTCTTTACTGGGTTAGCAAATGTGAGTTTCTGTGTGGTTCTGTTCTTTGGAATTTTGTGGTAGCTTGGTCGGTTGATGGGTTGGTTGGTTGTTTGGTTGGTTGCTCGGTTGTTTGTTTGACAGGTTTGTTGGCTGGTAATTTAAATTGCTGGTTTGTTCCTTAGTTGGTTACTTGGCTGGTTGGTTATTTGGTTACGGGGCTGGTTATTTGGTTGCTTGCTTCCTTGGTTGACTCGTTGCTTGTTCGGTTGGTTAGTTAGTTGGTTGGTTGCTCGGTTGTTTGTTTATTTGGTCGGTTTGTTGGTTGGTAATTTTAATAGCTGGTTTCTTGCTTAGTTGGTTACTTGGCTGGTTGGTTATTTGCTTGGTTACTTGGCTGGTTGTTGGTTATTTGGTTGGTTACTTGGTGGTTCGTTGGTTATTTGGTTGGTTACTTGGCTGGTTGGCTGGTTATTTGGTTGGTTACTTGGCTGGTTGGTTGGTTATTTTGTTGGATACTTGACTGGTTGGTTGGTTATTTCGTTGCTTAGTTGGCTGGTTGGTTGGTTATTTGGTTGGTTACTTGGTGGTTGGTTGGTTGGTTATTTGGTTGGTTACTTGGTGGTTGGTTGGTTATTTGGTTGGTTACTTGGTGGTTGGTTGGTTACTTGGTTGGTTGGTTACTTGGTGGTTGGTTAGTTATTTGGTTGGTTACTTGGTGGTTGGTTGTTTATTTGTTTGGTTACTTGGCTGGTTGGTTGGTTATTTGGTTGGTTACTTGGTGGTTGGTTGGTTATTTGGTTGGTTACTTGGCTAGTTGGTTGGTTACTTGGCTAGTTACTTGGTTGTTGGTTGGTTACTTGGCTGATTGGTTGGTTACTTGGCTAGTTGGTTGGTTATTTGGTTGGTTACTTGGCTGGTTGGTTGGTTATTTGGTTGGTTACTTGGTGGTTTGTTGGTTATTTGGTTGGTTACTTGGCTGGTTGGTTGGTTATTTGGTTGGTTACTTGGTGGTTGGTTGGTTATTTGGTTGGTTACTTGGTGGTTGGTTGGTTAATTGGTTGGTTACTTGGCTGGTTGGTTACTTGGTGGTTGGTTTGGTTATTTGGTTGGTTACTTGGTGGTTGGTTGGTTATTTGGTTGGTTACTTGGCTGGTTGGTTGGTTATTTGGTTGGTTACTTGGCTGGTTGGTTGGTTATTTGGTTGGTTACTTGGCTGGTAGGTTGGTTATTTGGTTGGTTACTTGGCTGGTTGGTTGGTTATTTGGTTGGTTACTTGGTGGTTGGTTATTTGGTTGGTTACTTGGTGGTTGGTTGGTTATTTGGTTGGTTACTTGGCTGGTTGGTTATTTGGTTATTTACTTGGCTGGTTGGTTGGTTATTTGGTTGGTTACTTGGTGGTTGTTATTTGGTTGGTTACTTGGTGGTTGTTATTTGGTTGGTTACTTGGTTGTTGGTTGGTTACTTGGTTGTTGGTTGGTTATTTGGTTGGTTACTTGGTGGCTGGTTATTTGGTTGGTTACTTGGTGGTTGGTTATTTGGTTGGTTACTTGACTGGTTGGTTGGTTATTTCGTTTGTTAGTTGGTTGGTTGGTTGGTTAATTAGTTAACTAACTGACAAAGAGCAATGTCCGTTTCTCAGTTTTCCACCAGCTCAGCAACACGCAATCTATTTCCCTAACCGCATGACTGCAACAAGCACTCAGTTTTCCTTGGTGACAATTTTTTTCTTATATTACATATTTTACTTCAAAATCAATGACCTATTCAAGATTTAAGTCTTGTAGGATCTTACGCCGTGTTGACGTTTCGAAAGCGTAACGTCCCAGAAGAACTGAATCTTTACCAGCACTGCTACCAGAACTTAAAATCCCGTAAAATTCCATTTTATTTACACACTTTGTCAAAGCTTTTTCATAAAGGCCCATTCCTGGAAAGAAACAAACAGCCAACAGCTGATATTTCAGTCACGTAATATACACTCGCTTGGCTGGCATTTCAACATACATCTCTTTCTCTCTTTCTATAACAGAATTTTTCCTCAGATCTCGAGTTTATTCAATCCTGGAAATAGCCTAGCTGGATTCTATACCAAAAAAATTACGACATATACATTGCAGCTAGAATATGACTCACAATGCAGCACCTGTTTAATTTCATTGTGTATGCTTATTCCACTTCTGCACAAGATTCACTCCGTCAGCTTGGATTCACCCAAACCTAAAATTCTGACACGCATGCTTAATTTTATGACATTCATCACCGGAGACAGTTTCCTCTGCAGAGCGCAATTTTTTACTTGTCTATAGAACAAGAAAGGACTGTCCCGTTAGAACGGCGTACGAACAAGAAATTTGGCTCAGCGCAAAACATCTGACATGCATTCATAAGGCGCTAGCTAGGAATCTTGTTTGTTACACGTGACTATCATAACTGACCTTCTCTGTGGTCTTTCTCAGTCGCGCCAGAAAACCACCAGGATGTTTTAGTGATTTCCTTAAAATTCATTTCAAATAAGCGTGAATTCAGGCTTCCCCCGCGGTGTAAATAAGATATTCGCCCTTCTGGGATGTTACACACCTTTCATTTGTAGTTATTTACCGACGTTTCGGGACAACCTATCTGTCCCACTTCCAAGACCTTCAAGATGGGACCGATAGGTTAACTCGAAACGTCGGTAAGTAACTACCAATCAAAGCTGCGGAAAATTCCAGAAGAGCGAAGATCTAATTTCCAAAAGAATTATTCACAATAAACCAATCATTAGATGCTACGTAGCCTGAGTTAACGACAAGGGTTTCAAATAAACTACAAATACATGAGTAAATAAGCAAAATCAGTGAGGCTTATTTATCATATCGCTCTTACATATATATTATATAAAAAGATGGCTAGACCTGTTTAAATAAATCCCGAAGTGTAAAGCGAAAATTAATTAAGATCATGATGACTATCAATTAAATAATTTGTGGCCTAAAGCAGTTATCATTTTCTTGGAGGCGTATAGGGGAATAGAGGGAAGCACGGTTATAGCTCCCCCATCCTTAACCTCGGCATTATACTGAAGTGAGTGGTTACCTTCACGCCCCAGCTACTTTACCTCCGGAAAATAACACCTGTACGTATTAAATTATAGGCTCGACGGGCCCCACAGCCGGTCTGGACGATTTGTAGAAACATATTTTGCCCCTACCGGGATTCTAACCCCAAACCGTCTAGCCCTTAGCCCAGAATAAAAGTCTCTGAACGCTGGACATATTCAGCGACTCGGATAATTTAAATTTCACATTATTAAAATTACTTCAAGGTAATATAGCTTGCAACGTACATGTTTCTGATGAAGTTCTTAGAAAGTTTTTGGTCTGTAGGAAGGTGCTCTGGCACTGACGTATACAGTACAATTCCCCCCCCCCCCCAATGGCTCGACAGCCCAATGGGGTCCTAACCGCCTCATTTTTCGAGGCTTCACGATCACACACTTTAGACACACCACACTCGGTAGGACTCCTCTGGACGAGGGACCAGCTCGTCGCAGAGACCTCTACCTGACATCACACAACACTCACAAGAGACAGACATCCATGCCCTAGGCGGGATTTTTTTTTGTATTAATTCCTGGGTTTTCACCTTTGATCCATTTGTACTGTTGAAGTCCTTTTTGTCCTGCATGTCACCTTATGTTCCATGCTATCGTCCATACATCTAACACAACACAAACATCCATGCCCCCGGTGGGATTCGAACCCACATTCCCAGTAAGCGAGCGGCCGTAGACGTGGCCTTAGACCGCGCGGCCACTGGGATCGGCCAGATTCGAACCCAGAATCCAAGTAAACGAGCGGCCGTAGACCCACGCCTCAGACCGTGCGGCCACTGGGATCGGCATACAGTACAATACATAGCAGTAAATATACACAGTGTTGACTAAACTACAGGTGTATAACATACACTAGTACAAAAACCGTTACAACTCGACTCTAGCAACTATTTCAATAGAGAATCATTTCAGCGACCTACTCTTATACGCTACCTTACAGCCCTACTCAGATACGATATCACAATTCGACTGCATGTAATCAAAGAAATTAAAACATTGCTTGACACACAGATTGAGAGAATACGCTGAGTTACTACCTAACAACAACAATTACCGGCAATGTTCGAGGCTGTAATACCAACCGAAACATAGGTACCTATCGACTGCTTCATGCCGACAGATTGATTTCGGCAAACACAAGACACGCGGTCAGTGTATTCTTAACTACAGTTCTGACTCGACATATGGGGAAGAATGACGTAATTACAAATCGTAATGCATGTAGGTATACACTTATACATTAGTCTAAATACACAACAGGATAAAACACTGCAAGTTGTCCATGATATGTTTGTTTCATCAGCTTCATTCTCAGCACATGTAAACGCAGGCTAGTTAGGCACTCTTAAGTGTTGAATGCTACCGATTACACACAGCTCACCAGTTCATTGTTACAGGTCACAATGTCGTAATTCCGCGACACTGAAAATGCATTCAGCAAGAAGCGTGTTTAATCCTCAGAACATAAATGATATCGGTCATGGTTAACATCAGTCATACAAGTGACATTTCCATTGTCTGGTTTGGCAGCTTTCTCCAATACTATTAATACCAACACAAGACCATTCAGATGGCTGGCTTGTTCCTGTGACAACAATCATATGTTTTACAATTATCTTCTGAATACCACAGATGGCTTCACAATAGCATTTAGCTGTTACGTAACAATGAAAGCATGTTCTCAGAAAGTAGATCACATGTCGTGTGAATCCTGCTGATTACTAAACACATTTCCAAATCCTGACTTCCATAACATTCATGAGTGACAAACGTAATTGCTATCATTACAGTAACAGCTTTCATTACAACTTTCATTGTGTCATTACTACCACGAGGCTTAACAACCTGAATATAACAACGCACCACAAACTACCATGACAAAGCGTTATCACCTCTGATCTTCACAGAACATTTGAAGTTGCGTTTAAAATTCACGGCAATAAATAACGCAACTATAACTCAGAAATACATTGTGTCCAGTCAAAACACAACAATGTTAATAAATTTATAACCAACTGATACACAATTGAACCACTTTTATTGTAGCGTCTATATTATTATACGTCTATATTATTATACGCCCCTACATACGTTTCGGACCTCAGTCCATCCTCAGGGGGTCTTGTTCGTAAAAGCCACTAAATCAAAATACATATTGTCATGGGACATATACAGCATTTATGTACCACTATTGTGGTAAAATTGTCTTGATATAATGGTAAAAATATTAAAACACAGTTTTTTATGTTAAAAACCTTGTTAAAAGATTTGTGTACTGGTTGTATAAAATGTGCGGATGCACAACCAGTACACAAAGCTTTTAACAATTTTTTTAACATAAAAAACTGTGTTTTAATAATTTTACCATTATATTAAGACCCCCCTGAGGATGGACTGAGGTCCGGAACGTATGTAGGGGCGTATAATAATATAGACGCTACAATGAAAGTGGTTCAATTGTGTATCAGTTGGTTATAAATTTATTAATTCATAAAGATGCACGGTGATACTAATATAAAACACAACAATGTTATTTATTTATCATACGATCAGCAAAATGTTTCGGCCAATACAGCCACCATCAGACTGTTTACAACAATGAAAACAAAAATACCCACAGGTATATAGGATCGATATCTCAAAGCTTTTCACATATATTTGTTATATAAACAATTTACATTATGTAAATGGTCTTGGGAATAATGTCTATAAAATTACATATTTCTGGGTTGTCTTAAACGCATGGATCGATGAATATATGTGTTTAGGCTGGACGTGTTGTATTTCCGATTATTCAAAACACAACGGGGATAATTTTATTTAAATTAACGATGAGCATTTACACTTATGTGCCAATATTGCGTTACATTTTTGATGTTGTCTATCAGATCCTCGGTAGAAAACACGAAGGCAGCAATGAAGTCATACTTTTAAATGTGATATATATTTCTATTTTAATTTTCATATTTCTGTATTGCAGTAATTTTTTCGATCAAATAAATCTTCGTCTATGTTTGTGTAATCCAATGCTTCAACGATCATAATATGGTGAAAAATGTCCTGACACGTGCCACTGCACATGAGTGCCAACAACGGATGGGAAGATTTAATGCAGTATAAACACTAAATATGTATATCAGCATTTTAACAGCGCAGGAACTGATAGATACAAATATACAGTATCAGCCGTAAGAATATGCAAATATGTTGTAACTGACAGTAAAATTAAATAAATGTAACTGTGTTACTGTCACAACCACTTGTTGTCGGTCACACAAAACAGTAACAGATGGTGACGACAAATGCGTTCATACGCATTGAATATTCAACATCTGAGGACGGCATTTGCATATGAATTCATCCACACATACACGCACAAAGAGGCACGCGCGCGCGCGCACACATACACGCACACAAAGGCGCGCGTACGCACACAAACACATACACGAAACACAAAACATGTTTCTTGATGTTTATCTGTTTCATTTGCGCCTAAACAACAGCCAATTAAATATATGTTTCAAATTAATAATGAATAAATCATAATTTCGTTACTCGCAAAATAAGCCGCAAAGGATAACCCATGACAAATATTTCAAATAATTTCATAAATAATAATTTATTACCTATGGCTGCGGTGGTGTTCGTTTTTTAAAATCTACGTTGCATTATGTTTCTCGTATGAAACGTTGGTAAAAAACAAATTGATCCGCTAAAGAAATGGGGAAAGGTAATGTTGTTGAAGTTATCTTCTAGTGGTGGGCTTTTGTAAAGATAAACATCACATGGACTCATAGAAGGCATGGAAAGAAAAGGACTCCTCAACGACTTCTGCCTTAAAGATTCTTGCCTCCTGGGATGTGACACCTAATAATTTGGTAAATACACAGGTAGGTATCAACGTATCGGAAAAACGTATTGGCGACTCTGCGAATTTTCGGGGTTGTATCGAACAACTCAAGCAGACATAACTTGTACTTAAAGAAGAAAAAGCAGGCAGCTCTATATTTTATATCTACAGTATACTGTAGAGGAAAGCAGGCTTTGTTAGTTTTGTTCGAAACGTCTTCTAAGCGTCATTATTGCCCTTCTCGTTAAAGGCACCAGGGTCCTGTTTCTTTCAGTGACATCTTGGTCTCGTATGATCAAAAGTGCTGTAGATATAGTCGAACCCGGTTATAACGACATCGGTTTACACGACACCTCGCCTGTAGCGTCAGATATTCTGTTGCACCAATTAATTCCTCAATGTTAACCATAACATTGTACTCCTCGGTTAAAACGACACTCGTTTATAACGACACAAAATATTCAGTCCCTTTCGTGACGTTATAACCGAGTTCGACTGTAATTTGGTTTTCCTTTATCCGTGACACTATTTAAAACACCAACTGGATGCACCTTTATTCTAAAAATGTGTAGATCTTTAAAACATTTCAATAAAACCCGACATATGTTTCGGCTCTGTACAGAGCCATCCTCAGGGGTTTTCTTGTCACTAAACTGCATATAATTTATAATAAAAGCGTCATTTCCTTGGTTCAATTTGTAAGCACAGTTTTTCAATGTTATTGTGCACAGTCACTTATGTTTATTATATTACTAATAATTTAGTATTATCGTAGTATGTGTATAAATTATTAGTGGTCGATAATAAAGCAATATACCGTATCATTCCTAAGGCAGATTACTACACTAATCAAATAAAGAATATTCAAAATGTTGGGTATTAAATGAGTTTAAGCTTCCCCGGTCCTGACCTGTTTTGAAGTTTTATACCGTGTTGCCGACGTTTCAGAGGAAAATTCTGCCTCCATCTTCAGGGTAAAAGTGAGCAAGGCAGAACGTGTTTATGCATCATTTCAGGCTACCGTCGAGGTGTAAATGAGATCAGCGTTTTTACGGTATTTTGCGCAGCGTGAAATTTGTAGTTTGTTACTGACGTTTCGGGACAAACTATCGGGCCCATCTTCAAGTTTCAATCAGTCCAAGACCCTTGAAGATTGAGCCGATAGGTTATCCCGAAACGTCTGTAAAAAAAAAACTACCATTCTACGCTGCGGAAAATCCCAGAAGAGCGTAAGATATGATAACGTGTTTAATTTACACAGTAAAACGGTCTCTAGAACTCACTAGAGGGGAAAAACTAAAGTAATGTCAGGTCTAGGCGGACAACAGACTGCCTGCCTGTATAACCCAAACACGATTACCCCTCCCTTACCAAAAATACGTGCCACAAATTTTGCCACTGCAGTAGTCTCTCGGAGACCAAACGCATCTCCTTATCTCTCCTTCAAAAAAGCAGTGCTCCATCATCCCTCGCTTATCCCTACAGAAATTCAGGGGCTTTCAATCTTCTACCTCAAGGCTGACGGTGATCCTGGAAGACTTAAACTGTCACGTATAAGCCCACAGTATGAGTTCTTTGAAGTGTACTTTAATAAGAACCACGAAAGCCTGAGCAATATTTCAACATTTATTGAAGATTGGATTGAAATCAGAAGAAATTTAATATACCCTTATATAAAGACTCTTTCTAAATAAATAACATACCGTGAAGACCTACTGGCTTGAGTTAAAAGACTCAGAAATTCTAGACCTCGATATATTGGGATAGATTTGATGAAAGCTCGCTCAGATTTACCACACTTTTCAGGTAGATACATGGCAAAGTTGGACCCAAAATTCGGTTTTAAAAGAGGTGGCGAAAACTAAAGTCGCCAATGTTCACTGTCTGAGCTAACCAAGTGGATAAAATTTCGACGAAAACTTCTTACAAACAAAAAGCGATGTATTTACTTTAGGGGTCTTCGTATTATGTACGTAACGTGAACACATAAATATTTCCAGTAAATCAAAAGAGTCCTTCTTCTTGTCAAAAAAATTCACCATGAGAGCTATTATAATTTTCATAAATTCCTCCATTGTACTCCATCTTACGCCAAATGAATCCTGTACACATGTCTATTTGAACGATATCTCAAACTGATCTCAACTTTCTCAACTTTACGCCCTCAGTAAGCCTACAACATGAAGCAAAGAGGAAACTGAGATATATGCCGTACTTGATCTGTAACTTGCAGTCACATGCAGCAGTGCAATATATAAGGTTCTCACAGCGGTATTGAAGAATATCCAAGTCTTCTGGTACGTGACACCGTATGGCTTATAATTACCGACGTTTCGGAGAGGCTTGCTGCCCTACATCAGGACTGAAATGACTACTTAGAGCCTGAAAACGGAGGCAAAAATTTACACAGCGAATTGGCACGTTGCCATGTAACAGAATGTCTGAAACTATACGAAGCAATATTCGACTGGCTAAATACATACGAACGGCGAAATTAATAGCTTTATTTTTACGAACACATGCACTACAATTATGTCGTATTTTTTACACCCCTACATATGTTTCGACTATTTATTAGTCATCATCAGGGGGATCAAAGTATATACACAGGTTATACATCCATTATAATAGTTGGTTCATCATTCAAGGTTAAAACGAGATAAAACTATGTTCACTATAAAATCAAATAAAAGCAAATGCTACTGATTTTATAGTGAACATAGTTCATCTCGTTTTAACCTTGAATGATAAACCAACTATTATAATGGATGTATTTTTTTTCCCCAATGGCTCGACAGCCCCTTGGGGGCCTAGGCCGCCTCATTTTTCGACGCTTCACGATCACACTCAGACACACCACACTCAGTAGGACTCCTCTGGACGAGTGACCAGCCCGTCGCACAGACCTCTACCTGACATCACACAACACTCACAACAGACAGACATCCATGCCCTAGACGGGATTCGAACCCAAAATGCCAGTAAGCTAGCGGCCGCAGACCGACGCCTTAGACCGCGCGGCCACTGGGATCGGCTATAGTGGATGTATAGCCTGTGCATATACTTTGATCCCGCTGATGATGACTAATAAATAGTCGAAACATATGTAGGGGTGTAAAAAATACGACATAATTGTAGTGCATGTGTTGGTAAAAATAAAGCTGTTACTTACAGACAAAATGCACGGTAACTATAAAGTGAAATTTGGTGAAAGTTACATTTTAGATGCACGTTGTAACACTTCGCTGTGAAGTGTGTCCTCAAAGCAGGCCTGGCCACTTCTGTCGGCTTTGCTCCGCTTTTAATTATCTCGAAATGGAAGGACTTACGGAAAATATGTGTTTGGGGAGGGGGGGGGGGTATGTGTGCTTTGTGCCTGACTACAACGTTTGTTGAAAACATTTTTTTTTTTCGCACGGACAAATACATGCGTGTTACTCTCGAAATACGCACAAAAGCGGATGGCGCTCTTCATGTAAAATGTGTGTAATTTTTTTTCTTAATTGTACGCAAAAGTATAATGTATCTATAATAACAATAAAATTCCCCACTATAAAATTTTATTGAAATCCTTCTAGCGATTATGGAGTTGTTACAAGCCACGATGATCTGTTACGGTAATAGGGTCTTGTTTACGGTTTTCGACTGCCAAAAACTCAAACTTTGAATAGGCTCAAACGGCGGGAGGATACCGAAAGTAATTGAAAATAAATCATGTCTAAGCGAAATGGTTTTAACCAGCTACCTCAGAACTGCTCAACCTTTCATATGGTGCGGGCAACATGGAATTCGATACTCAGACTGAAGAATGCATAAGTATATATATATATATATATATATATATACTTACATGTACAGTGCTTGTGCATTTGTCTATATGTAATGTACAAATAAAATACAATAATAATAATACAAAAAAAAGTGGGCCGGGATAGCTCAGTCGGTATAGCGACCCGCTACGGGCTGGACGGTCCCGGGATCTAATCCAGTGGGGACGAGATTTTCCGCACCCGTCCACACCGGCCCTGGGGATCACCCAGCCTCCTATAAAATGGGTACCGGGTCTCCTTTGCGGTGGTAAAGCGGTCGGGGCATGGAGTTAATCATCCACCCCCCATCCAGTGTCGAGGTTAAAGTAAGAGTGGAGCTATACCTCTACTTCCCTTCTGGGCCTTCATGGCCTTTTATAGGGGCAAAATTTACCATTATTTTAACAATAGAAAATTATAATTCACGAGATAGGGCAAGGTATCGGTACTGTTATCAGTTTTACAAAACTAAATTAGTACAGCAATGTAATGCGTGCATCCATAAATAGTTTACGAGTTTTCAAAATTTCTTCGGAGTTGTGTCTCGGCTTTGCCAGGGGAAGGGTTAAAAGAAAATTTCTCCTTCAAATGTTTGCGCGGTCAACATGTTGATCGGCCTTGTTCTAGCTGATTGGTTACTTTGAAGTAATTAAGTCAGAAATCGAAACAGATGCTTCATCACATATGAAATATGTGAATTGTTTTTTATGTGGGAAGTCTCATAATTTCCGTAAGTATGACTGTTTTGAATTTCTGTATCTAAAATATAAATAGTCACTTTTGGGGGCTAATTAGTCTACTAATAAAGTTTTTTAAATAGTGAGTGTGCATCAAGTTGGTTTTAATTTTAATTTAATAAATAGTCACATTTTCACCTCTATAATATTTAGAACAGCAACTGAAGCAAAGAATGATATCTAATTACCATACTCTGCCACGTACATATTTAAGCTTTAAATAAAAAAAACCGGATTTAACAAAGACGGGACATAAACATAAAAATGGAAGCCGTAAATTTACATTACACTACAGTTTTCTTCCTAAAATACAGGGTGTTTCATAAATCCCTCCGGGATTTCGGAGATCTGTAGCTCAGGAGCCAAATCACACACAGGGGATAAGAGCATGTCAGTGAAAGAAGTACATATCCAAGTTGTGAACCTACCTTACAAATGTTCAATATGTCCCCCTTTGGTGACTCGACAGACGTCAATCCTGTCCCAGTCCCAGGCGATGGTCCCGGCCTACCTGTTCGTTTTGCGACACACAAACAGCCAGTTTCTTCGAATTTTCTATACCAGTCTCTTACTGTTTTGTCCGTTGGTGGTTCTGTACGATAATTGGTTCGAAAAGCACGTTGCACTGTTACAATTGACTGGGTTTTAGCAAAAAAGCTTTCTGTTCACCTGAAAACGACATGTTTGCACACCACTTCCTCCTAGCGGAGAAACGGGTAACTACGCCATCGCATCTGTCACAAAAACACTTTTACATTTCCGCTATCCGTTGGCATGCTTTTATCTCTTATATGTGGGTTTGCTACTGCACGGCCAAGCCTCTAAATCCCGGATGGACTTATGAAACACGCTGTATTTCTTTACATATATCATAGAGTAAAATATTCGCATCTGAAAAGAGAAATGTGGACTGAATTTGTGTATTTTATTTTTTATTAATGCTTCAAAGAATACATTTATTCTGATTTGAAACACATAATTTGGTACTATTCAGAATGTCTTTTGTTATGGATAGAAATATAAGCTCTGCGAGTTTGCCAAGAAATAACACAAGAATGCATGTGCAATTATACCAATTCAGTTGCTTTCATTCAGGTTTTGTACATGCAAAAAAGCAGGGTTAATAATGTATTTGTGGTTTTCTGAGAAAACGTCACTTCTGTCCACAAACACTTTTTTGCAGAAAGAGAGGTCTATAATCTCGTTACGGCTAAATATGCATACAAATCATGCCTGTGTGTTTCACTACACCCACACTGACATGTCAGCACAGCATGCAGTGTGTCAACATTCGTTATAACAACTACGAACACTCCCCGATAAATAAAATGTAATAACTAGTCCGTGATTTAAATACAACAACCAAACTCCATGAAGCACAATCCTTAGAGGGAGAAGCTAACAGTCGCTTAACTGAACAATAAATTCTTCGTCTTTCATACAACCAAGAGGTCCATTACTCTGTTCAAAACAGCTCCTTACTAAACCTTATACAGGGAATACACAAAAGAATGGTGCGGTTTCAAAAGTGAATACAAAATTTATGTCTCACATTACACGGGCACAACATACACCGTCAGCGGCGGCAACTGTCCAAGTTTCTCATGCGCTACCAGCAGTTCGCTTCTCATGCTTACTGCGTGGCCGCGGGGCCAGTTTCAAAGATGGCGTTGCAGCAGGAGAAGGCTTTCTGTGTGCTCCGTTTTGAGGTGTCCAGAACCTTCTCCCTTGGCCAAACCGTTCGCCAGATCTTACACCGTGCGATTTCTTTCTTTGGGGGTTCGTTAAAGACAGCGTTTATGTACCACCATTGCCCACGTACATCCATGAAATTCGTGATCGGATAACGCATGCACTGCAGGCCATTACAGCGGACATGCTACACCGGGTCTGGGATAAGTTTGATTACCGTGTGGATGTGTGTCGTGTGACCCAGGGTGCACACATTGAAGGATTGTAATTACCAAATGAGAAACTTGGACAGTTGCCGCCGCTGATGGTGTATATTGTGCCCGTGTAAGGTGAGAAATAAATTTGTTATTCACGTTTGAAACCGCACCATTCTTTTGTGTATGCCCTATACTCAGCCAGTTTTATTCATGCACTCCCTGCCACCCTGTTCTTGACAGATCACCTAATATCAGACCATCTTGTAACCTACACTTCTTTCCTGTGTTATCTTTTCGGACTGACATGTATTTCAATTCCTCACCTACCCCACGCATGCTACATGTCTCACAGATCTCATCTGTCATGATTCTGTCACTCTAATCATGTCTGTTCTCAAAATTAAACTTAATATTACGGAACACGCTAGCTACAGTCATGTAATTTTCTCCAATTTCCCGTCTCTTACTCCATTTAAATCCAAATATTCTACGATTGTCAAACGTTCCATTCCTTAACCCTCTTGAAACGTAAAATTAATTTGAATCATATTTAAAATTCAATATTTACCTCACAGAAAACACAGCGTCCCCATTACACGAAGAAACCAGTTAATGCTGTCTAGGGCAATGAAAAAAACTTTTTCCAATTATATGAAAGTCACAGTTTGCATGAAATGGATTGTTTCAAAAAGAAAAGAGACAAAAATTAAAAGTAATTATTTCGGATAATACTTCGTGTAGCAACAGAAACTGTATTGTAACCTGGTTATTGGGTTGTGTCAGGCCATGCTGCAGGCAACAACGATCGCTTTCATAAGCGCAAGCATGACTTACTGTTAAGCTTTACATGTACACACGTCACACACAGTGATTGGTTCATAGAACAGTTGTTATACTCCCATGTAACAAAGTAATATTCTATAGGACAGTTCACAAATATATCCTATATCCATACATATATATATATATATATATGGCGCGCGGTGGCGTAGTTGGTTGAGGCACTACGCTACAAACCGGAACGTCGCGGGTTCGATTCTCGACATAATCGTTTCGGTCGCACTATGGCCCTGGGGTCGACTCAGCCTCTAACAGAAATGAGTACCAGGAATATTTCCTGGGGGGTAAAGGCGGCCGGTGCGTAGGGCTGACAACTTTACCACCTTCATGTGCCGATTGTCTACAAATCTGGGAGCCTCACACTTCTGGACCCCTCAGGGCCTGTCTAGGTCTGTAATGGGGTTGCTTTACCTATATATATATATATTAATATATATTCCAAAGATATTAAAACTGCTGAGTGTCATGTATTAAATTCCTCAAGGCTGCAGGATTTTTATTATAGAGTCCCTTATTTTTAGATACAGTTTTTTTTGTTATTATTTTTGTGATAAACACAACACACCATTTTGACATAATTTTGAAAGATTTACGTTGCAGGACTTAAAAGAGCACAGAAAAATAAAATGGTAATTTAAAGTAACGTACAACTTCTGAAATGAAGGGCAGAGACCCTTACACAGAAATAATGCTTTAACGTCTGCAATAAACTGTCTGTTATTTAACTAATTCATGTATTTTATTGAGAAATTCCAACCAACAAACGCAAAAGGCCGTTCTGAAAGGGCCTGCTATAATGTGTTATTGAAATATATACCTTCAAAGTTACTTTACCATTGCATCGTTCAATTATGTGTAAAATTGCTCACAGCTTTGAGCATTTTGTTTATCATAAAACAATTACAGAAAGTTCGTGACTATATTCACAGTGTTTCGCGACAAAAAAAATATATATATTTGTTTATTGGTTCAAAGGGAAATCAACAATTTAACGAGCTCCCGTATTCTCCTTTGCCTTTAATAGCTTCTATAGATACAGGAAGCTCAAAATCACTGACTACAGAAAATAATGATCATTGCCTCCAAAAAAAAAAACAATCAGACAAACGAATTTTTGGGCCAATATGAACAAACACTTGTAAATTGCCATAAGACTGCACACTATGCTTTGAAAATCAGTGCTATGTAGGTGCCACGTTACCATGGCACGACGGGTGTTAGGCGAGAGGCTGACGTTGGGTGTTAGGCGAGAGGCTGACGTTGGATGTTAGGCGAGAGGCTGACGTTGGATGTTAGGCGAGAGGCTGACGTTGGGTGTTAGGCGAGAGGCTGACGTTGGGTGTTAGGCGAGAGGCTGACGTTGGATGTTAGGCGAGAGGCTGACGTTGGGTGTTAGGCGAGAGGCTGACGTTGGGTGTTAGGCGAGAGCCTGACGTTGGGTGTTAGGCGAGAGGCTGACGTTGGGTGTTAGGCGAGAGGCTGACGTTGGGTGTTAGGCGAGAGGCTGACGTTGGGTGTTAGGCGAGGCTGACGTTGGGTGTTAGGCGAGAGGCTGACGTTGGGTGTTAGGCGAGAGGCTGACGTTGGGTGTTAGGCGAGAGGCTGACGTTGGGTGTTAGGCGAGAGGCTGACGTTGGGTGTTAGGCGAGAGCCTGACGTTGGGTGTTAGGCGAGAGCCTGACGTTGGGTGTTAGGCGAGAGCCTGACGTTGGGTGTTAGGCGAGAGGCTGACGTTGGGTGTTAGGCGAGAGGCTGACGTTGGGTGTTAGGCGAGAGGCTGACGTTGGGTGTTAGGCGAGAGCTGACGTTGGTGTTAGGCGAGATGGCTGACGTTGGGTGTTAGGCGAGAGGCTGACGTTGGGTGTTAGGCGAGAGTCTGGTTGGGTGTTAGGGTTAGGAGATGGTGACGTTGGGTGTTAGGCGAGAGCCTGACGTTGGGTGTTAGGCGAGAGCCTGACGTTGGGTGTTAGGCGAGAGCCTGACGTTGGGTGTTAGGCGAGAGCCTGACGTTGGGTGTTAGGCGAGAGGCTGACGTTGGGTGTTAGGCGAGAGCGCTGACGATGCTGGGTGTTAGGCGAGAGGCTGACGTTGGGTGTTAGGCGAGAGGCTGACGTTGGGTGTTAGGCGAGAGGCTGACGTTGGGTGTTAGGCGAGAGGATGACGTTGGGTGTTAGGCGAGAGCCTGACGTTGGGTGTTAGGCGAGAGCCTGACGTTGGGTGTTAGGCGAGAGCCTGACGTTGGGTGTTAGGCGAGAGCCTGACGTTGGGTGTTTAGGCGAGAAGGCTGACGTTGGGTGTTAGGCGAGAGCCTGACGTTGGGTGTTAGGCGAGAGGCTGACGTTGGGTGTTAGGCGAGAGGCTGACGTTGGGTGTTAGGCGAGAGGCTGACGTTGGGTGTTAGGCGAGAGCCTGACGTTGGGTGTTAGGCGAGAGGCTGACGTTGGGTGTTAGGCGAGAGGCTGACGTTGGGTGTTTAGGCGAGAGGCTGACGTTGGGTGTTAGGCGAGGCTGACGTTGGGTGTTAGGCGAGAGGCTGACGTTGGGTGTTAGGCGAGAGGCTGACGTTGGGTGTTAGGCGAGAGGCTGACGTTGGGTGTTAGGCGAGAGGCTGACGTTGGGTGTTAGGCGAGAGCCTGACGTTGGGTGTTAGGCGAGAGCCTGACGTTGGGTGTTAGGCGAGAGCCTGACGTTGGGTGTTAGGCGAGAGGCTGACGTTGGGTGTTAGGCGAGAGGCTGACGTTGGGTGTTAGGCGAGAGCCTGACGTTGGGTGTTAGGCGAGATGCTGACGTTGGGTGTTAGGCGAGATGCTGACGTTGGGTGTTAGGCGAGAGGCTGACGTTGGGTGTTGGGGGCGAGTGGGTGACGTAGGTGGTTGTGTTAGGCGAGAGGATGACGTTGGGTGTTAGGCGAGAGCCTGACGTTGGGTGTTAGGCGAGAGCCTGACGTTGGGTGTTAGGCGAGAGCCTGACGTTGGGTGTTAGGCGAGAGCCTGACGTTGGGTGTTAGGCGAGAGGCATGACGTTGGGTGTTAGGCGAGAGCCTGACGTTGGGTGTTAGGCGAGAGGCTGACGTTGGGTGTTAGGCGAGAGGCCTGACGTTGGGTGTTAGGCGAGGGGCTGACGTTGGGTGTTAGGCGAGAGGATGACGTTGGGTGTTAGGCGAGAGCCTGACGTTGGGTGTTAGGCGAGAGCCTGACGTTGGGTGTTAGGCGAGAGCCTGACGTTGGGTGTTAGGCGAGAGCCTGACGTTGGGTGTTAGGCGAGAGGCTGACGTTGGGTGTTAGGCGAGAGAGCCTGACGTTGGGTGTTAGGCGAGAGGCTGACGTTGGGTGTTAGGCGAGAGGCTGACGTTGGGTGTTAGGCGAGAGGCTGACGTTATAGGGTGTTAGGCGATGAGGGCTGACGTTGGGTGTTAGGCGAGAGCCTGACGTTGGGTGTTAGGCGAGAGGCTGACGTTGGGTGTTAGGCGGAGGCTGACGTTGGGTGTTAGGCGAGAGCCTGACGTTGGGTGTTAGGCGAGAGCCTGACGTTTGGGTGTTTAGGCGAGAGCCTGACGTTGGGTGTTAGGCGAGAGGCTGACGTTGGGTGTTAGGCGAGAGGCTGAGTTGGGGTGTTAGGCGAGAGGCTGACGTTGGGTGTTAGGCGAGAGGCTGACGCCTCCTCATCTTTAAAAAATCAGTATTTTATGAAATGTTCCACAGAATCTAAAAATTGGATGGGCGCTGGCGCTGCATGTGGCATGCATGGGACCGAAGAGAAATGCACACCGAGTTTTGATGTGGAAAACTGAAGGAAACAGACTGTGCGGAAGACTTAGATCTAGAAGACAGGGTGATATCTTAGATATATCTGAGAGGAATCGAATGGGAGGTTGTGGACTGGATGCCCCTGGCTGAGGATACTGACCAGAGCCATGTTTTTGGAACACGGAAAGGAATTTCGAGTTCCACAAAATGGGTATAAGAGTCAGAAACATAAACAATATATCGAAACATATACTACTGTAAACATAAACAATATATCGAAACATATACTACTGTAAACATAAACAATATATCGAAACATATACTACTGTAAACATAAACAATATATCGAAACATATACTACTGTAAACATAAACAATATATCGAAATATATACTACTGTAAACATAAACAACATATCGAAACATATACTACTGTAAACATAAACAATATATCGAACAATATACTACTGTAAACATAAACAATATATCGAAACATATACTACTGTAAACATAAACAATATATCGAAACATATACTACTGAAACATAAACAATATATCAAAACATATACTACTGTAAACATAAACAATATCGAAACATATACTACTGTAAACATAAACAATATATCGAAACATATACTACTGTAAACATAAACAATATATCGAAACACATACTACTGTAAACATATTCTACTGTAAATCAGCTCACCATCAGGCATAGTGTTTTTTTAGTATTTTTCACTAATATTATATTCATTTTTCCCTATTTATAACTTTCGATCCATGTACTCATTTTAGTTAAATTGGTTATCGGAACAATTTTTGTAATTTTTTCCTTGTATGCTGTAAATAATGTAAATTGTAATCTTCAATAAATAATTAAAAGAACAATACATAAATAAATTTTGTGAGACAACTGAAACATTTCAACTGTCAAAGCTGGCTTTACGGATATTCAACACTGCAGTTTAAAAGTGCTGGAAATATAACAACGTGTTTAAGACACAGCAACATGTTTCGTTGTGAAATCTTTTTAGCAGCTTTACGGACAAACAAATAAATTACACTGTAGTATGGCAGGAGCAGTGAAACACAAATATGATCCATGTGGTCACTCTAAGTGGCACTCCGCTCCTGCACTTCAGACCAGACACAGCAAGGTAACGCACAGCAGTCATATATTTTTCTTTACCACTTGTCCGTTGTCAACAAGATTGTCTAACATCAGTCAGAAGCTTTTTGTCAAATTACAGTAACAGGCACCCAGACCCCTCCGCCAACACACACTTCTTTCCGGACACAAGACACTCTTTTCAACCCCCTTCATATTTATGGATCCCCAGCCAAATTTTATGTCCTATTCCATATGTATTAAATCAGTGATATATCTTGTCAAAACGACATGGACCAAGAAAACCGAACCGGAACTCAAAACACAGAGATAAATCAAACTGAATAAAAAATTTACAAAACGTTCCAAAAAGGAAAGTGAGTGCCCAGCGAAAAAAAAAGACCCTTAATGAACACAGAAATCAAATGGTAATTAAACTTACGAATGTAAATAAGCCTGAAGTTAGGAGCAGCAGTTTCCTCCGAAACCTTGGTACCTATCGACAAAATTGCTCCAGTCACACAAAAGACCGCAATGAAACAATTACTCTTATTTAAGATTTAAATTCTTCAAAGTTTGGAATAAAAAACTATTTCGCTAACAAAATTCAATAATCGGGTATTCTGAAAGGCCGTCAAGAAGTCAAATTCTGTCGAAGCCTCCAGATAAGCCTTTCAGCTCCATTACCATTTCTCCCTCTCACTTCTCCATTCATCCTACATGTCCCGTAAATCTCAAACTTCTCCATATAATCGTCCAGAAAACATTGCGACCGAAGCACAAACCTTACGCAACACATTACGTGATTTCCTTACGTCCAAACACATTCTTCTATAATTCTCTATATCTCTATATCCCTCGAAACCAGAACATTATATTCTCAGTCACTGTACTATGCTGGTTCTAAGTGGTCCACCAGTTGGTTCTTTCTCCCACCTGAAGATAGAAGAACAGCCGTCTTCCGAAATGTGTTTTAATTATAAGTCGACGATGGATAAAGACCAAAAATGGAGACTGTTTAGCAATATAATCCACAATAGTCAACGCTCTATAAAACCGAATTATAATTTGAGTTATGAATACTTTTATGTTCAAATTATTATGCTTCTGTAGAAATTGGAAGACAAAATGATTGTATTCCATCATAATTTAAAGAGGTTAATTAAACTGTGTCGTATTTCGAAAGGATTAATTAACTGTCTTTAAAGGTCCACTGCACACGTAATTGAGACGGTTATTTCTAAATGCGGCCATATCTAATGACAGAAGAGTGGATGTTTTTCAAATTGACATTTCATTCACTCTCAGTCTGTTAAAAGGGGCCACTTGGAAGACCAAGAAAGAGATGGGGTGATAATTTGAACATGGGCCCTGGGAAAATTGTTTGTGAAGATAGAAGAAACAGTGATTTATATGGCAATTAGGTCAATTAGCGTTGCTGAATCTTTGACTTTTACTGCTAGAATTACTTCAGAATTTAACGCAATTCTGATAAGTAAGCCTAGTTGAGAAACTAAAGACGCTATTTCTCGTGAAGAGCAATGAGTTGAGTCGCGCAGCAAATAGAGCAATGACAGTGGTTTGGGCCTTTCGCTTGACGCAGCGGTTTCCACTTGAAGCTGAGATATCACGACGAGATAAAGCAGAAGGTACGCTGTATTAACGGCAACAATGCAGCGTGACAAATGCCCACTCAGTCAAAGGCTTGCTTCAACTGCTGTACCGTAAATACAGGAACAGTCCGCAGCAATATGTTCAATGTAGATGAGTGTCTATATATAACAAGAACTGTTTCTTTGACTTTTGCACCTAGAAGATGAAGACATTCAGACCCTTTACACCGTCGGTAGCACTTACCAGTACTAATGTCGTAGCCCCCAGAAAAACTGAATCTTCAGCAAACTCGTTGTGAGAAACTGAATTTAAAATATGGCCTTCTGGAATGTGATGCCGTTTGGTTTGGTAGACGGCACTAAGGTTTCCGGCGAATCTACTCCCTTCACATTTACAGTATAAGAGAAGCCCGAAGTGGAGGGGGGGAGCAGAACTGACGGAGGGAAGACAGAAGGACCTGAGTGAATTAGTGGGAGACAGTTCAGTGTAACTGTTTAAAATTAAGATTGAACAGAATTACATTTTAAAGATTAAGTTCGTACCGCGCAGTAAACACACTCCGTCTCAGTTATACAAACCAGTCAGTTAATGTTGTACAGTGAAATAATCGCTGTTTGTTCTGAGATCCACACAAAACACATAAATACAGTCCGTACCGCGCAGTAAACAAACTCCGTCTCAGTTATACAAACCAGTCAGTTAATGCTGTACAGTGAAATAATCGCTGTTTGTTCTGAGATCCACACAAAACACATAATACACGTGTGGGCAGAACGTAAGAATTTGTGAATGTTGTAAACCTGAGATTATATATTATAAAGATCCCAGTCCGTACCGCGCAGTAAACACACTCCGTCTCAGTTATACAAACCAGTCAGTTAATGTTGTACAGTGAAATAATCGCTGTTTGTTTTGAGATCCCACACAAAACACATAAATACACTGTGTGGGCAGAACGTAGAATTTGTGAATGTTAAACCTGGTGGTACATATAGTAACCACCGGGGTTAAAGAATGGTTAAAGGGGTTCCTTGTAAGACTAGATGAAAAGAGAATAAGTAAAGACGCATTGAAGGAAGGAAAGTAAGTGGAAAGGACAGAATTAAATAGAAATAATGATAAATACAACTATAAGAGGTATGTGAGAATTAAATGGCAGAAAGACAGGGGATTTCACTCACCCAGTGGTCCGTTTTGCATCTTCAGTTTCCCCGCTTTGGCAGCTGACCTCATAAACATCTTTACAACGGCCAATGATAATTACTGATTCCTCACAGTTCCTTCCTTCCTTCCCTTATCCCAAATTATTTCCCCACATTTCCTATCATCCACCTTCACTCTACACCATTTCTTCTTCACGTTCATTCACCTTCACTACACTTCCTTCCCTTCGGTTATCCCTTTGTAATTTCATCTCCTTCCTTCTGTTTTCTCTTACTCTTTATCCTCCAGTTCATGTTTTATCCTGTCACCATTTCCTATCCTCTATCCCTATATCCATACAGCAGCATATGACAGCTTGACAGTCTTCACAGGTCAAGAATCCGAGTAGTGACGTCAGTAAACAATTACCAGACGACGCCGTGTAATATCCCAGAATAGCGCAATCTCAAGTCACGTTGTGTCTTCCACAAGAACTTCTGCTATCGTTCATGACTACAGATTCAATTCCATTCTTAATTTAAATTATTTGACTGTAAACAATATGCGATGCAGAAGTGGCGTTCTTCGATGCAGGTTTTCTCCGTGTATTGTAACTGCTTCTCTATCCAATATGGAGGCGATAAAGCAGTTTTAACAGTATCTAAATTCCGCGGGGGGCTGCCAGGCTCCTACACCGTCTAAAAACGTCGCCTGGAGCACTGCAGATTGCGTTACGTCTACATCTGCCTAGTCTCACATTTCAAATTACTTTTATAGTTAGATTTACGAAGACAACGCCGATCGTATTGGCCGTGCGGTCTAAGGCGTGGGTCTGCGGCCGCTCGCTTAGTGGGTTTTGGGTTCGAATCCCGCCTAGGGCATGGATGTCTGTCTCTTGTAGTGTTGTGTGTTGTAAGGTAGAGGTCTCTGCGAAGGGCTGATCACTCGTCCAGAGGAGTCCTACCAAGTTTGGTGTGTCTAAAGTGTGATCGTGAAGTCTCTAAAAATGAAGCGGACTAGGCCCCCAAGGGGCTGTCGAGCCATTGGGGGGAAAAAATACGAAGAGAAAAACCTTCTGGTTATACAAGAGAATATTAATTTTACAAATAGTTAAAAGTTGTTTTCTAGAGTTTATTTCTGTACTTCCTCCTGGTTTCCTTCACCCTCTCTCTGCTGCCCTTAAATATTCATGTCTTGCTCTTCGCCTCTTCCTATTCCTTCTCACACAGGCTACAATTTCTTATCTCCTTACCGCGAATGCTAAAGAAACAGGTCTGTGCGTGAAACGAGATAAGCTGAGAGTTTGTTACCTGAACTGTTTTTAATTTCCTATCTTGATTTTTTAACATTTTGAATATCCCTGAATCATGCACACGCTGCTCTCATCTACTGTGTAACAGCTCAATATATGAAAAATTACCAACAGAAATTCTATATGTACAGTTAGACCAAGCATTATTGTTTTTTGCAAGACTGATGTACCCCCTGATGATGGACCAACGAGGCCCGAAACATGTAGGAGTTAGTGTGGTGTGTTTTGGCATATGTTATTGTGAATTTGTGACAATTTAAGTGCATTTGTTGGTTGATATTAAAACATCGAACTGTAATTGCACGGAATGGAAAGTATAAAATACACAATTTGTTACGTGAAGTTACACCAACTGCATTGGTTATTTTGTAAGTATTACTACGGCACTTTGTCTATTGTCGTATTTAAATACACTATTTCATGAATACGACTTTTCGAAAACAGAGCTAGCTGTACTTAGAATTATGTGTTTTAATCAGACAATGGACAAAGCTGTACTTAGAATTATGTATTTTAATCAGACAATGGACAAAGCTGTACTTAAAATTATGTGTTTTAATCAGACAATGGACAAAGCTGTACTTAGAATTATGTGTTTTAATCAGACAATGGACAAAGCTGTACTTAAAATTATGTGTTTTAATCAGACAATGGACAAAGCTGTACTTAGAATTATGTGTTTTAATCAGACAATGGACAAAGCTGTACTTAAAATTATGTGTTTTAATCAGACAATGGACAAAGCTGTACTTATAATTATGTGTTTTAATCAGACAATGGACAAAGCTGTACTTAAAATTATGTGTTTTAATCAGACAATGGACAAGGCTGTACTTAGAATTATGTATTTTAATCAGACAATGGACAAAGCTGTGCTTACAATTATGTATTCTAATCAGAAAATGGACAAAGCAATACTTACAATTATGTATTCTAATCAGAAAATGGACAAAGCTGTACTTACAATTATGTATTCTAATCAGAAAATGGACAAAGCACAACTGAATGCCACAGTTGTAGCAGCAGCAGCAGTTTCGCTCGAGCTACGTTCCCAGTACATATAATTTCCTAACCCTTCATATAGCTTGATTACGACCTTACAAATGTCACCTACAAATAAGCATCTCTTGGCATATGTAGCAATGCGTAAAGCAAACAGCCATCATCAGGGTGTTTAGTCAATATACAGCGACAGCTCCCACGCTAATTCCGGAGTCAGTGTCAATATTTGTATCTTCTTGTTCCTCCCAGCCCACGTGTTCCATTTATATTCTATTATACCAAAAGTGAAGGTGGATCATTAGTCTAATAGACCTCGTGACCGCTGGTTTAATCAACAAAACAATAAAAGTTATTTGTGTCAATAGAAAATGTAAGTCTCATTATCGGAGACCGAGTGGAAATATTCCGATAAAACACAAAATGTATCGTAATTTCAGACTCTGTTTGGACGTTATCACTTGATAGGCAGTGGAATTCTCTCGGTCAGTCAATCATGCCAAGATGGTGCAATATCCAGCTTTCGGAAGATACCACTCTTTTCGTCCCCAGGCACTGACGCCTCTAAAGAAGAAAAGAATCATAGTTTACGAAACGTCGATAGGCTATCCAAACTCGAGGATGATTACTGCCCGAGAGAAGTTGAGTACATTTATTCACCGTAAAAGCTTAAAATGTCAAATATTCTGTGACTTAAAATTAAATTCTGAAACATGTTGTATTTCTGAGGCTGGTTCTGTGTCCTGAAATTGAGAGTTCTGAAAATTACTTCGTTCTGAACACTCACTCCGTGTCTTAAAACTTAACTTTTGAAAAATTACTTCCTTTCCGGGACATAAGATTCTTGGGATTTCAGTTTCTATATATTATTTCATTTTGGTTACCGGTTAATTTAATATCTTATCTTCGTCGTCAAATAAACTTGCTCTTGTACACTCTTACTTTATTCAAACGTTATTGCTTCAGTGTCCTTGTGTTTAGTTTGGTACAACGTGAGGAAAATGTATGGAGAAGTTGAGCTATAGCTCTGCTGATTCTTAACCTTGCCACTAAAAGTGAGTGATCACCGTTAGGTTCCGGCCGCCTTACCTCTAGAAAGGAGCCTCTATATATACTGAGCAGGACGCTGGGTGAATTCCAGAGCCGGTAATATGTTACGGAAGAAAGAAATCTATTTCCTCTTCCGGGAATCGAACACCGATTCTACGATCGTCCAGATCACGACCTAGTTACTATACCGAGCGCTACAAAACCGATCAAAAATTTTCATAATCATTAAATGCCTTTAGTACCTTGTGAAGCACAATTTTTCGGCAATTATATGTAATCATTCACATAAAATCTGGTAATATTAAACTGAGTGTCATGTTGAGGACAGGAGAAATACTTAGGTCAAAGTCGCATTCTCTTTGTGGATATCTCCACTGTAACCTCACTACTGGAAAAGCTACTGGAGCCCGGCTTTGTTCTGCATTTTCCCAGCGAACCCCCCCCCCCCCCCCCCCAACCGCTCCACTCCCTTAACCACGTCAGCAGCTGACACTCCGACCAACCTCCTCACGTTCCGACTGCAGAAGGTCTCCTAGCCGATCTGAAGGCATCCCTAAGATTTCCCATATAAAGGACTCAGTGAAATGTAAATACTAAAGCAATCATCAAAAGCTAACTTTAAAGCCAATCGAAATAATCGATTTTTTGCCCTCTGCTCGCACAAACGTCGAAACACATGGTATTAGGAAGATTGTGAGATTCCTTTTCAAGCTTTCCTTCTCTATTCCACTTCATTCTCTGAGAATAATACGCATCTGCCAACGCAAAAGCCTTTCACGTACGCATTAGGCATGCAATAAGACACGAATATATTCTGAATTATTTTCAGAACTGTCTGAAATGGAAATAAGGGAGGAGATTATCACTTCTAAAAGCATTTCAGTCACATTGGGAGGAAAATAAAAGGGAATTGAAAATCCTTCCTTGTTCCTCTGGTACAGGCAGAGAAACATAATAAAGGGAAAAGGGACTGTCACGGCGTTTTTCACGTGGATGTTTGGTCCTTGAGTGGTTAACACACTCATAAGGTTTGAGGTTCCGACGGTGGTGTCAGGATTACGATTGCCTTGGGTAATGACTTCGTGTGGTTTGGTACGTCTGCATATGTTACCCTCTTCTGTCTTGAAAGGAAAACTAAACTCCAGCGAAAGGCTTTTATCAAGGCTTTTTTTCAAGTAATGGAGCACAGGTGGAATGAAACTGACAGGGGAAAACCGAAGTACTCGGGGGAAATACCTGTACCAGTACCCACAGTATTGGTTACTAGTGAGTAAAAGGTTAAATGCACAAAAATGACCAGTTTCGTAGGAAAAACATTTGGGATTACATCGCTTCAGACCTCCTTCCACCATTTCGTATTCCGAAAGACACACAGTGTTTCGGAAACTCGATATATGTCTGCCCTGAGATAAAAAAAAAATTTGGAATACACCTACTACTACCTTTTCACCTGAGGACGGAAACACATCCAGTTTCCGAAACAGTGTGTTATATTTGAAACATTAGGAGGCTAACAAAGTTCCAGAAGCGAAATAATCCTCATTCTAAATTACCATCCCAAAAAAAATTCAGAAAAGAAAAAAATTCATAAAATCTCTGACAAGTCCTACAAGGACTCGTAATTCCCGTCAGATGTCAGTCGTGCATCAAAGTGTCAGACACTGAATCAAGACATGTGGGTTACTGAACCTCCTTACGTTAAGGCGGATAAGGACAAGTTTCGCCCTAAACCATTCCACTGTCATCCTTCTATATCCTCCGCATATCTCGAACAATGACCACTATATTAGCATTCACAAACTGCAGCCCAGTCCTTGCATATTCAGCACTGACACAACGACAAGGACCAGACAATCCAAAACTCGCCGTCTGCATCAACACGAACGGAAATCGTTTCCATAATTAACTTTATGGATGGTCTGCGGCTGTCAGTTACGGCTACATTCTACATTTAATGAAAATGGCTTTTTAAGTTTTTTCATTCCAATGCTACCACCATAAAGGTAAAAATAAATTTGCAGCTGCGATTAATTACTACGTCATGAATGCATATGGGGGGAGTAAAGGTATGGGTGCAGGCATTCTCAGCCTCGGTACTACATGGAGAATGCTGGTCAGCAAATGTTGTCAAAATATTATCCGCGTGCTTTACACGTTTATTCTAAATACAGTTCTCACAGTTATTTTATTTTAATATGCATGTATTTATTTATTTATAATAATAATAATAATAATAATTCTTGGCTCAACAGCCCTGTATGGGCCTGGGCCTCCTCTTGCCTCCTCTTGTCGAGGTTACTAAGTCATGCGCATTCATGGCAGCTGGTGACCGGCCAGCTAGCCGCGCTTAGTGTTCTATCGGTCCTGATGTGCACGCCAGAGCCATCTGGCAGGCAGTCAGGAGACTTGGATGAGAAATGGAGGCAATTTGGCTTACGCAACATTTTTATTCATGCCCGTAAGGTTCTTTTACATGCCGTAAATCTACGACATGGGACCGACGGCTTTACTTCCCCTCCGAAGGAAGTGGTGCTCCGGATTTTTATCATCCTTAAAAACCCATCGACCTCGGTCGGGATCGAACCCGCGAACCTTGGGTCCAGTGGCGAGCACGCTAACCACTAGTCCACCGAGGTCGACATTTATTTATTTATTCTGCTTTATTTAATGATTGTCAGTAACTTAGATCAAGTACCGTCGAATGCCATGATTGCTGGTGTCAATGGATTTCACAAGGATACGGCATAAAGCGATCTTGGCCGAAATGGAAGTACTATCATAGGTGTTTGGTGGAAGGTACTGAGTAAAGTAACGAAACAGTTGGACCAGGACACTCTATGTACCAAGAGACATTCAACAGACTACTTTAATTTAGTCACGGATATAAGTACAGTGGAACCTCGAACTTCGAACACAATCCGTTCCAGAAGACGGTTCGAATTTCAAGTTGTTCGACTTTCGAGTTAAATTTCCCCATAAGAAATAATGTAAATTGAATTAATCCGTTCCAGACCCCCAAAATTTACCCAATATAAAACATTTTAAGTGCCCATTTCAAAAGATCATAATGATAAAACAAGTATATTTAATTTCAATAGTTGAAAATTTGTATTTATAATAGTACATAGATAAAAATGTTGTATAATAATCAATCAATAATAATAGTAGGAGGGATATTACTGTTCACTGGAAGGTGAATTACCCTTCTTTCATCTGGACCAAGCAGAGAGAGAAGGCGACCACGTGACGACCACGTGATTCTTTGTTCGACTTTCGAGTTTTTGTTCGAGTTTCAAAATCGGATTTTCCTCGAATTTTTTGTTCGAGTTTCAAGTTGTTCGAACATCAAACCGTTCGAAGTTCGAGGGTCCACTGTACTTGTAAAGTTAAGAATAAGGTACGTTTTAAAAGGAAATAAAGATATAACAAAGTAAAGGTAAAGGTCACCCTACAACAGGCCATGAAGGTCCAGAGGGAAAGTAGGGGCATGGTTCTACTCTTTCTTTAACCTCGGCACTAGATGGGGTTGGGTGGTCAACGCCACCTACCCGTCGCTTTACCCCCGGGAAGAAAACCGGTACCCATTGTACAGGAGGCTGGGTTGGCCCCAGGGCTGCTCTGAACGGGTGTGGAAAAAATTTGCTCCCACCGGAATTCAATCCCCGGATCTTCTAGCCCATAGCGGGTCGTTAAACCGACTGAGCTATCGCGGCCCACGTTATAAATAAATATTTCTGAGGCACCACTTTGAATTCTTTCACAGACCATAGAAAACTCTATAATGGTATTATAGTAAGTGCTGTGTCTCTATTAGCCATTTAAAACACTCGTGACACTAATCGCCCAGCTCCTAGCTGACTGGACATAAAAATGTTCTGTACTTTGTCCCCAGAGTGTACTTGTGCGTTTAGTGTAATTCGCGTAGTAAAAGCAAAGGCAAAGCTATCCCATTATAGGCCTGGACAGGCCCTTAGGGTTCCAGGAGGTTGAGGCTCCCAGATTTATAGACAATCAGCACATGAAGGTGGTAAGGTTGTCAGCCCTACGTACCGGCCGCCTTTACTGTCGTAAGACAGACTGCAAAATAAATGTATCTTCATCAGAATTTATTCAGTCACTCATTCAATTCCGCACATAACCCTTGCTGTTGCTACCTTTTTACAAACTCCGTTTCTGACTGGTCTCGTCTTTGAACCCAAGATGGAGGTCAAATAATTAAAAATCCTACCTTATACCCTAAGTTTTGGAGGTTCAAACCCCAACATCCGGTTTCCTGTGGTTCAGTGCTGACCCTGCGGGCAAAAACAGTGCTCGGAACTGTGTGCTTTTGAGAATATAGCTGACAAATAAGTGCTCGGAACTGTGTGCTTTTGAGAATATAGCTGACAAATAAGTGCTCGGAACTGTGTGCTTTTGAGAATATAGCTGACAAATAAGTGCTCGGAAATGTGTGCTTTTGAGAATATAGCTGACAAATAAGTGCTCGGAACTGTGTGTTTTTGAGAATATAGCTGACAAATAAGTGCTCGGAACTGTGGGCTTTTGAGAATATAGCTGACAAATAAGTGCTCGGAACTGTGTGTTTTTGAGAATATAGCTGACAAATAAGTGCTCGAAACTGTGCGCTTTTGAGAATATAGCTGACAAATAAGTGCTCGGAACTGTGTGTTTTTGAGAATATAGCTGACAAATAAGTGCTCGGAACTGTGTGCTTTTGAGAATATAGCTGACAAATGTAACTACTTGCGATCAGTACAAGTAAATCTTTAGACAGACGTGGATCATTAAACACCATAAATATTGACTTATCTTGATATCATCACCATATTTTAAATCACCCCCACCCCTCCCAGAGTCCCTCCTTACGTTTCTATGACGTATCAGTGGTTTTCCGTAAAACGTAATTGATATAGAGCTTTTAAAATTCAGAAACCCCGCAAGCTATCATCGCCTCGTTGTCGGAGGATTCATAAGCCGTAATAGCACAGACGCCATTTCGGAGAAGCCATGTTTGTTGTCTGAACTGAAGATGGGGAAGCCTTTAAGTTTGTTTCAAGTCTGAGGCTTTCTTGGCTACCCTCCAGTAAGAAATTGAGGACACTGCGTATCGGAGTTAAACGTCGAAGCTTTATCAATCACATATTTCACTTGAGAGTTCTGACGCACAGTGCAGCGGACAGGACTCTGAGATAAGGTGGAGCAGCGCCTCCGCTCCCACCCCTCCCCCCCACAAATGCAACGTGTTTGTTGTAATTCTCCCCAAAAATACTGTAATCCCTTTTCCCCACAAAACATCAACACATTAATCTTTACGATATAAAAGATTATATTTTTTATAAGTTGCAAAATGAACTTCTACATTTAATTTAGACGATCGTAACTGTCTTCATATATAAATATATCAACAATACAAATACTGTCTAAATATGCAGCTACCCCCTGAGAAAGTTACTCCACTAATTTGAGTAAAATAAACTTTATTCTATTTTCACCGTGCATTTTTCGAGTATAGACAATGTTTTTCACCAACTGAATGCACTTGTTATAAACACTAAAATATTCTAAAAGTGTTTTATAAAAAAGCCCCGACATGTTTCGGCTCACTAATGAGCCATCCTCAGGGGGTCACAACTGACTGTTCTCAAAACACGTACATATGTTAATCCTCTGTAGAGGTATATGGTCAACGTCTTATCTCACCAATCTTACTTTATCACGTTTCCACAGCAACCAATGTACACTACAAACAATAGTGAGTGTGTAAGTGATGCAATAATATAGTGCATAATCTATAGGGTGTGTTTTAAAAAAAACATATCGTCTTACGGAGTGATAAAGTAAGATTGGTGAGATAAGACGTTGACCATATACCTCTACAGAGGATTAACATATGTACGTGTTTTGATAACAGACAGTTTTGACCCCCTGAGGATGGCTCATTGGTGAGCCGAAACATGTCGGGGCTTTTTATAAAACATTTTTAGAATATTTTAGTGTTTTTATAACAAGTGCATTTAGTTGGTGAAAAACATTGTCTATTGAGTAAAATAATGTAGTATTTTGTACAATACATTTAATTAGTTTGTTACTGTAACACTGACAATTTGTAGTAAAAACTAACCCTTTGCAGGCCTGGACAGGCCCTTAGGGCTCCAGGAGGTTGAGGCTCCCAGAATTTCTAGACAATCAACACATGAAGGTGGCAAGTTTTTCAGCCGTACGCACCGGCCGCCTTTACTTCCCAGGAGATACCCCTGGTATTCATTTCTGTTAGAGGCCGAGTCGACCCCAGGGCCATAGTGCGGCCGGAAGGATTATGTTAATGAAAAATTCCAATGACCCCATCGGGAATCGAACCCGCGTGAAGAATTTGTTGTGCCTCGTGCTAAATTCATAAGCGTTGTATATAGTTTAAGGGGTGTACAGTTTGTTTATTCATATCTGTTGCAAAATTTCAGTCGACAATACACACCAAAACACTTATACTTTGAAAATGGTTGAACTTAGAAATTTCCTCAATTTAAAATATTTAAATTTGTAATAACAAGAGTCATTAAGCTAATGGATAATTACTTCCGATGACGGCAAAAATCTCAAACACGTACTGAATGTCAAAGCATAGATTAAGCACAAAAGTACAGGCAATGACAAAAGTTAAACCGACTGGTTCATTGAAAAGCCAGTAATACTTGTCAAATACCAGAGGACTAAGAAAGGCGTCCCACGGCTTGGTCCCCTTTGCTTAGCATCCGTGAAGACCGCTGGGAAGAGCGATGAACTTGCGGTATGAAGCAAAGAAACATGGCAGAAAATCTGGTAGCAGTCGATAAACCGACAGAGATTATTTCACGTTGTACTCACATTCCCCTCCAGCTGTTACGCTTCCCCCTCCAGTGTACTCACATTCCCCTCCAGCTGTTACGCTTCCCCCTCTAGTGTATTAACATTCCCCTCCAGTCGTCCACTCTTCCTATTCATCTGAGAGCTGATAGTGACCAATAACTACGCGACAGTTCATTAGCAACAAGCGCTTTGGGCTGGCTGACATAAGTTTAAGGATTAATATCTTTATACCAGGCAAGTTTTCGTGAAAGAGGTCCAATGCAAATTTATAGGACAAAAACATTTCGCTAGCTACTTCCATGGAGAAATATCGAATTTGAGACGCAATCAGTCACGCCGCATGTGCTCTGACCTTTACGGAAACAGGCGGTATAGAGTATTACCATTTTCACAACCTAACTAACAACCTAACTAACTAACTAACTAACTCCATGGAGCAGAGTCCTTCTTGAGAAGCTAGCAGATCGTCAGCTAGTCAAGAAATTCCCCGCGTTTTATGGAACCCGAAGGTTCATTACCGCATTCACAACAGCCCGCCACCTGTCCCTATCCTGAGTCATATCAATCCAGTCCATGCTCCCCATCCCACTTCTTGAATATCCATTTTAATATTATCCTCCCATCTACGCCTGGGTCTTCCAAGTGGTCTCCTTCCCTCACGTCTCCCCACCAAAAACCTGTATGCACCTCTCCCCTCACCCATACGTGCTACATGCCCCGCCCACCTCATTCTTCTCGATTTGATCACCCGAACAATATTTGGTGATGAGTACAGATCATTAAGTTCCTCGTTATGTAGTCTTCTCCACTCCCCTGTTACCTCGTCCCTCTCAGACCCAAATATCCCCCTCAGCACACTATTTAGATCAGTACAGATCATTAAGTTCCTCGTTATGTAGTCTTCTCCACTCCCCTGTTACCCCGTCCCACTTAGACCCAAATATCCCCCTCAGCACACTATTCAGATCAGTACAGATCATTAAGTTCCTCGTTATGTAGTCTTCTCCACTCTCCTGTTACCTCGTCCCTCTTAGGCCCAAATATCCCCCTCAGCACACTATTCAGATCAGTACAGATCATTAAGTTCCTCGTTATGTAGTCTTCTCCACTCCCCTGTTACCTCGTCCCTCTTAGGCCCAAATATCCCCCTCAGCACCCTATTTTCGAACACCCTCAGCCTATGTTCCTCCCTCAGTGTGACAGACCAAGTTGCACAACCGCAAAATAAAAAGTTATATAAACGGTTCCTGCAAAAGCAGAGCTGGAAGAATCATCTTGGAATGGATATGTACATGTGGGCTAAGTCATGCGGTAGAGATTTATAATTTAATACTACTGTTGTTTCTTAAATACAGATCGTTAGAAATGAATACCTTCTGCAAAAGAGCTAGTTTATTTGCAACCGTAAAAGAATGCGCTTCTAGAAAAGGAACGCGGAATTTAGATGAAAAGAAAATTTGCTCAACTCAGAAATAGACTACGCTAGGAAAGGAGTTTTGGCATCTATAATACTACAGCCCGTTCCATTGATGTTTTGCAAATGAAATGTGAGTATTGGAGTCGAGGAATGTTAGGGTCTAGGGGACGGTTGACCTGAAGAGGAAATGGTCTGGATTATCGCAGAGAATGGCGGTATACTGGCAACCGAGTTGGGTATCAGACTCCAAACGGCTACCATAAATTTAGTTTCTTGCCAGTTTAGACGCTCGGTGACCACCCTTCTCTGGTCGCGCTGCAGTTCGTTTTATTCTTCTCTGCAGTGTACTCAAGTATCGGTAGGGTAAAGAGAACTTGTTTTCGAAGAGCGGCACATAAAACCTACATTATTCCGACGTTCTATATTGTGGTCAAAATATCAGGCGCTGTGATCAGATTTTAATTTACAATAAAGCTGTAATGTTTTGAAGACTACAACTAATATAAAGCGTACTTAAAAACATAGTGCCTACCTTAATGTGTCCAGACGATAAAGCGAATCGGATAATGCTGTCTGGGAAAATGCTCGCTATTTATTCTTGAAACAGAATGTAACCGAAGAAAAAAACATTGTGGAAAGTAAATAGCAGTGTTTATATTATATAATATAAACCAACAAATATTGCACTATCATATATGAATTGTCAAACCCTACATATGTTTCGGCTCTGCCTGAGCCATCTTCAGGGGTTACTCTTCAAAGCGTCCACTATTTACACTCTCACTATAATGTTGTGCACCCGTATTAGGGTTCCTAGTTGCTAAGAAACCCTAATACGGGTGCACAACATTATAGTGAGAGTGTAAATAGTGGACGCTTTGAAGAGTAACCCCTGAAGATGGCTCAGGCAGAGCCGAAACATATGTAGGGTTTGACAATTCATATATGATAGTGCAATATTTGTTGGTTTATATTATATAATATCTCAAACATGCACGGTATGTACAACTTTAAAATAGCAGTGTTTATAATTGTGAAGTGTGGTGGTGTGTATAGAGTGGCGCAAAAATCACCTTAAACTAGAGGCAAAACGTTAAACATCGAGAGCCAAGTGACTTTTGCGCCACCCTGTATACAGCTAGCACTGTACTTCAAAGGAATATACGCACGTTTCGAAGGAATTACCAGCATTTACTGTGATGTCTCAGACTTCTGTGTCTTAATTAATTATTTATTCCAACAAATGCACTACACTATTTTAGTGTTTTCTTGTCCCTACACATGTTTCGGCACTTATAGTGCCATCTTTAGGGGTGTCGTCGAGGGTTCATAATCTTCATAAACTTTAATGCATCAAATTCAAGTTCACAACTTATGTGAAAGTGAATCTGATGCATTGAAGTTTATGAAGATTATGAACCCTCGACGACACCCCTAAAGATGACACTATAAGTGCCGAAACATGTGTAGGGACAAGAAAACACTAAAATAGTGCAGTGCATTTGTTGGAATAAATAATTAATTAATTGCTGAAATGCACGGTATATATATATAATATATAATATGAAGTTCTGTATTTTACTCTACGCTTCGTGTAACGCTGTAGTCTCACACATCACAGCTCCTAACGGTGGATAAGGAGTGACTAACGAGCCTGGGGAGACACGGGACGCCTACATTGAGGAACTGAGTACAAGCACGAAAAAGATAGGTAAGTTACGTAGAACATAGCATTTACTGAGGTATCTCGGCTCCTCTTTTACGGATAGTCACATATATATATAATATGAAGTTCTGTATTTTACTCTACGCTTCGTGTAACGCTGTAGTCTCACACATCACAGCTCCTAACGGTGGGATAAGGAGTGACTAACGAGCCTGGGGAGACACGGGACGCCTACATTGAGCAACTGAGTACAAGCACGAAAAAGATAGGTAAGTTACGTAGAACAAGGCATTGACTGAGGTATCTCGGCTCCTCTTTTACGGATAGTCACATATATATATAATATGAAGTTCTGTATTTTACTCTACGCTTCGTGTAACGCTGTAGTCTCACACATCACAGCTCCTAACGGTGGGATAAGGAGTGACTAACGAGCCTGGGGAGACACGGGACGCCTACATTGAGCAACTGAGTACAAGCACGAAAAAGATAGGTAAGTTACGTAGAACATAGCATTGACTGAGGTATCTCGGCTCCTCTTTTACGGATAGTCACATATATATATAATATGAAGTTCTGTATTTTACTCTACGCTTCGTGTAACGCTGTAGTCTCACACATCACAGCTCCTAACGGTGGGATAAGGAGTGACTAACGAGCCTGGGGAGACACGGGACGCCTACATTGAGCAACTGAGTACAAGCACGAAAAAGATAGGTAAGTTACGTAGAACATAGCATTTACTGAGGTATCTCGGCTCCTCTTTTACGGATAGTCACATATATATATAATATGAAGTTCTGTATTTTACTCTACGCTTCGTGTAACGCTGTAGTCTCACACATCACAGCTCCTAACGGTAGGATAAGGAGTGATTAACGAGCCTGGGGAGACACGGGACGCCTACATTGAGCAACTGAGTACAAGCACGAAAAAGATAGGTAAGTTATGTAGAACATAGCATTGACTGAGGTATCTCGGCTCCTCTTTTACGGATAGTCACATATATATATAATATAAAGTTCTGTATTTTACTCTACGCTTCGTGTAACGCTGTAGTCTCACACATCACAGCTCCTAACGGTGGGATAAGGAGTGACTAACGAGCCTGGGGAGACACGGGACGCCTACATTGAGGAACTGAGTACAAGCACGAAAAAGATAGGTAAGTTACGTAGAACATAGCATTTACTGAGGTATCTCGGCTCCTCTTTTACGGATAGTCACATATATATATAATATGAAGTTCTGTATTTTACTCTACGCTTCGTGTAACGCTGTAGTCTCACACATCACAGCTCCTAACGGTAGGATAAGGAGTGATTAACGAGCCTGGGGAGACACGGGACGCCTACATTGAGGAACTGAGTACAAGCACGAAAAAGATAGGTAAGTTACGTAGAACATAGCATTTACTGAGGTATCTCGGCTCCTCTTTTACGGATAGTCACATATATATATAATATGAAGTTCTGTATTTTACTCTACGCTTCGTGTAACGCTGTAGTCTCACACATCACAGCTCCTAACGGTAGGATAAGGAGTGATTAACGAGCCTGGGGAGACACGGGACGCCTACATTGAGCAACTGAGTACAAGCACGAAAAAGATAGGTAAGTTACGTAGAACATAGCATTTACTGAGCTATCTCGGCTCCTCATTTACGGATAGTCACATATATATATAATATGAAGTTCTGTATTTTACTCTACGCTTCGTGTAACGCTGTAGTCTCACACATCACAGCTCCTAACGGTAGGATAAGGAGTGATTAACGAGCCTGGGGAGACACGGGACGCCTACATTGAAAAACTGAGTACAAGCACGAAAAAGATAGGTAAGTTACGTAGAACATAGCATTTACTGAGGTTTCTCGGCTCCTCATTTACGGATAGTCACACCTTAATTAAACTGTGGGGCAAAATGCTGAATCTGAGCTTGAAAGACAGGGCACGATATAAGATTTTCCGCACCCGTCCAGACCGGCCCTGGGGCCTATCCAGCCTCCTGTACAATGGGTACCTGGTCATTCCCGGGGGTAAAGCGGCCGGGGCGTGGAGTTGACCACCCACCCACATCTAGCGCCGAGGTTAAAGAAAGAATAGAGCTATATCTCTACTCCCCCTCTGGGCCTTCGTGGCCTGTTCTAGGGTGAACTTTACTTATCTCTCAACTTTAAAACACAGCCAGTCCCTCGCCCAGCTGCAGGCCTGTGTCCCTAATCAAGCACTCTCCACTAGCAAGACTGTTACAATTGGCCAGTTCCAAGTGTTAAATTAGATCCTTATTAGATCTCTGGAATCAGTGACGTGACTTCAAGTGTTAAGTATCTCACATTATTACGTTCACACAATTCAAGGATAGCTGTCTTATTCTAAAATAAATAGCCAGAAGCCAGGACAGCTCTGACGGTATAGTAACTAGACAAAAGAATTTACGGTCGAGAAATCGTGGTTCTATTCTCGGCAGACACAGATTGTCTCACCTACAGAGCAGCCGGCTCGGATCCACGCCCATTTCAGCCTCCTATTAATGGTCACTAGGAACTCTTGTCCCCTGGGTAAAGCGGCCAGAGCGTGAAGCTGATAACTAAATTCCATCTGGCGCCCAAAATAAAAAAATCTTCAATTATACCACATCGCCACGTGTACTTTCATAGCGTGACCTACTTTACGTCTTTTTCATCTTTTAACAATAAAATAGTGTACGAGTACTTTACTTTCCGTAATGAATTTTAAAACATGCTGTGAAATTCTGTTTTACGAATTAAGCTTAATTTAAGGGGAAATGAAATACGTTCTTATGCAAAGTTAGGGTAATGAAATTGTTAGCACTGTAATGGGTGGTGGTAATCATATATGCCATTGGTTTCAAGTTAAAGGGAATAGAATTTCGGGCCAGAGGTTTTAACTAAATGAAAAACAGCAAGTATCAGGAATATCCACTAAAAAAAAATTAACAGTGTAATTGACATATTTTTGTATTTGGTGACGTGAAATCTGAAACTTTATACGCTCTTCGGAGCAGTTTCGCACTTTAAAGTTTCAACATAATGCAATACCTGTTAATATTGCAAATTGAGTACTGGACTGAAATACTCAACAGAAATTTCTCAACACGCAGTTTCTGTTGGTTCAATGGGTTACTCAATTACGCTAATTGCAAATATGACCAACACTTAATTTGTCTTGGTACATCTATACCAGGCCGATCCCAGTGGCCGCGCGGTCTAAGGCGTGAGTCTTCGGCCGCTCGCTTACTAGGATCGTGGGTTTCAATCCCACCGGAGGCATGGATGTCTGTCTGTTGTGAGTGTTGTGTGTTGTCAGGTAGAGGTCTCTGCGACGGACTGGTCACTCGTCCAGAGTAGTCCTACCGAGTGTGGTGTGTCTGAGTAAGATCGTGAAGCCTCGAACAATGAGGCGGCCTAGGCCCCTAAGGGGCTGTCGAGCCATTGGAAAAACAAATCTATACCAGACTACACGGCGTCATATATTAGAAGCATTATTCTCCTTATCATCGTCAGAACCTCAAATCTCACAAAAATGGGAGTCAAAACAGTGCATCACTTGGGGCTGGTAAGAGAATTTGTGGTGAAAATGTCAACATTTTACAACACTGAAATAAATTATGAGTCCAAACTTTATGCATTTAGGGCTTGTACGACTGGGAAATGGTACAGATGGGGCTAAAACCACCAAAAACTTTAATTTTCTTTCTCTGGCATTCGTAGTGCAGCTAGACAGAACTCTTGAAAACAGATTAACTACCTTGCCAAGCACTGTGTATCGCGTAGTTTTCAGTAAGGTAAACAGTAAATTTACATCACCCGGACCTGTTTTACGTTGTTGTACATGACAGTGTAATTACGCGTACTATATAGCGACGTCGGCTAGAAGTATTCCTGGATTCAGCACAGAAATATTTTGCTCATTAAAACACCTGACACTCTGTATAATTAATGAGTGTTCCAGCACACATAAGTAACTTCTGACAACACACGTGAATAAGGCGAAGCTTGCAAAATATTTTGTACATAAGCATTGCTACATGATTCATAGCTATGTTACTTACCAAACTCCAGGGAAGGACGCTTTCAGATCTTTTCTTCAGGTTCTACGAACACGAACTGGAAGAAAAAATTATACAAAATAAATATGTACAGGCGTCAGGAAATGTGTCTATGTCACTCACACGGACAACAATTTGGATATTCCTTCGTCGAAGGTTTGCAATGCAGACTCCGATACTCGGCCGCTCACACTGAGGGGAAAACAGACAATTGATGCTCGGCAATAGGATGTTTAGTACAATACAGGGCATACACAAAAGAATGGTGCGGTTTTAATAGTGTTCACTATTAACACCGCACCATTCGTTTGTGTATGCCCTGTATATAGACATCAGATGACGAAACAAGAAAAAGCAAGCAAAATTACAAATTGAGAAGGTTCAACCTTCATAAAAACACTATCGTAGTAATAAAATTAAGGAGGGCGAGATTGGCAGAACATGTGGCACACACGGAACAAGTGATAAATGCATAAGTGGTTTCGGTGGGAAACCACGATGTAATGAGACAGCTTGGACAACCCAGGCGTAAAATGAAGTATTTAAAGACGCAGGTTGGGATAGCACGGACTGGATTCAACTGGCTCATGGCAGGGACCAGTAACGAGATCTTGTGAACAGAGTAGAAAACGTAAGGGTTCCATAAAATGATAGGAGTTATTGTTTAGAGAAGCAGCTGGAGGAAAGTTACCATGTGGTATGTATTTCTGAACTGCAGACGCACAGTGTTGCCATTTTTTTTTGTATGGCTCGACAGTCTTATATGGGCCTGGGCCTCCTCGTTTCGTCGAGGTTTCATGGTCACACATTTTGAGACACACCACAGTCGGTAGGACTCCTCTGGACGAGGGATCGGCTCGACGCAGAGACCTCTACCTGACAACACACAACACAATACAACACAAACATCCATGCCCCCGGTGGGATTCGAACCCACGATCCTAGTAAGCGAGCGGCCGAAGACCCACGCCTTAGACCGCACGGCCACTGGGATCGGCACAGTGTTGCCATTAGAAACGCAAATTGGATAGTACCTTCATAACCAACAAACACTTCGCACTTTTATACAAACACTTTCCGGTCTACTTGTGTATATCAGTTCTTGAACGAAATTGTAATTGTAGCGATGTCATTACAAGAAACGTAACTTTTCCATTATCCCTGTTGAGATGTAAGAAGCAACCCCCATCACATAAAACATACTTTTCCACGTTTTTCGTCATTTCGGGAGCTACGATGCTTCTTTCTGCTCTTCTTCTTTATCTGGAGCTGCTAACGATGATAGCAACGAGAAATGTAGCAATACGGATGTGACGTCATAACCATTAGGTCTTACACATGGTGTTACAGTACTGTATTACCTTAGTCTATATTGCTTGCGTTATCTTCCGGGATTTGCCTTACAGCAATCACTCAGAAATTAGGTTGATATTCGAAGCCTGTACAGGAGAGTGGTAACTATATATACCGCTTGACATCAGTGATACACGGGCACAGACACATGCACATAACGAACCAAAACTTAATAAATTATTATTATATTATTATAACATTATTATTATTGTTGTTAATTTAACATTACATGTTAGCGCGGTTTGCATGAGTAATTAGTTTCATTATTTTATTCTGTAATCACCGTGCAGCTTTTCACAGTCACTATTTACATACACCAACTTGCCTAAAAGTGAACCGAAGAGGGGAAGAGGGAGAAACGATGCGCGCGGCGAAAGTCCATAGTTCGGTCACCGTCCGAGGTACTGGGAGGCAAATCCCGGTACAATATTTGACTCACATTTCGTTCATATATTTCATAAGATTCAGGAATGAAAGTCGATTTCCGCCCCTTCGTGCCTAAACAGCTTTAACAAAGTGGACAGTCAGTGTTTTGAGACATCAGTTGTACTTTGAAATGTCATTTAATTAACTGCAGACTTCAAAGGGTTAAAATTATGTATAATTTATTCCACCCACACCATCTAGCACCGAGGTTAAGAATGAGTAGAGTTATTTATACCTCTACTCCCCCTCTGCGCCTCCTATGATATGTTATGTGGTGACCTTAATATAATATGTTCTCATTATAAACATTAATAATTTGGAAACTAAATTTTATTCTATAATCACCGTGCATCTTTTCACAGTCACTATTTACATACACCAACTGGATGCAACTTTATTTAAAAAAAACTGTATAGTTTTTTAAAACATATTTAAAAACTTTTTAAAACCCGACATATGTTTCGGCTCTTATAGAGCCATCTTCAGGGGTTTATTGTCGTTAAAACTGCATATATATGCAGTTTACAGTTTTTTTAAATAAAGTTACATCCAGTTGGTGTATGTAAGTAGTGATAGTTTCATTATTATAACAGCGACAAGTGATATAAAGAGACTAACTATCCGATTTTTGTAACAGAAATGTGTTTTGTTCTTTTGGGACATGAACGGAATTTTAAAATAGTGTTTAAAGGAGCTGAACACTATAAATATAGCAAGCACATCTCTAACACAACACTTGTAAAACTTAGGCGCAGATGGGAAGATGATAATAGGACGAATCTTTAAAGAAATAAGAAGAGAGGTCATGAACTTAGTTGACGTGGCTGTGTAAAGGAGAAAGCAATGGGCTCTTGTGAATACGGTAATGAATTTTCTGGTTCCATAAAATGCGGGGAATTTCTTGATTACCTTGAGGAACTGTTGGATGCCAAGGAGGACTCTGCTCCATGGAGTGAGTGAGTTACATCTCTAAGTGCACAGTCAGACATAATGTTGTTACGTATAATATCAGTCACAATGAGTTTGGACTTATTTCATCTTTAGGTGAGAAATTTATGTATTTCCTCCCATTTTAAATAAATTAGGTCATTCGATACTGATATCAGTGGCTTCGCCTTTTAAACCCCGGACCACGGGCCTGCTCACTGTAATTGCAGGGTGCCTGGAAACATGAGTGCTTTGGGTTTTGGCTTTGTGTTTTCCTGTTTGGATATGCTTACACGGTTTTGAAGGAAAGAAAGAACTTAGGCATAGATAGGAATATAATATTAAAATGGGCTTTTAGGAAATAAAATGGGGGCAGTGGACTGCATTTATCCGGCTCAGAACAGCTGTTGTGAATGCGGTAATGAACCTTCAGGTCTCACAAAATTCTGGGAATTTCTTGACTAGCTGTGGAACTGTTAGCTTCCCAAGAAGAAGTCTGTTCGATCGTATTAGTTGATTAGTTAGTTGTCGTACGCTGTTGTAGGACTTGGTTAGTAGAAGCTGTCATTCGCTCAGCTCGTCCAGAACCTCCACCACATTTTACGGATCAGAAGCAATTATATTTCACAGGAACCTGCTAATGGTTTTTACACTGAGCCTAGTCTACGACGTTTATAGCTGCTAATGGTCTTTACACTGAGCCTAGTCTACGACGTTTATAGCTGCTAATGGTCTTTACACTGAGCCTAGTCTACGAAGTTTATAGCTGCTAATGGTCTTTACACTGAGCCTAGTCTACGAAGTTTATAGCTGCTAATGGTCTTTACACTGAGCCTAGTCTACGAAGTTTACAGCTGCTAATGGTCTTTACACTGAGCCTAGTCTACGAAGTTTATAGCTGCTAATGGTCTTTACACTGAGCTTAGTCTACGAAGTTTATAGCTGCTAATGGTCTTTACACTGAGCCTAGTCTACGAAGTTTATAGCTGCTAATGGTCTTTACACTGAGCCTAGTCTACGAAGTTTATAGCTGCTAATGGTCTTTACACTGAGCCTAGTCTACGAAGTTTATAGCTGCTAATGGTCTTTACACTGAGCCTAGTCTACGAAGTTTATAGCTGCTAATGGTCTTTACACTGAGCCTAGTCTACGAAGTTTATAGCTGCTAATGGTCTTTACACTGAGCCTAGTCTACGAAGTTTATAGCTGCTAATGGTCTTTACACTGAGCCTAGTCTACGAAGTTTATAGCTGCTAATGGTCTTTACACTGAGCCTAGTCTACGAAGTTTATAGCTGCTAATGGTCTTTACACTGAGCCTAGTCTACGAAGTTTATAGATGCTAATAATCTATTTTTTTGTATTCACAAGTAATGCTTAAAATTCGAAATTTAATTATTGAAAATTTATTGACCATATATTGTTAACAAAGACAGCCAAACACATATATTATTATTACAATCAGTCAGTGGAATAAATAACTGTCAAATCGATTTTAATTATGCGTTATTTTTATGCTTCTTCAACGTATTATCCTCTATGTCATCCGGCCTTGTCTGTACTCAACACAAATTACAGATATTTACTTCGCACTTCTATTATATCCTAACTAACTAACTAACTAACTAACTCCATGTAGCACAGTCCTTCTTGAGAAGCTAACAGGTCGTCAGCTAGTCAAGAAATTCCCCGCGTTTTATGGAACCCGAAGGTTCATTACCGCATTCACAACAGCCCGCCACCTGTCCCTATCCTAAGTAAGGCCCCATAACTAACTAACTCCATGCAGCACAGTCCTTCTTGAGAAGCTAACAGGTCGTCAGCTAGTCAAGAAATTCCCCGCGTTTTATGGAACCCGAAGGTTCATTACCGCATTCACAACAGCCCGCCACCTGTCCCTATCCTAAGTAAGGCCCCATAACTAACTAACTAACTAACTAACTCCATGGAGCAGAGTCCTCCTTGAGAAGCTAACAGGTCTTCAGCTAGTCAAGAAATTCCCCGCGTTTTATGGAACCCGAAGGTTCATTACCGCATTCACAACAGCCCGCCACCTGTCCCTATCCTAAGTAAGGCCCCATAACTAACTAACTAACTAACTAACTAACTCCATGGAGCAGAGTCCTCCTTGAGAAGCTAACAGGTCGTCAGCTAGTCAAGCAATTCCCCGCGTTTTATGGAACCCGAAGGTTCATTACCGCATTCACAACAGCCCGCCACCTGTCCCTATCCTAAGTAAGGTCCCATAACTAACTAACTAACTAACTAACTCCATGGAGCAGAGTCCTCCTTGAGAAGCTAACAGGTCGTCAGCTAGTCAAGAAATTCCCCGCGTTTTATGGAACCCGAAGGTTCATTACCGCATTCACAACAGCCCGCCACCTGTCCCTATCCTAAGTAAGGCCCCATAACTAACTAACTAACTAACTCCATGGAGCAGAGTCCTCCTTGAGAAGCTAACAGGTCGTCAGCTAGTCAAGCAATTCCCCGCGTTTTATGGAACCCGAAGGTTCATTACCGCATTCACAACAGCCCGCCATCTGTCCCTATCCTAAGTAAGGCCCCATAACTAACTAACTAACTAACTAACTCCATGGAGCAGAGTCCTCCTTGAGAAGCTAACAGGTCGTCAGCTAGTCAAGCAATTCCCCGCGTTTTATGGAACCCGAAGGTTCATTACCGCATTCACAACAGCCCGCCACCTGTCCCTATCCTAAGTAAGGCCCCATAACTAACTAACTAACTAACTAACTCCATGGAGCAGAGTCCTCCTTGAGAAGTTAACAGGTCGTAAGCTAGTCAAGAAATTCCCCGCGTTTTATGGAACCCGAAGGTTCATTACCGCATTCACAACAGCCCGCCACCTGTCCCTATCCTAAGTAAGGCCCCATAACTAACTAACTAACTAACTAACTAACTCCATGGAGCAGAGTCCTCCTAGAGAAGCTAACAGGTCGTCAGCTAGTCAAGAAATTCCCCGCGTTTTATGGAACCCGAAGGTTCATTACCGCATTCACAACAGCCCGCCACCTGTCCCTATCCTAAGTAAGGCCCCATAACTAACTAACTAACTAACTAACTCCATGGAGCAGAGTCCTCCTTGAGAAGCTAACAGGTCGTCAGCTAGTCAAGCAATTCCCCGCGTTTTATGGAACCCGAAGGTTCATTACCGCATTCACAACAGCCCGCCACCTGTCCCTATCCTAAGTAAGGCCCCATAACTAACTAACTAACTAACTAACTAACTCCATGGAGCAGAGTCCTCCTTGAGAAGCTAACAGGTCGTCAGCTAGTCAAGAAATTCCCCGCGTTTTATGGAACCCGAAGGTTCATTACCGCATTCACAACAGCCCGCCACCTATCCCTATCCTGAGCCATATCAATCCAGTCCATGCCCCCCCATCCCACTTCTTGAAGATCAATTTTAATATTATCCCCCCATCTACGCTTGTATTATATCCAGAATGTATAAAAATGTAACCTTACTCTTACCTACTACGGACCCTATACAGAAAGCTGAAAGATATAACGTGAATTTTTGCATACTCGCACTAATGTAGATGCCATGGTTATTATGGCTGTTAAAGAATGTGAAAATATTGCTTTGCCACTCGAATTATCCCTTACGTGGGTAAACGTTACTTTCCAAATTTTAGTGTTATACCTTCTATAAAATTCTAGCTCCTTATTGTGATACAGACAAGGAGAGAGCAGCCGCACTTCAGTAGAATGAAGTGTATTTCAAATCTTATAGCATTCAGAATTCAGCAGTTCTTGGGAAGTATAAAAGGCAATGCTACGGAAATGCCAAAAGCAAACTTTACAAAAATGCTTTTCAGTAACTTTCATACATTTCCTCTTTATAGGGATTCGAATGTTTGGCGTTAACAAAACAAGAAACGAAAAAAAACGGCGACTGCAGAAATGCCTTTCCTCAGAGTCCAGCGCAGGATACAGGATGAAGGATGCAAATTGCGAAGAAGGTATGAAAAGAAGATATGATAAAACAGATATAAATACGATGACAAAAACGTTATCGTAATGAACAGTGGAAGTAATACCTGAAAATTAAATCTCACAGCTGAATAAATATAAACGAGACGGCACAAGCAAGAAATGTCTAACAGTTGGCAATCTTGATACGTGTAGAGCCAACAGCTACGAAGGGTAACGTCCTTACTACACCCAAAACAAAAGGGGCAGACAAATTAATTTTCAAAAAAATAAATTCAAAACAAATAAAATCGATAAAACGTACATATTTTGAAAAGTTGAATTTTTCAAATCTGAGGAAAAAGACGGCGTAGTTCTATACGTGATTATTATTGCTTACTAAAAATCAACTCCAGCCAAAGAGCCCCATAAAACTCTTGCTTAGGATGCTGTAAGAGCCCCAAAACCTTGCTGGATGACGCAGACAAGACGAAACCAGAAATCATAACGGAATTTTCCGATCGTCTACTCCGTGGTCCAGTCACTATACTGACTGAGCTACTGTAATATGACAGTAGGTCAGAAAATAAGTTTACATGCATAATTATAATTTGGGGTTTTTATATTATTCATACCTTTCATCTTGTTACAATCATTATATCAAAACATGTCTAATATTTTAATCTCTTATGTAAAGGCGACATAATAACTATATTGGTGTGTTGGATCTACAGTCTTTGTATTGAACGGCCCCCTGATGATGGCACCTCGGTGCCGAAACATGTAGGGGTTTTTAAAATAGCTTACGAATGTATTTTATTCAGTGCATAATTTAGTTGATGTAATGAGTATAATTCGCCGATCCCAGTGGCCGCGCTGTCTAAGGCGTGGGTCTACGGCCGTTCGCTTACTGGGATTGTGGGTTCGAATCCCGCTGAGGGCATGGATGTCTGTCTGTTGTGAGTGTTGTGTGTTGTCAGGAAGAGGTTTCTGCGACGAGCTGGTCACTCGTTCAGAGGTGTCTTACCGAGTGTGATCGTGAAGCCTCGAAAAATGAGGCGGCCTGGGCCCCCAAGGGGCTGTCGAGCCATTGGAAAAAAAAAAAGATTATAATTTGGGTTGTTTATTTTTAGTTCTAAACAGAAGAGTTCAGGTTTGCTTAAAATGTTGTCCCAGTAATTTCCACATGGTCCACACCGTAACTAAGACTTCTCAAATTAAAATGCACACATATATATATATATATATATATATATATGTGCATTTTATTTGGAGTTTTAAAGTCATGTATTTAAATGCCTAAGGATGGTCAGTACTGCCGAAACATATAGCATATATTGACGGAAATAACAGAATTTTTTGCGCCTGACGGCAGCAAGTGTGTCAATTTTAATATTCTGATAAAGGACTGTTAGTTAATTGGTTAGTTATTTAGTTAGTCAGTCAGTCAGCCAGTCACTGTCTATCAATCCAATTATCATGTTCCTGCACACGTCTATGTGACAGCTGACGTACTTACAGCAATGGCTCTTAACATAGATGTTTCGTAAGCAAAATTCAGCAGCCATTTCTCACCCAAGTCTCCTGATTAACTGCTAGATGGCTATGGCAGTCACATCAGGATGAGTAGAAATTGTGCAGTCAGTGGACTGGTCACTCACTACAGAATGCACACCTCCAGACCAAGAAACCTCTGAAAGGAGGCCCTATGCTCCGCAAGGAGCGACAGGAAGTAACTAACTAACTAACTAACTAACTCTTAACATAACGGTACTGCTGGTGTGATGTCATGCACGTTGACAAACGTTTCGGAAGGAATTACTACCTCCATCTTCATACACGAAGACGGGAGGCAGTATGTTCTTCCTAACGTTCGTACCTGTCTACCAAACTACATACACTCAGCACCCAGAAGGCTCTGGTCTTACCACTATGCTAACCTATAATCTTATTCATTTTTTTTTAATGGCTCGACAGCCCCTTGGGGGCCTAGGCCGCCTCATTTTTCGAGGCTTCACGGTCACACTCAGACTCACCACACTCGGTAGAACTCCTCTGGACGAGGGATCAGCCCGTCGCAGAGACCTCTACCTGACAACACACAACACTCACAACAGACAGACATCCATGCCCTAGGCGGGATTCGAACCCACAATCCCAGCAAGCGAACGGCCATAGACCCACGCCTTAGACCGCGCGGCCACTGGGATCATCAAAACCTTATTCATACCTACACAATTAAAGAAGTGACCCTATTAACGAAACGTGACAGTAAATGTGTCACTTTGTTTCATTAAACATCCCGCTATGAAGATACAAGAGGTCACTGGCGAATAACTTCTCATTCTTAACCTCGATACCAGATTGCAGTCGCTGTTTCCGGCCGCTTTATCTCTGGAGAAAGCGATATTTTTACCAACTGGATACGACGGCGAGTAAGTATGGAAATTGTGAAGCAATAAAAAGTCTATTCACACACTTGAAATGCAAACCATATCCCAGACCAGTCAGTCCGTAGCTTAGTCGCTTTATTGGCCGAGATATCCCGGATTTTTAACAACCCGAGAGCCAATCAATATACTCCTAAAAATAGTGGAATATCTCTACCATAAGAGTGTTGCAATATGTAGGAAAGTTTCGTAATTGCGTTTAATCTTATAAGGCCTACTGCTATTGACCGCGCAATGTACAGTTACTTTCAGTTTAAATTGCAAAGTGTTTAATTAGAAAACTTTTCATAGGCAAATTAACGTGCTTCAAACTACAAACAGGCAATACATTACAGAAACTACCTGCCTGCTAAAATATATCGGATCGCACTGCGTGCTAAGAGAATTGGTCATTCCTAAAAGCGAAGTGTTCAAACGGTATAGCAACGTAATATCTAAAGCAGTGAACTGGAAGCACCTCAGACTATTGGAAGAAGCTTGGCTTTAATTACAGTCCGGTACCAACTGTATGGATAAACGGAGCAAATGGGAGTTCGCCAGAGCAAGACTTATGAGAATAACGAGTGACTTAAGGAGCTACCTGCAGCTTGTTTGCCTTCCTGTTTAGCCGGAACTGAAGACTAAAGTCATATTACATGTCTTGGGACTGAATTCTGGAACTGGAGTGATGCAGTGTCAGTTAATACAGAAACTAAGCTATGGGCTGGAAGACAAGAAATCGGGGATCGACTCCAGGCAGAGATCTTTCTCTTTTTCGTCCAGACCGGCTAAGGGGTAGCGGGAGCTCATAACCGCTCAGCTAAAGCGGCCGGTTGCATAAAACTGACCACTTACCTGCATCTACTACCGAAGTTAAGAATTCGTGGAGCTATACCTCCATTCCCTTATACGTCTTCAACGCGTCGTACTTAACTACGCAAGGTAAAAATCTTACCTTTATCTTATTTAGACCTAGATTTTACATATATTTATGTTTTGCAAAAATAGGCGATCACGAGAAATGTAAACAAATATGTCGTCATCAACTTGTTACTTCCACGCAAATTAGGACAAATTAATTCCCCACATTTATGTAAATTATGTATACATATATTTATTTATGTATGTAAAATAATACTCGTGTGGTGTGTCTTAAGTGTGATCGTGAAGCCTCGAAAAATTAGGCAGCCTAGGCCCCCAAGGGGCTGTCGAGCCATTGGAAAAAAATATATTTATTATACTCGTTACTGAAAATTTCAATTCTTGTCAATTTCTTACTAAAACTTTAGGGCGAAACTGTTTAAATTACATTTTTAACTTTTTGCCTTACTCAAAACAAAATTAACTGCATCTCGTCTGCAAAGCTTAACCACCTATTAAGGCTTACGGAAACATCTGTTTGCTCCGAGAATCAAACAACCACAAAAATAAATTCTGCATGCAAACTTTGAGTTATGTAACATTAAATCAGGCGGTATATCTAGTCACATTTTCTTGTCAAGGGATAAATTTAGTAGAAAAAAATAATCTTCTGGGACTGAGACATGGTGTTGGAAAGAGAACGTGTTATAACAGCTCAAAATGCACCTTTAAACAATGTAACATTACGCCATGCATTTAAGACATGTGACAAACAGTGAGATGTTTGAAGAGATTAAAACATACAGACTGAGAGGAGACTTAAATAGCTATCAAAAGAAGAGATCATAGCCAAATTAATAGCAATATTTTGTATGAAAACATCATGAAATTGCCCATAACAGTGATTTATTGAGCTTCGTGGCAATCGTATCACATGTTAACGCCGCAAGTGATGGCCGAAGCTGTACCTTTTCTGCTCTCTCGTTTCGAATCTGTCAAGGCAACCGAGTGTCTTGATTATTGGTTTTCCTCCTTTTCCTTAATCCGCCCAGGCAAATACCATGATAGTACCTTAAAATAGGCCACAATCACTTCCATCCATGTAATTTCCAAGAAACTATTCATTATAAGGCAATTAGTTAACGCTACAGGTACTAACTAACATATTCCATGGAGAAGAATCTTCCTCGGCTCTCAGTTACTAACGGCCGTTAAATGAAGCTACGAGTGAACCATATATGTCAACTGACACAGGCCACATTGAGGCATCGTCATTTCATATTTCATAATTCGAACAGTCTTATTTAAAAAAACCCAAAATTGCCTCTCCCTCTTCTCAAATTGACACTATGGGTCATTACCCACGTAAATGTTTTAACATATGATCAAAATCATTCGTTTTTAATTACGTAACAAACGTAAATCAGGCTTTAAACTTCGAATTACTGAAACTTTAAAAGCCTGAAAAAATCGAGAAGAAAAAAAAATAATTTTGGAAAAAGGGGGGGGGGTTGTGAAAAACATTAAACACATTACAAGGGCGAAGATAATTTTATGGTTAAGAAGGTTCGTAGGCTCTACCTGTTCGTCTTTACCATAAAGGCACACTGCGGTATAGATAAATCAGTGGGAAGTGAAGGAGGTACATAGTGGTGGGCAATGGACTGTTTTAGGTGTGCACCAGAAGGAAGAAGTTGAGTAAATACTTTATCAGAACTAGTGATGACACTAATACCTGCAGCCTGATATTCAGTTCCTACCGCATAGTAAACACTTTGCTTTTGCATTAAGGAGACTAACTGGTTAATGCTATTTAGGTTAACAATCGCTGTTTGTTCTGAGAAACAAACGAAACTAATAAATACTTTCTGTTCAAGCCTACAATTTTGTGCTTTAAGTGGTTAATAATGTAACACTTGACACTTCACATACGCTGATAATTCTGCCCAATAATCAGCCGCGTCTAGGATGAGTTGCAGACTTGACGGAGTAACTCCTAGTCTCTATTTACTCATCTCATTTTCCTGTATCATTTATAATTTTGTGATATTCACACTATGGTTGAAAATCCCACGCACTATATTTGATTACATGTGAGCATTAACTCCCATTTCTACCTAAATCTACCACAGGTTGCTTTCTTGCGGATACTTAATCATTTAAAGCACATTGGTAAACATATGTACCAAATGCTGGAACATTTAAAAAAAACTGTATTTTTTTACACATTTGCATTTATACCTGTGGGTTTCGTATTATTCCCACAACCAATACTGATCACTTCCGTCAACATTAAACGGTTCGCTTATTTAATGGACACAGACTATGTGCTAAAATTGTATATTCAATTTAGATAAATCATAGTCTGAAATGGTAAAACGGCCCACCAGATTTTGCTGCCAATATGAACTGTTTAACCGTTCTCAAGTCCTGCAGATAATGGCTAACATGCATTATTAAAGTCCCGTGTAATTTCAGTCCTCCTGCAAACGTGACAGACCTAGAAACTCTGTTTAACATGTGAATAAATAATCAGTGAAGGAATTTCGCAGCGGTTTGTTATGTAAATGAAGATCGAACATGTCTGCACAATGTGAGATATTATGTACATTTCATTACCACACACCCTACTGCTTATTATATAACTTTAACAAGGAACATTACCATAGAGTCAGTTGTTATGGACTTAACTTTGATAAGCCAAGCCAAGAACATTCAGCATTATGTGAATTTAAAAGAAAACAAGGGAAAGCAAATACAAGTTAAAGAATAAAATATAAGAAAGATGTAAACACGAACACATAAGAAGAAATTACCAGGCACGAAATTGTGTTTTGGCAAGAATTATCTCTCTGGAGATGTTTCTGACTTCTTTTAGGCACTGTCATTTCTTCTGTCTCCTTCTATCACTTTAGCTGCATAACCAAATATGAGATAAAATTTTTCAACAACTTGCAGCCTCGGTTAAACTTATCAAAATAATGTAATGCGAGTCTAGTAAATTATGCAACAAGTATCTTCTTTATGAGAATATGAGAGGAAGACATTGCTGAGTATCTGAGCGGTGAGACACGGCCCTAACACTTTATGTATTCTCTGCCCTAACACTTCATATATTCTCTGCACTAACACTTTATATATTCTCTGCCCTAACACTTTATATATTCTCTGCCCTAACACTTTATATATTCTCTGCCCTAACACTTTATATATTCTCTGCCCTAACACTTTATATATTCTTGCCCTAACACTTTATATATTCTCTGCCCTAACACTTTATATATTCTCTGCCCTAACACTTTATACATTCTCTGCCCTAACACTTTATATAATCTCTGCCCTAACACTTTATATATTCTCTGCCCTAACACTTTATATATTCTCTGCCCTAACACTTTATACATTCTCTGCCCTAACACTTTATATAATCTCTGCCCTAACACTTTATATATTCTCTGCCCTAACACTTTATATATTCTCTGCCCTAACACTTTATACATTCTCTGCCCTAACACTTTATATAATCTCTGCCCTAACACTTTATATATCTCTGCCCTAACACTTTATATATTCTCTGCCCTAACACTTTATGTATTCTCTGCCCTAACACTTTATATATTCTCTGCCCTAACACTTTATATATTCTCTGCACTAACACTTTATATATTCTCTGCCCTAACACTTTACATATTCTCTGCACTAACACTTTATATATTCTCTGCCCTAACACTTTATATATTCTCTGCCCTAACACTTTATACATTCTCTGCCCTAACACTTTATATAATCTCTGCCCTAACACTTTATAATTCTCTGCCCTAACACTTTATATAATCTCTGCCCTAACACTTTATATATTCTCTGCCCTAACACTTTATATATTCTCTGCCCTAACACCTTATATATTCTCTTCCCTAACACTTTATATATTCTCTGCCCTAACACTTTATACATTCTCTGCCCTAACACTTTATATAATCTCTGCCCTAACACTTTATATATTCTCTGCCCTAACACTTTATATAATCTCTGCCCTAACACTTTTATATTCTCTGCACTAACACTTATATATTCTCTGCCCTAACACTTTATATATTCTCTGCCCTAACACTTTATATATTCTCTGCCCTAACACTTTATATATTCTCTGCCCTAACACTTCATATATTCTTTTCCCTAACACTTTATATATTCTCTGCCCTAACACTTTATACATTCTCTGCCCTAACACTTTATATAATCTCTGCCCTAACACTTTATATAATCTCTGCCCTAATACTTTATATATTCTCTGCCCTAACACTTTATATATTCTCTGTCCTAACACTTTATACATTCTCTGCCCTAACACTTTATATAATCTCTGCCCTAACACTTTATATATTCTCTGCCCTAACACTTTATATAATCTCTGCCCTAACACTTTATATATTCTCTGCACTAACACTTTATATATTCTCTGCCCTAACACTTTATATATTCTCTGCCCTAACACTTTATATATTCTCTGTCCTAACACTTTATATATTCTCTGCCCTAACACTTCACATATTCTCTGCCCTAACACTTCATATATTCTCTACCCTAACACTTTATATAATCTCTGCCCTAACACTTTATATATTCTCTGCACTAACACTTTATATATTCTCTGCCCTAACACTTTATATATTCTCTGCACTAACACTTTATATATTCTCTGCCCTAACACTTCACATATTCTCTGCCCTAACACTTCATATATTCTCTACCCTAACACTTCATATATTCTCTGCCCTAACACTTTATATATTCTCTGCACTAACACTTTATATATTCTCTGCCCTAACACTTCATATATTCTCTGCCCTAACACTTTATATATTCTCTGCCCTAACACTTCACATATTCTCTGCCCTAACACTTTATATATTCTCTGCCCTAACACTTCACATATTCTCTGCCCTAACACTTTATATATTCTCTGCCCTAACACTTCACATATTCTGCACTGATAACACTTATATATTCTCTGCCCTAACACTTCATATATTCTCTGCCCTAACACTTTTATATATTCTCTGCCCTAACACTTCACATATTCTCTGCCCTAACACTTTATATATTCTCTGCCTAACACTTCACATATTCTCTGCCCTAACACTTTATATATTCTCTGCCCTAACACTTCACATATTCTCTGCACTAACACTTTATATATTCTCTGCCCTAACACTTCATATATTCTCTGCCCTAACACTTTATATATTCTCTGCCCTAACACTTCACATATTCTCTGCCCTAACACTTTTATATTTCTGCCCTAACACTCACATATTCTTGCCCTAACACTTCCATAAACTGACATCTTTTAATCGAGGCTATAACTAATTGTCCTCGTAATAAATACCGTTTATGCGTTGCGGCCACGAAGGGGAAGGATAGGCATTAGTGCAGAACTTTTGTGAGGAAACTTCTTCCTGAACGGCCGGCTAGAATAAACAGAATGTGCGAGATTAACGTTCTCATTGATCTCGGATTGAGATGACTTAGACAGGCAGATTACGAACATGGAAATCTATTAAGCTCGCATAGAATTTTATCCAATGTCCAGGGTGGGTGTTTAGAAACTTGTGTTTCTCCTACTATTACATTAATTAGGCCTATAATATTCTAAACACTATATAACACAAATTTAATCTTGTAACTAGAGCTAACCAAAAACAACTTATTTACTGAACAAACAGCAAAGTAGTTATATATAATTCAAGGCTTCACACGTGGTCGTAATGTTGCTTAAAATCTTCTGGGTTGTTACCCGGCGTCACTTTTTGGTGTATGACCAACGTTTCGGTATCACTTGTTTGTCTCGTCTGAAGATGGGACAAACAAGTGATACCGAAACGTTGGTTACACACCAAAGATTGATCCGGGCTACAACCCAAAAACTTTTAAGCAACAGCTAATTAGTTATATCACGAATAATGAAAACATATCAGATTTTAAAACCTGATCTCTCAGATATAAGAAAAATGCTAGAAAGTCAGCAGCAAATAACTCAGTCTCAATAAAGTAATACACTTTAACCTCACAGCCTATAGGACTATATGCACAGCAACTCTGTCTTGTAATCTATTCAGTCACTTTTCAGTAGCAGACGTGGGAGAACCTTAAAGGACGAACACCTTCTCTAAGTTTACATTGCTCCATATAATATTAGTGTTGTTAAGACAAAAAGTGCCGATCTCAGCGGCCGCGCGGTCTAAGACGTGGGTCTGCGGCTGTTGGCTTGCTGGGATTGCGGGTTCGAATCCCACCGAGGGCATGGATGTCTGTCTGTTGTGAGTGTTGTGTGTTGTCAGGTAGAGGTCTCTGCGACGAGCTTGTCACTCGTCCAGAGTAGTCCTACCGAGTGTGGTGTGTCTAAAAATGTGTGATCGTGAAGCCTCGAAAAATGAGGCGGTCTAGGCCCCCAAGGGGCTGTCGAGCCATTGGAAAAAGAAGAAAGTTCTACTGGTGTTTAATTATCATTTCATTAACGCGCAATGGGGAGTAGAGGTACATCTCCACAGATTATTAAACTCGACATTGAATAGAGGTCAGGTGTCAGGTTCAATGTACATGCATGTCAGTTCACTTAGGCTAAAGTTCTGTAGGTCTGCGGCCCTCGCTTACTAGGATTGTGGTTCGAATCCCGCCTACGGCATGTCTGTCTCTTGTGAGTGTTGTGTGTTGTCAGGTAGAGGTCTCTGCGACGAGCTGGTCCCTCGTCCAGAGGAGTCCTACCGAGTGTCGTGTGTCTAAAAAGTGTGATCCTAAAGCCTCGAAAAATGAGGCGGCCTAGGCCCCCAGTGGGGCTGTCGAGCTATTGAAAAAAAAAAGACAAAAAGTGTGAGATCAGGGGAATGTCATGCAGCCTGAACTTGACTATACAAGGAAAGCATAAACGTGGGGAATTCATGTTTAGGAAGGAGGATAATATTGAAGTGGTTAAAGTAACAGTTGTTTAGGAGATTTCTTAGGCCTCACATTATTGCACCGCAAGAAGTCTGACATCCACAAAAGACTAAAAGTGCATTAGAAGATATAAAGAGGCATGTGAAGAGCTGGAGAGGTCGGTGGGAACGAATGGACAGAAATCGTCTGCCGAAGCTAGCTTTCAAATACCAGCCTCGGAGACTGCGGGATATGGGAAAACATAGACAGAGATGGAAAGACGAAGAACATTCATGTTTAAAGGAACAGATGTTAAGAACTAAAGCTTCGTTATGCGGATGATGGTAAGTGTGGATTGGATAAACCTAACTCAGAATATCCTACACTGCAGAAACCTTATATGAAAGGTAACCGTTTCTAACTAATTAAGCATTTATAAATTTCTCAAGGAAGATTATGCCCTACGACGTAAAATTTCTTCTTTTTATTTAGTTGATTAGATTATTTATAGAGTACAGCAGTTTTCAGTTTATGTAATTCTCGTCTAATTCAGTCTGGTTAAACATTCTTCTGGCCAGGGGTTGAAAAATTTGTCAAATATCAAGGACTTACATAAATAACACTACGTATTCCGTCTGACACAACCTGTATATCTTATTTTTTCAAATATTACATGCTTCGATCAAGCCGATCATAATCAGGTGTTTGTTTTTACAAAAACCTAGAACTCAAAGTAAAAACGTAAAATTTGGAGAGATCTCACAAGTGACATAAAACATAAAATCAGTGACAAACTTGTTTTGGTGCATTTGTTGGTGTGAATTAATCAATTGTACAAAAATTCACGGTAAATATAAAGTGAAGTTCAGTGACGCTCAACAAGCAAAAACAGTCTATAAAATCTAGGAGTCACCTTCAAATTTTAGGCGACAGAACGGTAATATGAAGCAAGTAACATATTAATGACCCATACTTCTAAAGTGACATGTGAACCTGACTGGTCCGTGCATGTGAACTGATACATATTTTTGTACGTAAAAAAACAAACATCATTAATTATTCAATATAGTTTTCTCAGGCGCACAGCCGCGTCAATTCGTTTGAATACAACGTTTCGGGGAGTAGCTCCGTCCCCATCCTCAGGCAAAACTGTTAACAGTTAACAGCCCGTCCACCAACTTAACTGTTTGGGCACTACAAACCGGTCTGATTCTCCCTGCCGCGCCAGGTAGAAAAACACGGGACAGACGAGTTGTATGTTAAATCAGTTTTGCCTGAGGATGGGGACGGAGCCAGTCCCCGAAACGTTGTATTCAAACGAATTGACGCGGCTGTGCGCCCGAGAAAACTATATTGAATCATGTCGCCGCGAAAGTTTTAAAACTTATATCAGTAATTATGCTGAAAATGTTACGGGCCAGTGTACAAAATTTAGCTTCCCCTGGCGACCAGACGCTTGTGATTTGTACACCCCTTCTTGTGGTTATTTGAGAGAGAAATTTCAACAAACTTATTCTGGCAAAGACGTACACAAATTAAGACAGATACCGTTCGTGGAACCTCTGTCACTCTGTCTCTAGCATGTACAGTATCTATGATTCTACATGCACTGTTGATGTAAACACTCCTCAGACTAGACTGCAAATATGATTACTGTATACATCGGAAAGCAAGTACTTGGGCACGTTCCAGTGGAGTTCCAAGTACTCGTATATGACATGAATCACTAACTTTACGAAAACGTGGAGAATAAATTTACATATATTAGACATTAACGATTTTATACACTGGGGAAAGACACATTTATGTTGCTTTTTGGCACTGCCATGTTAGGCAGGCCGAGTTATATATTTATGTAGGGTTATATATATATATATACATCCATACAAGTTTTTATCTCTAAATTTAGATCTTAATGCAGTTACAGGATTACACTGCGAAACTTTGGGGGCGCGATTTCAGGCGAAAGGGTCAGACAATTCTCTTATCAATTCGGGACGACAGATAACGCATTAAGTTCGCTCGATGGTTGCGCTGCGTGGAACACTCCGTACATGCACCGATATGTCACATAATATTCCTTTTGAATATTGCTATATGTAATCAAAATATTGTACCTGCATTTATCATATAAATAAACCTTTGTGTCGTATAACCAAAGTAAACGATATACAGATTCAAGAAATATCTGTGTTACGTAAGGTTATTCTAAAGCTTTCTGCTTGTTACGAGCTGTGATAGCTCAGTCACTTTAGTCAGAAGGCTCAGTCACTTTAGTCAGAAGGCTCAGTCACTTTACTCAGAAGGCTCAGTCACTTTAGTCAGAACGCTCAGTCACTTTAGTCAGAAGGCTCAGTCACTTTAGTCAGAAGGCTCAGTCACTTTAGTCAGAAGGCTCAGTCACTTTAGTCAGAAGGCTCAGTCACTTTAGTCAGAAGGCAAAGGGTCGGACGACCGAGGAATCGGTTTATATTTCCGGCAAGAGTAGCGATTTTGGAATTCCCCAGTCATCAGATCGACTCTCGTACCCTCCCAGCCTCCTATTGAGCAGGTATCGTGGGCCCTTCCACAGGTATTAAAGCAGGCGGGGCGTTAAAATAACCCATTACCCATATATAGTTCCAGAATAGGTGGATCTATACACCCATTCCTCCATACATTTTCTTGAAGAGCTGTTTTTTTAAGCACAAGACACACATTCACCTAACTACTCACATGACATGCTGCCAATACCATGTCCTTCAGATTCCCATATTCTGTGTATTTTAGTACACACTGCAGCCTACTTGACAGTACAGACCATAAAATCGGTTCATTTTGTTCCTACACTGACAGACTATTGTATTTTACAGCTGAATTCGGAGTACTCAGAAAATACCCGTTGATGGAAGTACTGTTAATGTCAGATCTGTCGGCGAGGGGTTTCAACATTCTAATTGTTCGCCTTTCAGTTCTCTATGTATTACTGGACAGCCAAACACACTTTAGCAAATAAAGGAACATAAACATGTAGAGTGACATCATTATCAGCAGAGACACGGAGGTCAGTCTTTGAGACCTCTCTTACTATTCTACATCAAAAGCATCTACATAATTATTTTGAAGAAGCCTGGGGTGAGATAAAGAAGGTCACAGGGATTTTGCTGCTCATTTATACAGTTATTTCGCTTGTAGCAGTCTATAAACTTAATATATGACGAGTTCTTTCATTAAATGTCCTTGGCGTATTTCATATTTAGGATTCCTACGTTTAACAACTCAAAGCCAGTGAATCTAGTTACTCTGGGCATTTAAATGGTTTTACAAACATTTGTAGACGCTGACATAAAACGCTGTGAAGAAGCGAAATTAAATGACCACGTTTGACCAGCTTCCAAAATTAAGGATAAATATGAGGTTCTGACAGCGTTGTTGATGGAGATTCAAGACTTTTGGAAAATTGTTACCGAGAATTGTTCTATTGTTTTGGGACTGCTTCACCTAAAATACTAAGGCTGTACAATCCTTCGAAACGTCGGGAACTATTTGCCCAACGACACAACGTCACATCCCAGAAGATATGAATCCTCAACAAGACCTAAGTTCAGCTGCCTCTGGTGGTTGAAAGGCGAGCAAACCGAATTTTCGAGAACCATCTCTGTTCTGGTCATCGGAACACTGAATAACTAGAATATGAATGTACATATATACATACGTATATATGCATACATATGTGTACATATACAGTCAAACTCGGTTATAACTTCATGAAAGTGGCTGTTTTTTGACGTTATAAACGAGTGTCGTTTTAACCGAGGAGTAAAATGTTATGGTTAAAACTGAGGAATAAATTGGTAACACAATATCTGACTTAAATTAAGTTATAGACCAACCGATGCACACTAAAACCACTTTTTTAAGTAGCTTTATTATTAAAATTGTTAAAAATTGTACCCCTACACGTGTTTCGATCCTAGGATCATCGTCAGGGGGGTTTTTTTGCTAAAAGCTACAGTCACTTCAACACATGATTTAAAATATTCTATCTGCACTTTAAAACATAAGTTAAAATCTTTTAAAAAGATTCGTTAAAGGTTGTAAAATTATAAAAGCACTGTAGATGGTAGATTGTGGAACTGCTGGCGTGTGGGATCGTGGTATTAAAAGCATATGAAGTGCTTTTGCATGGAGCGGAGTGTACTACGTGTTGTGCGGTGAGGAGTACTATTTACTATTTTAATAATAAAGCTACTTAAAAAAGTGGTTTTAGTGTGCATCAGTTGGTCTGTAACTTAATTTAATATGACGAAGATGCACGGTGGCAACAGTGTGAAAATAATATCTGACGTTATAGTCAAGGTATCGCATAAACCGATGTCGTTTTAACCGGGTTCAACTCTATGTGAATAATGAGGATATCAGTGTATATATATAATTATATTGATATCCTAGATATTCAGTGTCCCGGTGACTTTTGTTTACTCGCCTTTCAATCACGTGGCGAAACTGCTAGCCCGATAAAATTATTTTGAATTTTGTCGCCGTGATGGCTTCAAATTACATATCCTGAAAATCAACATAAATGACATGAAACAAACAAACTAGCAGTGTAGAAGCGAACGTAAAACGAAACACAGGAGTATGAAAATCACAGGAAATTAATGTTTATAAAGATTGAAGCGAAGGCCTACTTATAAGGCTCGAGTGTATGTTACAGAGTTCTGGAACTTATTTCATTAATTTATAGCACGTCATGTACTAGCACCAAGAAAATTAACACAATTTTATGACCGTCTAAAAGACTTGATGAATAACTTAAAAACGTCTTAAAACGGAGATCTCGAGAGGTCTGACGTTTAGACCAGTGACTGGAATTTACATTTTAATAGACCCTCCAATATTCGTTATTAAATTTTCGTTGTATTACTTTTTATTATTTTCCTGATAAAATATAACCCTGTATAAGGTGGCGACAGGATACAGGACATTCTAAATTTGCATGAACATTTTCTTTGTTGTACATTTTTTGAGAAGAGAAAATGATAAAAATGTATAAGGTTTTAATAATGTTGACATCGCTTAAAAATCGATCGGTGTAAAGAGGAGTATGTCAGTCAAGCTGAATAGAAGAAATGAGCAGAACACGTAGAATGGGGCGTTGCGGTGTTGCCAGATTACAGATTAAGGTTGGGCACTTGGATGACATGCATTGCTTCATAGATGGCACTTCTATCTTGGTCAAAATAAAATCAATCTCATTATATAATTGTCAGACTGTGTATAAAACGTACATTTCTATAAACATAAATATGTGGCACTACACCGTAAAATTATTTCACATCAAACCCATTACACAATAAAATCCCCAAAATTAAAGAAAGACCAATAAAACCAATTACAATTCTCTGGGTCGTGCATTACAAATGAAAAGCCGAGGACTAACCTCATTACAAATGTCCCGGTGTGCAACATATTTTGTTACCTGTCCATAAAAAGTGTAAATTCCACTTCCAGACAGCAATGGTGCTACTGAGACTGTAACTTTTATTTCATACAATATAATTCCAGAGGGAATAAGACCTGGCTAGAACCAGAATAATATCTAAGCGAAATCTGTAGTTTATTTAACAGGCAACATTAAACATAATACTTTAGCGAAACTTGCAATAACCCTTTGTAGTTTTTGTTTGTTGTTCTTTGCAATAACCCTTTGTAGTTTTGTTTGTTGTTCTTTGCAATAACCCTTTGTATTTTTTGTTTGTTGTTCTTTGCAATAACCCTTTGTAGTTTTTGTTTGTTGTTCTTTGCAATAACCCTTTGTAGTTTTTGTTTGTTGTTCTTTGCAATAACCCTTTGTATTTTTTTTTGTTGTTCTTTGCAATAACCCGTTTAAAACGCACCTGTTTTCTTCATCTTACATTCACCGTGCATTTCCAATTAAATATTTAACAACCAACTAAATGCACAGTTTATTTAAAACTATTTTGTAGTTTTCTTAGATTCCCCTATATATGTTTCGGTCTGATTTCAGACCATCTTCAGGGGGTCATAAACTACACTAGTTTTGTAGTTTAGTACTGTAGTTTATGACCCCCTGAAGATGGTCTGAAATCAGACCGAAACATATGTAGGGGAATCTAAGAAAACTACAAAATAGTTTTAAATAAAATGGCATTTAGTTGGTCGTACCTGTTTTATTTATTTAACGATGCTGTCTGTAGCTCAGATCACACAGCGTCGAAGTTTTGTAAGACAAATGAATAATGAATTGTAAAGGTAGAGACAGTGAGAAGAGCCCACAAAATTTGCTTGGGCTGACTTAAGGAAGGCTAAAATGAATATCAACCAGACTTCCGGTTGAATTTTGATATAACGCTCAACACCAGCTCTGTCAGCTAGCTGTGAAAGGGTTTGAATATCTCCAAACACGGCGGTTAATATATGCACCACCTACTTCGGAATTAAAAGGCACTTAACGTTTTGTCCACTCAGTGTAATTACGTGCTTCGTATAACTCTTTTCACCATCTGTTACCACTTCCCACAGCAGCGTTAAATGGTTGAATTTTGTTTGTTCCTTTATTTACTGTAAACTAAGAACACCAGCTTCTAACATTTTTCACATGACAGTCCGAGTTTTAAAAGGAACAACTTTGTAAGTCGACTTTTAACTTATCATAAATTACTATTCAATCATAACATACCATTTCCACCAATTTTAAAGAAATACTTGCCACGAAATGTCTTTCTAATTTTGTATGGGCGCAAAGGACAAATAAAGCACACCGGTGCGAGTGTAAGTATAGATGAGCTGTGTTTTTCTACGATTTATATAACGACATACAGTGTGTCCACAAAGTCCCTTCGGGGTTTTGAAAAATTGTGGCGCGCAAACAAATTGAGCTAGCCACATTCGGTTTGCGGCAGATTACAGTGAAACTCTGGAAGACCCGTATCAGGAATGCGATCTCGGCTATTCCAGCGGACATGCTCCACAGAACATGGCAGGAGCTCGAATATCGTCTGGACGTTCTCCGTGCTACCAAGGGAGCCCACATCGAGGTCTACTGAGGTCAGTAAAAAACTTCCACAGTTTCACTGTAATCTGCCGCATTACTGTATTTCTTACTGCACAACAAAGGCCACACACAACACGATGACTACAGTGAATGGTTAATGAATAGGCTGTGAAAGGAAGCGACTGCTGTCTACTTCAAGATGCTCTAGTGAGGGAATGAGGAAGTTCGTTATAATCTTTGACAGTACAAAATAGCTCTCCGTGGAGGATCTAACAGGAAACATTCCAAATATGGAAGACAGGATGTAAAAGTTAACAACTCGATGCATGATTTTCAACTATTTAATATGCAAAAATTCATTCCTATCTCACAGTATACGTAGCAGGTCTCCACTGCAATTACCAAGAGTTGTAGCTTTTTAAGAAAATAATTTACATTAATTCTGAGAATCAACACACAGCGACTTTGTAATTTCCGCTTCTCGCCAAACACGATAATGAAAGAACAAGGGAGGATGAGACGCGATGGGCATGTTGCAAGTGTAATGAATGAATAATAGCGGTAGATTTATCTTTTTGAATTTTGATTTTAGGTTTAAATTTTGAGTTAGGTATTTGGTTGAATGTTGCTGACATTGCCACTAGAGGTTATTACCTGCAGTGCAGTGAACGTTGGTTCACCGCACTTCGAAGTATGCTGAGGCGGGAATTACTTAATTGTTTATATAAGGAGATTCCGCGAGGCAAACGTCCTCATTCACGTTTCAGAAATTTTGTAAAGACGACATTAAGCTCCTGCAAGTTACTTCGGCTATGATTATAAATACTGGTTTATGGCTGTGCGTGCAAGGTAAGTGAGCTGTATTGAATTTTATATTTGCTTTGAAAACGATTACTGGAACGGAGCACTTTTGGTGTTTTAATACTTTGGTGATAGAATTTGAAATTCTAAATTTGTTTAGCAACGCGGCGTTAAAATTCATTAAGAGGGCAAGCAGTTAATTTAACCTTTATGTGGCAATTTAACTGTGAAGTTGTTAATTAAGTTTTATTGTAAATTTATTTATTTTGTATATAATACAGGTTATGTTATTTAAACTTTAAATCGACTGTATTATTTGATACGTTGACAATTACCTGTGGGGCGTATCGAGCAAGGTGTAGGCTACTGTTCGCCTACTGGTGGCAGCGAAATTAGAAATAGGGAATCCAGCGATTGCCTTATCGGTCGCTACCGATAGAACCTGCTTCAGAGAATTGAGCTGTAGGGTAGCAACACTCTGGGGCAGGCACTACACAAGCATGGGAGAAAAGACAAACTCATATAGGGTCGTGACTAGAAAATCTGGAAGGAAAGAAGCTAATTGGAAGATTTAGGCCTACAAATATTGAAATTTGATATTAAGATAGATCTTAAACAAATACGACCAAGTCATAATATCCAACACAGAAGATAGCCTACAGAAAGCTGTGCATTAACTAAATCAAATAATAACATAACACGGTCTAACTATGTAATCTGTGGTCTTTTGGGTAATTACACGTCGTCGTGTGGTAATTATTTACCACACGACGACGTGTAATTACCCAAAAGACCACAGATTACACCAACATCGCGGCGGAAGCCTAAAATCACGGTCTAACTATATCTGTACAAAAAACAAAATCGATGGCATTTAAAGGACAAGAGACAGAAGTAACATTGTAATAGGTAACAAAATTATAGAACAAGCAAATTGTTTAACTATTTAGGAAACTTGATGTCCTATTAAAAAAGAAGTGGACATTAATAACAAATGAAACAACTATTTGAAAATAACAGACATTATATACAATGTGTTTAGACCACAGAAACCCCTAAAGAAAACAAGAATAAAATTATACAACACAATACACTAGTCCTTCCATCTCTGGTATACGGCAGTGAAAATTGGACCATTAAAGCAAGAGACGCAAGAAGAATAACAGCAGAAGAGATGAAATATACGAGAATAACAGCAGGATACACTTGGACAGATCATAAAACAAATACAGAGACTGCAAAGGAATTAAATATAACCCCAGTTTAGGAAAAATACAGGACTACAAGAGAAATTGGATACAGCATGTAAATAGAATGCCTCGTAACAGATTATACAGGATAATAAAATAACTACAGATCAAAAGGCAGAAGGAAGCAGGAAAGACCATTGAAGAGACTTCTGGATGTGTGAGACTGGAATTGGTCAACAGATGGCCGAACTGCATGACAGCTACATGACGATGATAATAGTTATGGTGGTGGTGATGACATAAATAGGATAAAAGGATGTAAATTGGATTCATCCGGCTCAAGACTAATCAGCATTTTGCTCTTGTAAAGCGGTAATGAAGTAGAGGTTTTCAAAACAAATGTCAGATCTCACAATCTGTTAGCTTCTCATAAATGACCGTACACACGCAGTCAGGTGCTGTGTCAGATTTAACGCAAAGTACACGTGCAAGCCTATTTGTGTCAGTTGTGTACAGAATGAAATTTATAGGCTTACCAAGGTCACGGTCAGCAGACGTACAACAATACGCAGTTTGGTAGACAGGCTGTCTGAATCATTGCCATATACGCACCAAACCACACGGTGTCACATCCCAGAAGACCATAGTCTTGACTTTACAGACGTGAAACATCAAACCTCGCTCGCCTTAGCATTCGCAATGAAACATCCGAAGAGAACCGTGTGCCATATCTTCACCTTAAGACCTCTCGTGTTCTACATGTCTGTCTGTCTGTCTGTGCACAGCCATCCTCGTCCGTGAGTGCGTTCGGACGACAGCTGAAATTGCCGGTTAATATACGTCACTTTTAGAACTCGACGGTCAAGCGCCCACTCAAGCAAGAAGTCACGAACAGGAGGACATTTCTCTTCCTTTTCTTTTTTTCCTTTTCACACTGAACTTTCCACTCATCATTATACAGTGTGTCCACAAAGTCCCTTCGGGGTTTTGAAAAATTGTGGCGCGCAAACAAATTGAGCTAGCCAAATGCGGTTTGCGGCAGATTACAGTAAAACTCTGGAAGTTTTTTACTGACCTCAGTAGACCGCTGGAATAGCCGAGATCGCATTCCTGATACGGGTCTTCAGGTCATCAAGTCATCTGTTGGCGGCAAAAAAAACTTCCAGAGTTTCCCTGTAATCTACCGCGAACCGCATGTGGCTAGCTCAATTTGTTTGCGCGCCACAATTTTTCAAAACCCCGAAGGTACTTTGTGGACACACTGTATTATGGCGAATCCCCTTCTATAATACTCAAGAGTGTCATGCTTAGCGGTTTACAAGACAAACAGTTGGGCACCAAGTACACATAACATAGCCAGATTACAGCACTGCGACAGATTATATCAAAGCTTGATTTGCTCTAATAATAAGAAAATAACGACGAAAAAAGGGCCGTGGAGTAGCGCGTGGCGATAATAACAGATAGTACCACAGAATCGATAATAATCGATAGTGATCGAGAGTAGCAGCTCGGCCGTAGAGTAACGCTTCACAATAAAAATCGACAGTAATTAAAAACAGCTGTGGATATGTTACACGTTGTAGCTGTACGTAAAGTGAGAGTCTTTGCTAGGCCGGACAAATACCAAATAGTAATGGATACAGTCTGATTCGAGCTGCACTTAAAGCACCGGTTTTATCAGAGCAACATAAAATTCGCATGACAAATTATAATGTACAGCCACTGATACTAAATTTAATCGCAATCAGTTCAGAAGTTCGCACGAGTGGTATATGTAGAAGCACAGTCGGACAAACAGAACCTCTCACTACGGGTTCACACAACGTTTTTCGTTCGCCAAATAAACAGTTCATTCATGTTCAACAAAACACACACAGCAGATGTGGAAGACAGCATTTTATGAGTTTACCCCCTTGAGGCAATATATTATTACATCTGTGAACCTGTGGGATAAGAGAGGAAATGGAATTGGTTTTATCCCAAAGGGTGCAGTCATTTATACGTTTTTCTGAAGGAGAAATGTGAAATGATCCTGCTGACCGGAAGTCAGCTATCCTACTGTGGCCCTGGTATCGTCCAAATATACGGTGCAATTATTTTGCGGCCACAGATTCGCACTTACCAACATCCTTCCTCCTTACCGAACCCTAACTGCCGTCCATTACAGTCTTCTTATCAAATCCGTGAATTTAAGAGAGAATTACAGAAACATTTACAATAAGTACGACTATATACAGGCCTTTATATTTCTAAGTATACAGGGGACTCTTTGACAGGGGGTAAAGCGGCCGGGACGTGAAGATGTTTACCCCCTTTCGTCTATTGTCGAAGGTTAAGATTACTTGGAGTTATACTCCCATTCCCCAATATACCTTTATGAAGTAGATCTTAATTAAGCATCGATCGTAAATTTAACAATTCAGCTCGATCTAGTGAAGCGGTTGAGAATGGAGCTATACCTCTACTCACCCCTATACGCCTTCATGCTATGTAGAGTGACAACTTTACCTTCAACAACTTTAAATATTTCTGTACATATACTTTCCTATATTACTCGCATTTCATATAAATAATAAATGTATGTATTAGTGAATTTTATTCTAATTTCACAGTGCGTTTTTACTAATTAATGTTTTAACACCAATTAAATACAATTTTATTTTTAAAAAGACCTTAGTAAGTTATTCTATAATCACCGTGCATCTTTTCACAGTCACTATTTACATACACCAACTGGATGCAACTTTATTTAAAAAAAACTGTATAGTTTTTTAAAACATTTAAAAACTTTATAAAACCCGACATATGTTTCGGCTCTTATAGAGCCATCTTCAGGGGTTTATTGTCGTTAAAACTGTATATATTAACACGTCTTTTTCATTGGTTCACATTTTGGCAAGGTTTTTTTTTTCACTTTTCCACTGCTCGGTATGCACAGACACTATTTGTTATTTGTACTAAAATAATATGTTAATGTTTTCGTAGGTATTATATTTGATGCATGGTGCTGGTTTATCTTGTTCTTTGGGTCGTATTTTTCATGGTGTAGGCTGTACCGTTTGTGTGTGCGTCTGATACTGCCAAAAAGTGAACCAATGAAAAAGACGTGTTAATATATGCAGTTTTAACGACAATAAACCCCTGAAGATGGCTCTATAAGAGCCGAAACATATGTCGGGTTTTAAAAAGTTTTTAAATATGTTTTAAAAAACTATACAGTTTTTAAAATAAAGTTGCATCCAGTTGGTGTATGTAAATAGTGACCTAAGTAAGGTTTTCTTAAAACATTTGTATAACCCCTACACATGTTTCGGCTTCAAAGTTGCATTTATTCTGTATTTGATGGCTGCGTTTTTGTTGTTGTGGCTCCTTTCGTTGTCCCGTTGACTTTGAAGCCGAAACATGTGTAGGGGTTATACAAATGTTTTAAGAAAACCTTACTTAGGTCTTTTTCAAAATAAAATTGCATTTAGTTGGTGTTAAAACATTAATTACGTATTAGTGATATTGGCAACAGAATTGAAAGAGTAAATATAATACCTTATATTTTAACCAAATTCTTATATAAGAAAAAATCTATGTTGAACACATCAACCAAGAACTCAAAAAATCTATGTTGAACACATCGACCAAGAACTCAAATTCTTATATAAGAAAAAATCTATGTTGAACACATCAACCAAGATCTCAAAAAATCTATGTTGAACACATCAACCAAGAACTCAAATTCTTATATAAGAAAAAATCTATGTCGAACACATCAACCAAGAACTAAAAAAATCTATGTTGAACACATCAAACAAGAACTCAAATTCTTATATAAGAAAAAATCTATGTTGAACACATCAACCCAGAACTCAAAAAACGTATGTTGAACACATCAACCAAGAACTCAAATTCTTATATAAGAAAAAATCTATGTTGAACACAACAACCAAGAACTCAAAAAATCTATGTTGAACACATCAAACAAGAACTCAAATTCTTATATAAGAAAAAATCTATGTTGAACACAACAACCAAGAACTCAAAAAATGTGTTGAACACATCAACCAAGAACTCAAATTCTTATATAAGAAAAAATCTATGTTGAACACAACAACCAAGAACTCAAAAAATCTATGTGGAACACATCAACCAAGAACTCAAATTCTTATATAAGAAAAAATCTATGTTGAACACATCAACCAAGATCTCAAAAAATGTATGTTGAACACATCAACCAAGAACTCAAATTCTTATATAAGAAAAAATCTATGTTGAACACATCAACCAAGAACTATAATAAAAATCTATGTTGAAACATCAAACAAGAACTCAAATTCTTATATAAGAAAAAATCTATGTTGAACACATCAACCCAGAACTCAAATTTAAAAGTAATCTTGTGAAAACATCAACCAAGAACTCAAATTCTTATATAAGAAAAAATCTATGTTGAACACATCAACCAAGAACTCAAAATTCTTATGTATGAAAAGTAAAATAAAACCTTCAACTATATAATGAAAAACACATGTTGAAAACAACAGGTTTAGGACACAAAAAATTTTTAAAGGGACTCAACAAAGAACACATACTTCTTATATAAGTAGTGATAAACATCTATGTTGCACTGAACAGAAACAAGAACTCAAAAATTTAGTGGAACAATCCATAATATATTAGAAACTGTAATAATTTTTTGCATAAATACAAAATCATGAACACATCAACCAAGAACTCAAAAAATGTATGTTGAACACATCAACCAAGAACTCAAATTCTTATATAAGAAAAAATCTATGTTGAACACATCAACCAAGAACTCAAATTCTTATATAAGAAAAAATCTATGTTGAAAACATCAACCAAGAACTCAAATTCTTATATAAGAAAAAATCTATGTTGAACACATCAACCAAGAACTCAAATTCTTATATAAGAAAAAATCTATGTTGAACACATCAACCAAGAACTCAAATTCTTATATATGAAAGAGTAAAATAAACACCTTCTCAACGATAATAATGAACAAACACACAGTATGAATAACAACAGGGTTTAGGGACACAAGGGACGAAATTTTTAAAGGGGATCTCAAAGAAACAGCCCGTGACTGTATTGAGTAAGTGAAGTGTAGCTGATGACACACACTAGTGGAATTTGCTCTGAACATGGTAATAAATACAAATAAGTTTACTTCCAACTAATCCATAATAATATTAAAAACTGTAATGAATGTATTGCAACAAATACAACGGAAATATTCTTTGACTAATTAAACGACTATCAGCTTCGAAACAAGTAACGTATTGAGTAGATTATGTCGGATTTGGTTATGATAAAGTGAGAATCACGTCAGATTGGATTTGTTTACGTGACATTCGATTTGATTAAGTTGGCTCAGTAAAGATTATGTTGACTCCATGATTCTGAAGTTCCTTGAAAGTATTCAGGCATGCATTTTTAAATATGGAGTTTTCCATAATCCGGTTTGATAACCGATATTCATGAAGATAACTCACGTGTGTCACGTGTGTGGTCCCTGAGTAGCGATGTACTCTTCACAAACCCCACACATAATGCAGCATACTGCACTCGACAGAATACTTCCTGATTACGGCGATGACGCAGGACACATTCCTGTAATTAGTCGGTTATATCGCCTGTTAACCCCTCACAATTTGGGTCAACTATACCCCAGGGTGTGGCAGTGCGGTCTAAGGCGTGGGTCTGCGGCCGCTCGCTTACTAGATTATGGGTTCGAATCCCACCGGAGGCATGGATGTCTGTCTGTTGTGAGTGTTGTGTGTTGTCAGGTAGAGGTCTCTGCGACGAGCTGATCACTCGTCCAGAGGAGTCCTACCGAGTGTGATGTGTCTGAGTGTGATCGTGAAGCCTCGAAAAATGAGGCGGCCTAGGTCCCCAAGGGGCTGTAGAGCCATTGGAAAAAAAAATACCCCAGCGTGCGTGGCCGCGCGGTCTAAGGCGTGGGTCTACGGCCGCTCGCTTACTGGGATCGTGGGTTCGAATCCCGCCGGAGGCTTGGATGTTTGTGTGTTGTGAGTGTTGTGTGATGTCAGGTAGAGGTCTCTGCGACGGGCTGGTCACTCGTCCAGAGGAGTCCTACCGAGTGTGATGTGTCTGATTGTGATCGTGAAGCCTCGAAAAATGAGGCGGCCTAGGCCCCAAGGGGCTGTCGAGCCATTGAGAAAAAAATACCCCAGGATGCATTCATGTCTCTATATGGAGTAATGAAAGGTGTTTTCTATAAACAGTAAGTCTGTTGTTACGTGCCTCTAGGCTGGAGTTTATTTCACCCCAGGTGAACAGAAACTGCCGTATGCAGCATAACGCCACCTTTATGTGCCTGTGCGGGGATATTTGATTTGCATCACCTATATACACTGACCAAGTACTGCCTCATGCGTTCTATTTAACAATTATCACAAAACACAGACTGTCCCCGTGTTTATGATGAATCGCTTTAAGCTTTATTGGCAAATTGTCAGCGAGGATCACGTGAAACTCAAAATGCAAAGTCCTTAAGCTTGTTTCAAACGTTACATATTATTGAGAAAACGTGCAAAAACATTAATGTCACTGTGCTACTGGCAACATTTATAGTTTTTCAAATCCGCGAGTATATGTTGGGCATGATACAAAAAATAAAATGAAGACGGAGGTATACTCAGCTCCCCAAAGGTCATATTACACCTACCTCACACACTGCACACTGTCCAATGAGACAAAGGTATAACAAATCAACCATTATCACAAACCTTTAGAGAAATACAAGTAAATCAGTATTACCGTATATTCTCGAATCTAATCCGCACCTTTTTTACAGTTTTAGAGGGCTAAAAAATCAGATGCGGATTAGATTCGCGTGCGGATTAGATTCACGGTCTAGAGCTGGATTTTGGAAAAATGATTGAGCTGCTGTACGTGCCGTAAGAACAATACAATAAAATAATCTATTATTTTATACAATAATCTATTATTTTATCTATTATATAGTGGCCACTGTGATTTAAACTGTTGAAAATATACGACAGACCTGTAATGAACCTTCACTTGACGACATGCTGTACTTAAGCACGCCGGGATAGCTCAGTCGGTACAGCGATTCGCCGCGGGTTGCAAGTTCTGAGGTTTGAATCACGGCGAGGGGAAGAGATTTTTCGTTTTCCGCACCCATTCAGACCGGTCCTGGGGCCCACCCAGCCTCCTATACAACGGGTACCGTGTCTCTGTCTCGGAGGTAAAGCGGCCGGGATGTGGCTTTCACCAAGCATCCCCACCTAGCGCCGAGGTTAAAGAATAAAGTTATACATATACTCCACGTCTGTGCCTTCATGGCCTGTCGCAGGGCGAATACCTTTCTAAACATTTTCAAAACTAAACAAGCAGGCTTATTCCGAAATGGAAGATTATGGAAATAAACTGAGTCATTCCAAAGAACGTGTTTGATCCATCTGCAGACGAAGCCCAACACTCGTATAGCCTCCTTTCGTGACGACGTCAGTAAAACACTCTGATATTAGCGTCCGTACCAAAAGGTACAGCAATCCTATTACAGGCCTCGACAGGCTGGTTGAGGTTCCAGGAGGTCGAGGCTCCCATATTTCCAGACATCGACACATGAAGGTGGTAAGGTTATCAGCCCTATGCACCGGCCGCCTTTACCTCCCAAGGAAATAATCCTGGTACTCATTTCTGTTAGAGGCTGAGTCGTCTCCAGGGTCATATTGCGACCGAAAGGATTATGTCTTTATGACATCATCGGGAATCGAACCCGCTACCTTGCGGCTTGTAGAGCAGTGCCTCAACCAACTGCGCCACCGCGTGACCCCCGCGTCCCTACTAGACATCTCAAGTATACAGAACACAAGGCATCGATTAGGAAACTCATTATCAGCGGTAGGCCAGACCAAAATTTTAGTGCCGTTTGCCTCTGCAACTTGACGACACAAAGTAAGGCAGAGAGGTGCGTCTGGTAGACGCCGCAAAGACCAGCAGCCACCACAGCTACCGCTGCGACACCTACAAAAACAACTACATCTGGTCGCTTTACTGTATCAGTTTTGCACAGAATTCCGAGAAGCCGCTCTGTAGCTATTTTCCAAATTAGTTTCACTGAAACGAATAGCAAAACATATTGTTTCCATACTTTTTATTATTTTTTTTTCGGAAGGAATGAAATCCCTTGAGAAGCGACAGAAAGAAAGGAAAGAAAAAAACTTTCCTCTCATCCAAGAATGTCGCCCTAAGAACACAGAGGCAACGGCAATGAGAATCCTTAACAGAAAAGGAAAGGGGAGTTAAATGCGAGAGACAAATTTTGTGAAATTCGAAATTGCATTTTATCTCAATTGAAAGCGAGCCACGAATAACTGAATCAGATGATTCATGGTTATCGTCAGACAAACAGCGCGAATAAGCCAATTATATAAAGAGGTCTCACCACAATCCTTTTCTTTTCATTTTCATGGTTATCGTCAGACAAACAGCGCGAATAAGCCAATTATATAAAGAGGTCTCACCACAATCCTTTTATTTTTAACTTCCATTTTACTTTATTCCGATCGTGAAATATGTTCTGAAATTTGGACATAAATCAAAAAGCTGGCATGACAAGCTACACTGACCCACATTAACACGGTTTGTAATGCGGAGAAACAAACCTAAAGGAGACATCAATTTAGAAGGAAGTAAACACGTGAACTAGCAGTCATAACTTAAACATGAGTATCTGATAATCCATTGCCATAAACAAAATTTAGTAACTAAGACATCCAAGAGATTTATCAGTTCTTATATATATAATATCGCAATTAGACAAAATATTACTATACCTCAATCCAGTGGTATTCAACCTGGGGTACGCGAAGACAATTAACAGTTGACTGACTCGTGTTTGTCTCAGTTTAAGTCCTTTAAAGCAGTGGTATTGTACCTGGGGTATGCGTACCCCCGAGAGTACGCGAAGACATCTTAGGGGGTACGTAAAATTAAAAAATAAATATATTATTTCATGATAAACACTGAATAATCAGGGCCAGATTTAGGGTTAGCCACAAGAGACCCGGACGTAAGGACATGCAATTTGGGAGCGCCATTTTTTTCCTCTCTCTCTCCTTTTTGCGATTCTCATCTGGGCGGCTAGTTTCATTTTATCCCACATAGTGCGTTGGAACGTGACTGAATACTATTGGGCGGGATTAACGTCTTCCCTAAAACTGTTTTTCACTTCTTTTAACCACGCACTGAACCTACTTCAAAATACTGTTGTGGCAACAAACAAACAAACAGACACACTTCATATTACCGTGCTCTTTGACAATTGCCGCTGCCGGCAAGAGAAACATAGGAAGTGGTTGCTGGTTTATGACTCCGAAACACCGAATTATATTTTTGTAAAAACACAAAAACATTTTGACTGGCCTTGCTCCATAACAGGTCAGAATCACATTAATTATAATTAATAAAATATTTAATCATATAATTTTGCTTTCCTAAAATACCTTTGTTCCTTTATTAATTTTTATATCATAGGAAATAATATATTTGTTATTTAATAGCTTGATTCTCATTTTTCTCATTTAAAACTTATTATTTAGTACATTATTTTGGATGTAATTTATTTAACTTATTTTAGATGTAGATTATAGACTGTGTATAACTTGAATTATGCACCAACAGCTTTGGGGGTACAAAGTTGAAGAGAAATTATATCTGGGGGTACGCGAACAAAAAAGGTTGAATACCGCTGCCTTAATCGGTTTATGCTCTTTCAAATCCTCCATTCGCCAAGCCCGTTTTAACATTACACTCCTCCAATATTATTAATATTATTATCATCATAATTTCTTTCAAGATGGCGACATCAATGAGATTTACGTACCCAAAATTCTATGCAAATTTTCTGCTCTTATGATAAAGAAATGAGAAACAAGGATTAAAGGAAAAGAACGACACAATAAATAAATAAATAGCAATATAAAATAAAATGAAAGTTTACATTGTGGTCTTCTGCGTTATGCATTCCTGTAGTCCTTTACATGGTTAGCATCGTTTCGGAGGTACCAGCCGCCTCAATGTTTATGAGAGACCTGGTACTTCCGAAACGCAGGTAAGCATCTACATGTTTAATAGCTTCACAAAGACATTAACACAATGTAAATTGTGGCTGCAATAAAAATGTAAACCCCATATTGGAAGCCATAAACAAACAAGCAACAAACATTCCAAGCAGAACCCAAAGCCTCTCTCCTGATACGCAGAGGTCCATTCCTGCATATCTCATAACAATACTCGCGTTGATTTATTTTAATTTTCAAAGAACTTTTTCGTAAATACGGATAAAGTATGTTAAAAATGTTCGATATAACCTAAGAAAGTTAGCGTCGTTGTATTTGTAACTTTTCATATACAAATAAAATTTTAAACGTAATTTTTGAAATATGTTCATGACATATCTGTGTACCGAATTTCACACGTCTAGCTTCAACGGCTTGTTGATTATCGGCATTAAACGAGCAGGACCGCCATCTTGGTATTTTAGAGAAACATTTTGTTCTTCTTGGCGCAACAGCCCCTGGAGAGCCAGGGCCTCCTGATTATCGAGACTTCACGATCACAGACACACCACACTCGGTAGGACTCCTCTGGAAGAGTGATCAGCCCGACGCAAAAACCTCTACCTGGTAACACACAACCCTCAAAATCCCCCTAAGCGAAAGGCCGCAGATCCACGCCTTAGACCGCGCGGCCACTGAAATAGGTTTACAGAAATATTACCTTAACAAAATTTGCAAATTTTCCGAGGTCAATTAACACACATCATTTCAGAACCTCATATTCGTAGAAGGGAAAATTCCTGTTCTCGCCACGAAGACATAGAAGGGGAATAGACGTAGAGTCCAATTGATTCTTAATTTCGGCACTAGATAGAGGTGAGTGGTGAACTTCACGCCCCGGCCTCTTTACACCCTCGAAAGAACCTCGGTACCGAATGGCAGGGTGGGCCCCACAGTAGATCTGGACGTTTTGAAGAAGACAAATAACTCCTGTCCCTACCCGGAGTAGACCCCTAGACCTTTCACTGCGTAGCCTAGTCGCCATACTGCCTACGCTATCCTGGCTCAATACGTATCGCTAGCGTCACCCCGCAACACGCTTTCCAGGGTTCACTGTTTTTTTTCTTTCAATGGCTCGACAGCCCCTTGGGGGCCTAGGCCGCCTCATTTTTCGAGGCTTCACGATCACACTTTAGACACACCACAGTCGGTAGGACTCCTCTGGACGAGGGACCAGCTCGTCGCAGAGACCTCTATCTGATAACACACAACACTTACAACAGACAGACATCCATGCACCCGACGGAATTCGAACCCACAATCCTAGTAAGAGAGCGGCCGCAGACCCACGCCTTAGACCGCGCGGCCACTGGGATCGGCACTGTTCTTTATTCTAGGAAATTAATAATGAAGGGGCTCTTTTTTTTTTGTGAGGGGGCCCCGCAGCTGATGCTACGGACGCACCGCAGCCTTAAGGCTTATTGTGCAACCCCTGTGATGAAGATGAGCAGTTTTTTTACCAAGTTTTACAATTAATGGAGCACCAGTGGAATGAAATTGACAGGGGAAAACCGACAACTCGGAGAAAAACCTGTCCCAGTGCCACTTTGTCCACCACAAATCTCATATGGACTTGACCTGGGATCGAACCCGGGCCTCCGTGGTGAGAGGCCGGCGACTAACCGCCTGAGCCATGGCACGGCCAATGAAGGGGCTTAGAATGCCTCCAATGGCGTCATGTTCATACAAGATTTAGTAAAATCGGTCATCCTATTCTTAAGTTTAAGTTAGAGGGACACACACATACACGTGTGTCGTTCAAATTAAGGAGAGAAGCTGACAATGACTGGAAGACTTGCTGAAGAATGAAATGGACAGAGGAAGGGAGTGACCGCGACATGTAGCAACGGAAGACAGCATCAGACAGAGAAGACCGGAGTACAGACACAACAGAAGGTACAATTCTTTGACGGTTGGAGAGACAGGAAGTCACAGTAAATTTAGGGTGACTGGTGACAGCTGGCCGACCTACATTCTGATAAGCTGCATCAAGAACCACCACGCTTCACATACAATTTACTGATTCCTTCGATTCAGTCCACAGACTCAACCAAACACAACTTAATTTCAGAATCCTGTATGGAGGAATCAAATCAATCTTTAAGGCATTTGTTTGCACATCGCAAGATGTCGCAGGCAGTACTCAAAGGAACGGACAGGAAATCATCTTTGGTTTTCGTTTCTATTGACTCTTCCGCGAAATAGTTTTGTTTTAGTACCAGATGTATTAGACTAACATTTTAGCCCATCAAAACACAGGTGTTACAATACCACTTGCATATATATCACCTGAAGAATGAATCTTCTGAGGAATGACGCCGTATAGTTTGTTTAAATGGTTACCGGAGGTTTGGACGATCTGTCTGCCTTCGTCTTCAGGGTCTAAGAAGTAGAGGTATCGTAGTCTACTACTTAGACCCTGAAGATGGAGACAGTAAACTCCTTCGAAACGTCGATAACCATTCGACATTGCTTCATATCCCAGACATTTTACATCTTCACCTACACCTCTCTGAAAACCTCAAAGCACCGGGTTTAGCATTAGGAAAGGAACATACGCATGTTGTCACACACTATGTTCAAGTCTTTAACATGACTGTCAGACCTAAAGCGATTACTTCCATAAATGACTATTTACACGAATCCCATGCCTCAAAAGTATAAAGTGTATTTACTGTAACTAAAGTTAACAGATTGATACTACAGCCCACTGTGACACTAGGCTATCTTGTGGAGGTAAGGCTCCATTCTTTCTTAAACTTGGCTCTAGATGGGAGTTAGTAGTCACGCCCTCGTTACCCCTAACTAGGAAAACGTTTATTGGCACCCACTGAACAGGAGGCTTGATGGGCCTCAGGGACTGACTGGACTGAAAGGTAGCCGCCCCAAACAGGAACCAAACCCCGCCCATTCCTAGCCTAATCACTACACTAACTGAGCTACGTGGGTCTTTTTCTATTATTCACACAATTCAAACACCAGGTCCATTATTTGTCCCTTTTGAGATGTTTCCTAACTACTCCACTCTCTAGCGATTACAATATTGGGCGAAAATAACATACAGATCTTCGTCGACCTATCATATTCATGGACTTTCTCTCAACATCTTTCTGTAACGTCTTAGCTCATATTCTTCCACCAGAATAACGGACCGAGTGTCACACACATGAATAATAACGTAGTGTACTATAATACTGTGGGTCTACGGCCGTTTGCTTACGGGGATTGCGGGTTCGAATCCCACCGGGGGCATGGATGTCTGTCTGTTGTGAGTGTTGTGTGTTGTCAGGTAGAGGTCTCTGCGACGAGCTGGTCACTCGTGCAGAGGAGTCATACCGAGTGTGGTGTGTCTGAGTGTGATCGTGAAGCCTCGAAAAATGAGGCGGCCTAGGCCCCCAAGGGGCTGTCAAGCCATTGGAGGAAAAAAAATTATAATACTGTATAATTCTTTAACTCAAGGGTAGCAAGGAGTACACGTTATAAATCTAGTTTGTCACTTCCAAAAATTTGAAATATTATACATGTACAAAGGAAGCTAAAGATTCAAGTGTCTTGGGATGTCACGCAATGTCGACGTTTCGAAAGATAGGAGTGCCTTCATTTTCAAGGTAAAAGCAGCACTTGGAAAGGACCGAAACCCTGCAGACGAAGGCACAACTTTGCACATGGCATTACCTTCGTCTATGACTACACCATCATTCTCATAGGTGATAAAAGTTTCTGTGTTTTATTTCGGAGTATAAAGGTTTTAGCCCAAAAAATTAACATCAGGCTAAGCCGATGTACAATTTAGTTCAAATTAACTGCAGTTAAACTACTTTCCTTCAATCGTCAAGAATCGATTTCCAATTGTAGGACATTGCATATCCAAGAACAATTTTATATCGTGACAGCACTTCCGTCTGTTTCTAAGGAAAACAAAACTTTTTCCATTCTCTCCAGTAAAACAGTCTTCTTCCCTTCTCTGAGTGTTGTTCTCGTATCTTATCTGACCGCTTCATCTCATCTACCCCCCGGTGCCACCCCCTATGCAACACCCAATTCGATAAAACGCCTTCGGGGACGACACGCTAGTCCGGTCAACACCCGACGCCTGTCTCCATAGGTTACCCAGGTCACATCACGTGTGATACACATTCAGTATTTATTCGTGGTTTGTTTAATGACGTTGTCAGTAGCTCAGCATAGATATCGTCGAGTGTTAGGACCATTACAAAATAATGATATGAGAAGGATATGGAGGGAAACAACATTTTTGGGTAATGGCGTGCTGTCCCAGAAGCTGCTAGCAGACATGACGACACGCCTCAGACAGACTAGCAAGCCCAGGGCCACGAATTTAACCTGGTTTTCACTTCATTTAACAAATCTTTATAAATTTCATACCTTATATCACATGGTTAGACGATTACTTGCTGTACTGAGAATAGACCCAGTTTAAAACACTATTACACCACCTAATTCGAGGGACAGAGAAAAGACACCAGAATTCCCTGCCAGGATAACAGAAATAAAAATTCTACTTTACAGCTGGACATTAGCTTAGCTATACTACGTGTCTATGCAGTAACGGGTACATAGGCATGATTAGTGGAAAAATATTTTAAGGTTTATGAAATCTGAAGTGACCTTCCTCCACCATCGGCCCCTTAGCCAACTAATCGTATCGTGTCACTTCGCACCGCAACACGGGACACACAGAACATAAAAAAAGGACTTAAGTGACCATCCAAATATACAAAACTAAGATAAAAACCGAAAAACTAGCCTAAGGTGAAGAGATAACACAATAATAATAAACATTGTTGCATTTTACCATTTTAACACAAATACTGACGAATTTTTAAGAATTTTTTATATTCAGTGTTGTTATATATACTTCAAATTCTGATTTTGTAAGTGATTGTAACTTATATACAAAGAGATTGGACTAGTTATAATGGCAGACGGAACATTGGATGTAAAGTGAACGTAGTTTATGAACCTCCTGAAGATGGCCTTATATAAGACGCGAAACATATGTAGGGGTTGATGAATAAATAATAGAAGTGAAAGTGTAGTGCATTTAGTTTGTTTGTAAACAGTGATCGTATCTGTGTAGTTCCACTGCAAATGTCCGCGACTTTACAGGACCGACCAATCAAATTCATTTGTAAAACTGACAGTGCAAATGAGCCAACGTGGCAAAAAAGTTTTTCAGTCACGTTATTTGTTACGTGTCTTCAGACGTGCATAATATGTTCTAGAAAATAATACAATTTCAGTTCCGAAACTAGATACGTTAAAAATGACACAGTTGAACCGTCACGCCGGACCGCATGCCCTGCCCGACAGTCCCGTTAAGGCTATTAGCTTCTCAAAAAAAAAATTAAGCCGTTCACAATGGCAGCTCTGCCAAACACGTGTACAGACGTTGTGTTCACCGCGCATCTTGACATTAATTTTCAGTTTTTGAACCAACGAATGCACTTTTTATTTTGCTATTTCCGTTCAATTCACCCTACACATGTTTCGGCCGTCACTCGGCCATCAACAGGGGTACATTGATAAGTTCACTTCACTGTTCACTGCCCCATTTGGTATTATCACAGAACCGTTACACTGTTTTAATAATTTTTCCGACACAGTGCTCTATATTCACAATTTATAGTGCTATACTTTGCACTTCAAACGCAAGATAAATACTATATACTGTAACCGAACTTTTCTGGTTACCTTTTTGTAAATTAATATACATCAATTTACAGGACAGTTCTTTTCAAATGTTTTAACTTTATTTCCATTATAACAATATAAACGTTAACACAAAACCATCCGTCTAGTCCATTCCTTTACTGAACGCCAACTGACGCGGGACACCTGGTCCCTTGTCCTTCCTGCTATATTTAGAAGAGTGGAGAGGGAGAGCCGAACTGCTCCAACAGTACTAGTATATAAATGCTCCAATAATGTTCGGCTACAATACATTAAGACATTTCAAGAAAAAAACTTGAAGAAACTTTGTATACCGGTGATTGTCAATGTAAAAAATAGCCTCAAACAGTGTAACGGTTCTGTGATAATACCAAATGGGGCAGTTAACAGTGAAGTGAACTTATCAATGTACCGTGATGATGGCCGAGTCACGGTCGAAACATATGTAGGGTTAATTGAAGAGAAATACGGAAATAAAAAGTGATTTCGTTGGTTAAAAAACAGAAAATTAATGTGTACAGACTTCTACTGCTCGACTGCTGCACATCGTGTGTTCTAACCCCTCAAAAGGCATAAATTTATGCCAGCCTGTTGTCTGTGATTTTGCTCTTCTGTATTGCCTATACAGGGTATACACAAAAGAATGGTGCGGTTTCAATAGACATTTCTATTGAAACCGCACCATTCTTTTATGTATACCCTGTATTGTCAAATTATTTTACGCACGTCTTCCACTCTGCAAAACGAAACTATTCGACATTCCCTTCTCCATCATTTCTTCAATCTCTTGAATTCCATGTCTCTGCCTAGAACAGGTTGCTGCGTGTTTAGGAGTATGGGTCAGAAGGATGTCACATTGGTAAACCTTACACGAACACGTCATCAGGGCAGCCTGTTTGTACACAACACACGTCACGAACAGGTGGATGCATTACGACCAGGCGAACGTGAAAGTCGAAAAAAAAAAGAAAGAAATGGTTTGCTGCTTGCTAGGTATTTCACAAAATTGGACGAGTGACAGAACCATTTAAATTGCATCACAGATCATGCATATTTCTATGCTGATGCGAAGACAGTACAAGAGAGCGAGACAAAATCTTGAAAATCGAGTCGTAAGTTAACAACGAAAAAAAGCCAAAGATATTACGCAGTCTCGCTCAAAATATCATCCCAAATACATGCTAAAATGTACAATAAATGCAGATATATCGTACTAAAATCACACTAAATCATATACAATATATAATATAATATAATATATAATCATATATAATATATAATATAATATATAATCATATATAATATATAATGTAATATATAATAATATAATATATAATAATATATAATATATAATTATATATAATATATAATATAATATATAATCATATAATAATAATGTAATATATAATAATATATAATATATAACATAATATATAATATAATATCATACTAAAATAACAAGGTATAAATACCAAATCTCAAAGTATATTATTTTGCTGACAAAACTGAAGACTGATACAAAAGTCTATCCTTCTAAATAACACAAAGACTAAATAAATACTGCCTCGCAAAAAAATACGGCGACTACTGACTTTGTTTAGATCAGGGGTGTCCAACCCGCGGGCAATCAGGTTGCGTTATGCGTATCTTGACTAAATTTGTAAATTATATACATAGTATACGATATACATTTTATATTATATATACTGTGCATCTTGTCATAAACTTAATAACACCAACAAGTGCGCGTGTTAAATACATATAAAACGTGTATTAGAAACCCCTACAATTGTTTCGACAAAACCTTTGTCATCTTCAGGGGGTTCAAGCAAAGGTGTAAAATAACTTAGCATCCGTTTAGATTTTGCAAATATCACACATTCGAGATTCAAGACACACAAATTTATAATCACAATTCATAAAATACGATGTTAAAATGTTGCTTGGTAACAACATGTTGAACCCCCTGAAGATGACAAAGGTTTGTCGAAACATATGTAGGGGTTTATAATACACGTTGTATACGTATTTACCATTTGCATTTGTTGTTGTTATTGAGTTTATACGTTTTAAAAATTACATTTAGGCGGTTATGTGTACCACTTATTGTGATTCTTACACTTATGGTCCGCGAACCAGCTTACAGTAATGGCTGTGGTCCTTTGTTAGAAAACTTTGGACGCCCCTTATATATATGGCAGTGCCCTAGATCTGTATAAAAAGTGAGTAGGTGGGTGCAGGAATATTGCTGTGATGGTAACCGGTACCAATATTGTACAGCATAATGTCGCTTATGGTATTTACCAGCCCCTTCTGGCCAACAGCAGCATTTTACACACCCCTGTCACTTCAAAAAGAGTCGTTAAGTAACTGAATAAGTTTGACCAGCCCACAATGACTGGGTTCTCAAGATCTCAACTTATGTTACGAGCTTAATATTATTGTAAACAATTTTATTATGTAAACAATTGTACCAATTAATGTAACAGTTTGTAATTTGAGATGATGAGTCCCTGAGGATGAACCCAAATTAGGGGTTCGAAACATGTAGGACAGTGAAATTACACAATTAATGTGATTAAATTGTACATTTGTCGGACTATAAATATGTATTATATTACGAGCTTCCTATACATCGATATATTTTATTCTCCCAGTCACTTTAACAGACCTTGACCAATTTCAGGCATTCTGAAGATGAAGGCAACACGTTGCTCCGAAACATCGAAACGAACTTGTAATTCTATGAGGTATGAACATGCGAAACACAGATTATTATGTTAATGATGTAAATCTGATGGGTGGATCAACACAACTTGTCAAGGATGGTTTTACTGCTTTAGAGGTAGCAGGGAGGAAAATTGGCTGCAGAATAAATGAGAAGAAACCTAGGCACTAATACATTTCAGGAAAATAAGTTACCTGGAGAAGAGTATTGGTGTGGGTAGTCACAGGATTGACGTGGTTCATAAATTTGTACAAATGGGCTTTTGCCTTACAAGCCAAAATGAGGACCTACAGGTAAAACGGTGTTGGATTCAAACAGCTAACACAGCTTGTCCTTCCATCTAACCGCTGATCAAGTGTCCTGACAACAGCCGGAGGTTTCCAGTAATTCTGTGTAAAACACCTGTCTTCAGCACTGTCTTATTTGGTAGTGAAACATAAACTCTTTCCCCCGGAAGCTGATAGGCTGCTTTGAAACAAAAAATCTTCGGAAAAATAGACGTTTCTACGCAGGTCAATGTGGTGTGTGGAATTAGACACAGCGAGGGGATCTAAAACTCTTATGCTGATATAGCACTTACATAGCAAGTACGGATGTACGATGTACGGATGTAGGGATGTACGGATGTAGCGATGTACGGATGTACGATGTAGGGATGTACGATGTACGATGTACGGATGTAGCGATGTACGGATGTACGATGTAGGGATGTAGCGATGTACGGATGTAGCGATGTACGGATGTACGATGTAGGGATGTAGCGATGTACGGATGTAGCGATGTACGGATGTAGCGATGTACGGATGTAGCGATGTACGGATATACGATGTACGGATGTACGATGTACGGATGTACGATTTACGGATGTAGCGATGTACGGATGTACGATGTACGGATGACTCACGTATCTCCAAAAAATTAATGAGTGGAGCTTACGGTGGAAGAAGGCCAGTGGAAAAACCTGAAGTAAATGGGCGATGCAGTTTAATGTGATTCTGTAGATGTCCCACAGATTGGAAAGCGGCAGCAAGGAAGAGAGGGTTGGAGGAAGGAGATCGGGGAGGCCATGTTCCGAAAATGCAGCCAAGCGCCAAAGTAGAAGAAGAAGAATAAAAATACGATGATAATGATGAACATACAAAAGAACACCAATTGAGAATTGATGTTCTGTACAATTCTAAGTATTCCATGTGTCCCGTTTACTCCGGAAACTTTCAGCTATATTGTCTATAGGGATCGTATTTTCTTTCATTCTGTCTGCATGGTTTCTCCAGTTTCACTGGTTATTTTTGGTTCGCCTGCTATGATTGCAGTTTGCGTTTCACTTATTTTATCATGTAGTCTGTCTTAGAAGTCTTCCCCCAGTGGTGATATAAACATCTAAAAATATGAAAACAATATTCGATGGAAATTTTTCTTCTGATGTTTGTATAGACCTACTTCGGCGCACAAAAGTCTCGGTCATATGGACACCGCCTACACACGTCCTTTTATCTGACTGACATTTCTACACGGCATATCCACTTTCACAAAGGGTTTCTTATGTTAAGAAAACCGTAACGACAATAAAATTGTATGTACACGAAATAAGTCGCCATTCTTCAATTGATTCCATTAAGAACAGCAAACTCAAAGGTGGGTTTCAAATGCAATTGAAGAAAGTAACAGAAAACAGAAAGAAGGACTTACGCACATTTCCTTTGACAAAAAGAAAAGGGAAAAGAAACTGACAAAATAAGTAACTCCCGTCTACGCCCCGGTGTTACAAGTGATCTGTTTTCCTCTGGTTTCCGCAAAAAAAACGTTTTTTTTCTGCCCCGTACCTGCCACATGCCCCGCTTTGTTGATCTCCCTTAAGATTAAATTTAGTATCTACTTTTTTGTACTGAAAGTGGTGGTCGAATAGGTTCTCGGGTTGCCCCGGTATCAAATCCCGACCTGGCCACTGGTTATCCTGCCTCAAGACAGTAATCTAAACAAGCAAGTAATGGGACAGTACCTCAAACGAGGCCTCACAATCCTCCCTTCACATTCTTTAAAATTCTCTGCTCATCATTAGGTTATATATATATATATATATATTTAATGGCTCGACAGCCCCTTGGGGGCCTACGCCGCCTCATTTTTCGAGGCTTCACGATCACACTCAGACAAACCACACTCGGTAGGACTCCTCTGGACGAGTGATCAGCCCGTCGCACAGACCTCTACCTGACAACACACAACACTCACAACAGACAGACATCCATGCCTCCCTTGGGATTCGAACCCACATCCTGGTAAGCGAGCGGCCGCAGACCCACGCCTTAGACCTCACGGCCACTGGGATCGGCTAATTAGGTTATATGCCGTAACAAATTAGCAACCTAACTAAGAAATTCTAAGGAGCAGAGTCCTTCTGCAGAAGGTAGTAGTTTTTCAGCTGGTCAAAAAACTCTCCGGGATTTTATAGAACGCAGAAGGTCACTATCCTGTTGACAAGCAAGATGAGGTCTATTACTATCATCTATCTAGTGCCAGAAAATTTCCTAGAATTAATAGCAGGAAATGCAGTTTTGCTAACCATCTCAGGACAAGACCCACATTACTACAGAAACGTACACATAAACATGGTTATTGACCATTAGGTCCGCCATATTTTATTGAAAGCAATCAGATATTACAGTGAAAGACGTTAATGATGTAGAACATTTGCACTTAACCTGTACGTGACAATAATTTCCACCATATCAATCCACGTCTTCCAGCATTCCATATACAGAGTATACACAAAACAATGGTGCGGTTTCCCTTTATTCACCATTGAAACCGCACCATTCTTTTGTGTATACCCTGTATATAAAAATCTTAACAAATTCAACACCTGCAAATCCGTATCCACTGCATATCATTGTTTTAATTAAATGTTAAATAACTTAATAAAAAAGTTTTAACGTTTCATATTAGTTTGGAAAAATGAAAAAAAAAACTTCTTAGATAAAGGAACGGTTAATGAAATACAGTCCTATTGGTACACACACTCAGACACACCACACTCGGTAGGACTCCTCTGGACTAGGGATCAGCTCGTCGCAGAGACCTCTACCTGACAACACACAACACTCACAACAGATATCCATGCCCCCGGTGGGATTCGAACCCGCAATCCCACCAAGCGAACGACCGCAGACCCACGCCTTAGACCGCACGGCCACTGGGATCGGCTATTGTCCTATTGGTACTAGCGATTATAAAACCTTTTGGTTTCTATTGCGACAGGACAGGATTAGCTTGCTTACGCACGAGGTATGTGTAGGTATATGATCCATAAAGATTATCCTGTAAAGTAAATAAAATCCCATAATTTATTGAGAGTTATTCTCATAAACGTAATTCTTTTGTTTTTTTTCAAAGAACTCTCGCCATTGACCTGATTTATTATAAAAGAAGACGAATGGTTAAGCGGCGAGGAACGGAAATATCAGGCCGTGCTACTCCGTGCATTTGGCACGAAAGGCAGCGTTCCACATGCTAGACTATAACTGTCCACTGCTGAAACAAGCATTTTTGCACGAATGCAAACAGCGGACACATCTACATCGGAAACGTCGGGCATTTCTTCAAAAGAGTCTTATCCGTGATTGATGCACTCTCTGCACATCTTCCACACAATTCCCTAAAGCCTTTCACGAGATCTTACAAAACGATTTCCAGGATTCACCAGGTCATAGCGTTTGACAGGCCATCACTGTCACCGGACCTCATTTCTAAAACTGCGTCTTTCACTTCAGTAAATAAATCTTAGTCAAATGGTCACTTCCAGTGAAGTGGAGAAACTTGACTTTTATGAAAGCAGTGCGACGTACTGCATCGCTCAGATTCAGAACAAATCGTGCAAAAAGATAGTCACGCCGAGCAAGTTATGTAGAGCTATGCTCTAGATTCGAATTCGAGAAGTGACTGATTGGGATATCAGTTTTTACCGCTTATCTACCCTGAGGATTTCGTTGCTTTCTTATTGATTCCTCAATAATGCCAGTATAATAGCTATTATGCCAATCCCAGTGGCCGTGCGGTCTAAGGCGTGGGTCTGCGGCCGCTCGCTTACTGGGATTGTGGGTTCGAATCCCACCGGGGGCATGGATGTCTGTCTGTTGTGAGTGTTGTGTGTTGTCAGGTAGAGGTCTCTGCGACGGGCTAGTCCCTCGTACAGAGGAGTCCTACCGAGTGTGGTGTGTCTGAGTATGATCGTGAAGCCTCGAAAAATGAGGCGGTATAGGCCCCCAAGGGCTGTTGAGCCATTGGAAAACAAATTATTAGCTATTATATAGAAAGTAGGCACATTTGCTTTGTTATAAATCCATACCTGCCTCACTATGTACAATCTATACATTTCAGGCTGTATCGATAAGCACAATAAAATCAAGCACCTCGCACTCAAGCACTGCAGTGGATATTACGCCGCTGCTGCCATGATAACTGCATCTATATCACCTACTTATTTCACTGGAAAGAGTTGATTATTGAGAAGCTAATTTCTGCTCAGCTGGTCAAGAAATCCTCCCAAAGACTCATTACCCATTTCGCAAGATCCCACCATTGATCCCTATCTTGACCCACCTCAAATATTTTGACACTCTCCGAATCTATAGGAAATCTTTTTAATAGTATCCCCTCAGATAAGCCCAGGACTTCTGCGCGATCCTCTGAACGAAAACCTGTATGCATTTCTTATGTCCTTCTCCCCACATGCTTGCCATATATTCCACTAATATCCTTCCTTATAATCTTAATACTAATTACCAAAATCGTAATTTATGAAGCTGCTCGTGATGTATTAGTTCCGTCCTACCTCTACGGTCCAAACGCTCTGCTCAGCACATCATCACAAATCCTCAATACATGGAAAATATTGTCTTATGGAAAGTGACGTTACCTAATATGACAGAATGTTTCCGACGTTTCGAAAAAAACGCATTGCCGAAACGTCGGAAACTTGCTGACTGCGCGGTGTGGAATTACAGAGGACATTTTCCTGCAGTCACCGACGTGAGGACGTCAAATGTCGCCCAACAAACATGTAAGAGACTCAATTTATTTTCCATTCAAAACAACAGATAACATATACTTAGTATTGCTTTCACCGTGCATGTTTAACAATATAATGTCACAAATTCACCAACACATACACTTTCACTATTAAAAATTAATAGTTTGTTAAAAATCCCTACATATGTTTCGGTCGGTTAACCGGCCATCATCAGGGGCATTTGTATTAAGTAACTCTAGTCGCCCCTGATGATGGCCGGTTAACCGACCGAAACATATTTACGGCTTTTTAACAAACTATTAATTTTTAATAGTGAAAGTGCATGAGTTGGTGAATTGTGACATTAAACAGATAACATGTCGACCTCGGTGGACTAGTGGTTAGCGTGCTCGCCACAGGACCCAAGGTTCGCGGGTTCGATCCCGACCGAGGTCGATGGGTTTTTAAGGGTGATAAAAATCCGGAACACCACTTCCTTCGGAGGTGAAGTAAAGCCGTCGGTCCCATGTCGTAGATTTACGGCATGAATAAAATGTTGCGTAAGCCAAATTGCCTCCATTTCTCACCCCCAAGTCTCCTGACTTCCTGCCAGATGGCTCTGGCGGGCACATCAGGATCGATAGAAACAGTAGCGCGGCCAGTTGACCAGTCACCAACTGCCACGAATGCGCATGACTTAGTAACCTCGAAAACAGGAGGCAAGAGGAGGCCCAGGCCCATATAGGGCTGTTGAGCCATGGTTATTATATAAACAGATAACATAATTCCCCATACTTGATCGTTTTAAATTTTTAAATAGCAGACAGAAATAAAAAAAATCTGTAGTCTTCTGTGTTATTACACGACGCCGTGTAATAACACAGAAGACTACAGATTTCATCAACATCGCGGCGGAAGCCTGAAATCAAGGAATAAAAAACATTCTGACAGAGAAGTTTAGCGAAGCATTCCTGCTACTTAATACGCTTTTAGTATATTTGTGATTGAAGTACTGCCTGGGTCTCATACCCTTGTTTCACTCAATGGCCCTTCGAATAATGACATACGTTACATACCGATATGGGGAATGAAAAAAAGAAGGACTTCGGAATGTTTTTTTTGGTATGAAGGCTACGGTGTGTCTATGCGGCCGTTTGTACTTCCCCAGCTGTTAGATAGGACGTTCAAACTAGCAATTGAAATTCTCTACTGCAGAGTTTATAAAATAAATGCATTGAACTGTTGGAGGAATTTCAGTTATTATTACGCGTCAAATTATTAATTCACGGAACATGAGTCCGATATTCCATTACGAGAAATTACTTTCAATTTGCTGCTGTACTTAAAATATTTAAAACCTGGCGTTTCACAGAAAATTTTAGCAATATGTTAGTTCAATATAAAAACACTTCACATTCTGAACACGAATTTTATTTTAGATGTTGCTTGAATGGAATTATCGGGCAGACAATTTAAAATATAAGAACTAATATTTTTAATTTAATTCGTGAAAAGAGAAATAAAAGATAACTTTAAACACGAAACGTAAACTGTTTCATTTAAAGACCCAGTTCTTACCGCGCAGTAAACACTTTTCATCTCGGTTATAAAAGCAAATCAATTTATGTTATATAAGACAAAAGTCGCTGTTTGTTGTAATATAAATACAAAACACATAAATACAGTGCGGGCAGAATGTAGAATTTGTGAATGTTAAAACTGTTGATGCATCAAGTAACCATTAGGCTTTAAAAGGTTAAAGGAACCATGTAAAGGAAGAAAAAAATGTTTATATAAATACAAATATTATATGATACAAACTATTTATGATAGTAATAATTATTTTGAATTCAGTCACATCTTTAAGATCCTCTACAGTGTTGGAGAAGACAGTCATTCAGAAGCGTATTAGTTCCCGATATGCACAATACCTTGCTCGAGGTCATGTAACAGTAATGTACTAATAAATAAGGAAAACTATAAAAAAAGTGTGGTACACATAAAGGCAACGTGACGTGTGATTCTTGTTGCAAATGCTATTTGACTGAAAAGAAATCGAGGAAAGCTCTTCCTCACAAGGCTGTTTCTCCTAGCTACGATTCTTCGTCCTACCATAAGCAGCGTTCCACGGCGCGGCAGTTAGGCTCGTATTTCTGCGCAAGAACACGTGACATGAATTTACTCTTGACGGAGGATGTAGGAATAATACAGCGACGCTGAAAGCTACGGGCCCTAGCTTGCCTTTTGTGTTACATTTTACAATAAAAGGGATGCAGAAATCATAATTCATGAGGCTCTTAGATGGATGTACAACATTAAACAAAAAAAAAAAACTGTGAAAACAAACAGCGACGAAGCTTAAACGCAATAGATCAGTACATAGAGAAAGCGAAAGTAAGTCCATTTATAAAGAATGAGTGAAGGCTGGTGACAGAAAATGAAATATGATTGCAAAAGTATAGGGTGTGGAGAAGAGTAAGACCACGTACGAGTATATGCTGGGAAGAAAATATTTCTACCAGCACAGCGATTAAACCAATAAAATTTCTTCTTCTTCTTCTACGGCATTATGGTGCTTTGAGTTTGACATTAGCCTCCCTCGTGATTCTTGCCCATTCTAGTAAATCATTCCGGCTTGAATCATTGGGCTTCTGAACGATTAAATGTTTTACAGGAAGGGGTTGTTAGCCCCTTGCCTAACCACCACTCTGGTGGACCGGGGTTATAAGAAGTTTCCTTCACCAGTGTCTCCATATTTATGTCCCCCAGAGGCAGTGTGGCCCAGTTATACCCCCAGGCACTGGGTCCCCATTTTAGTCGCCGCTTACAACACACATGGGATACGTTGGGACTATTTAATTCCCGGCCACCACACGGGAATAAAGGAATAAAATACGAAGATAAAAATGATAGGAAGAGTAAGAAATAGTTACAAAAATAAATCAGTAAACACTTCGCTGAATAGTTGAGATCACCTGGAAGACGTGTTATAATATTAAAGTGATCTTACACAAGCAATATGTGACAATATGGACGGGCTTCATTTGGATTAGTGTAGGGGCCAGAGGCGGGTTTTTGACACGGTACTGGACCAAAAAGAGTGACATTAGTGGCTTTACATGGCCCGTATTTAATCCTGAGGATGGGCTAAGCTGCAGTCAGTTATTACTGTACAAAATTTGGTTTCCGGAACTGAAATATCTGCCATTCTGTAATGCTGCGGTCAGATGGTTATTCTCTCGTGTTAATCTTCAGAAAGAATGACTTCACACAGATCAAAAACAGACAATTTATCGCTGAAATAATCCGATCGGTTGATGAAATGGCTAACGGATCACGATTCAGTAATAGACCTGCAGGAAAGCCCATGGACTGGTGTTAAGTCCAATTACCATTTGAATAACAGCAGACGTTTATGACACGTGTTACTTTGAATCAGACACTTTGCAAATTTCAAAAGGCAGTCAGGGAATAAGGCAAACTGCTCGAGCTAGTCGTAACATATCTGCAGAATATCCGTCGTGATCGACTCAACCATGCGCGAAATCTCAGCACTCGAGGCTTTTTTTGACTGGATGTGAAAATAAATCCTTTCTTTTACGTACTTCCGCTTTCCTGTTCGCTTTGTCCTCTTTGCCTTTTTCCTTTTTACTTAAATCTGACGAATTCTGCAGAAAACACTCAAGTCCAATATCGAACTGCAAAAACAATCCTTCCTTGATAGATCTCCATTCTTCTGAAGCTTGCTAAGGAATACTCGAGATACGGTTTTGGAACAACAATCACTAAAATTACACCTTAATCACGTTTCCAGCTTACCTTGGCGGTTGTGCTTACTATGTACCTAAGAATTCCAATTGCGACGACACTACCGTGGACATTATCGAACCAGCAACAATTGTTACACAAGACATGACATAAGCATTCACAAAGCACTATTTTCAAGCACCATGCTAGGAAGATTTATTGTTAAATGAATGCACGGCTACATGCGTCTGATAGTCGATCGTAGGTGATGTGTTGCCAGCTTCACGCACCGGCCAATTTACGGTGGAGATGTGTGGTCAGATTCAAGCACCGGCCATTCTACGGTGGAGATGTGTGGTCAGATTCACGTACCGGCCATTCTACGGTGGAGATGTGTGGTCAGATTCACGTACCGGCCATTCTGTGAAGATGTGTGGTCAGATTCACGCACCGGCCATTCTATGGTGGAGATGTGTGGTCAGATTCACGCACCAGCCATTCTACGGTGGAGATGTGTGGTCAGATTCACGCACCGGCCAATCTACGGTGGAGATGTGTGGTCAGCTTCACGCACCGGCCATTCTACGGTGGAGATGTGTGGTCAGATTCACGCACCGGCTATTCTACGGTGGAGATGTGTGGTCAGATTCACGCACCAGCAAATCTACGGTGGAGATGTGTGGTCAGATTCACGCACCGGCTATTCTACGGTGGAATGTGTGGTCAGATTCAGCACCGCTTCTAGGTGAGATGTGGGTCAGATTCACGCACGCATTCTACGGTGGATATGTGTGGTCAGATTCAAGCACCGGCTGCTATTCTACTGTGTGGAGATGTGTGGTCAGATTCACGCACCGGCAATCTACTTTGGAGATTTTCGACGGCCATATGGGATGTGTGTCAGTTCACGCAGCCATCTCTTTGAGTGTTTGGTCAGCTTCAGCACCGGCCACATGTGTACATGTGTGTCAGTTTCACGTATCAGCCACTCTACAGTACAGCTGTGTGGCCAACTTCATGCACCGGCCAATGTACAGTGCCTATAAATGCATGCAACAGTTTCATCCAAAACATTTGAAAGTATATACCAATCTAGACAACGTCACTTCGCATAAGACACAGTCTTAACATTAATTGCGGTGTGAAATTCAAATGTCGTAACTGTAACAGAAACAGCAGCAAATACCAATCGGATATCAAAGCAAGGCTGAGAAATATCTTACTAACATCGTCAAACTTGTTAAATCCATACCTTCGTATATGACTTCAGGTGTTGACAAAAAGAAAACAGTATAAGAGAAGAATGGAGAAGATCAGTTGGACCGATCGTGTGAGAAATGAAGAAGTATTACACAGAGTCAAGGAGGAGAGGAATATCGTACATACAATAAAAAGAAGAAAGGCTAACTGGATTGGTCACATCTTGCGTAGAAACTGCCTTCTGAAACATGTGATTGAAGGAAAGTTAGAGGGAAGGATAGAAATGACGGGAAGACGAGGAAGAAGACGTAAGCAGCTACTGGATGACCTTAAGGAAAAGAAGAGATACTGGAAATTGAAAGAGGAAGCACTAGATCGCACCCTGTGGAGAACTCGCTTTGGAAGAGGCTACGGACCTGTCGTAAGACAGACTGCAGAATGAAGAGGCTACGGACCTGTCGTAAGACAGACTGCAGAATGAATGATAATATATCGTCAGGAAACTCTACCGTGATATAAGGAATATTACGCAGTTGTCACGTGTCTGGTTTAAATATGTACCAAAGAATGAATTTTACCAAAAGCGTATATATTGCAGAAATGCTGTGATGTAAAATGTCTAGCCCATTGTAATGTGTAACACGAGGGTGGTGTTACATCAACAGACAATTCATGACAAGGTCACGTACACTTTCAGCTCCATTAAGATTTGGTATTAGGAGGATATAAAAGACAGTAACTTCGAGGATTCTTACAGTAAAGTAGGTCGAGATGAGTCGTCGTTCTCCATCCATACCAAGCAAATACAATGGCTTTATAAAGTACTTCACTTTCATATCGCAGCGATACTTGGAACGTAGATATAAGTGCACTCATATTTGAAAACCAAGCGGTCTATATGAAACTTGCATTGCTATTCACACTACATATACATATTGAAACACAAAATATTCTTTCCCGATAAATTTTCTAAATGTTCATCATATCAAAATATTATTCAAATAAATCTTAAAAGGAAAAACGAGAGATTCTGTTATGTGTGAATTATTTGTAACGTAATTCCGTGACGTAAATAGTAGAGGTGGTAAAATATGTAAGGCTGATGGTAACAAAGAGAAAATATGTGAGGTTGATGGTAACAAAGAGAAAATATGTGAGGTTGATGGTAACAAAGAAAAAATATGTGAGGTTGATGGTAACAAAGAGAAAATATGTGAGGTTGATGGTAACAAAGAGAAAATATGTGAGGTTGATGGTAACAAAGAGAAAATATGTGAGGTTGATGGTAACAAAGAGAAAATATGTGAGGTTGATGGTAACAAAGAGAAAATATGTGAGGTTGATGGTAACAAAGAGAAAATATGTGAGGTTGATGGTAACAAAGAGAAAATATGTGAGGTTGATGGTAACAAAGAGAAAATATGTGAGGTTGATGGTAACAAAGAGAAAATATGTGAGGTTGATGGTAACAAAGAGAAAATATGTGAGGTTGATGGTAACAAAGAGAAAATATGTGAGGCTGAAGGTAACAAAGAGAAAATATGTGAGGTTGATGGTAACAAAGAGAAAATATGTGAAGTTGATGGTAACAAAGAGAAAATATGAGGTTGATGGTAACAAAGAGAAAATGTGTGAGGTTGATGGTAACAAAGAGAAAATTGTGAGGTTGATGGTAACAAAGAGAAAATATGTGAGGCTGATGGTAACAAAGAGAAAATATGTGAGGTTGATGGTAACAAAGATAAAATATGTGAGGTTGATGGTAACAAAGATAAAATATGTGAGGTTGATGGTAACAAAGAGAAAATATGTGAAGTTGATGGCAACAAAGAGAAAATATGTGAGGTTGATGGCAACAAAGAGAAAATATGTGAGGTTGATGGTAACAAAGAGAAAATATGTGAGGTTGATGGTAACAAAGAGAAAATTGTGCTAAATAAGACGATGGAGATACATAAAAAAACAGAAATGTTCAAAGAGCAAATTTAATATTTTCATTTACCACAATATCACAAGTCCCAACATAGAGGAACGTACTGACCCCCCCAAATATATGGATCTTAAGGAATCGTGCGCCATTACAAATACCATTAAACATACGTAAAAATGTAACTTTGTTTGTGTGTTTAATTAAATGCCACGTCAAATTATTGGGGTGTGCAGGTACAGTTCCAAACACTCTTAACCTCATTATGAATTTAGGTAAGAGCACAAAATAGCAACCAAACAGAAAACTAGGACAGTCCAACAGCAGGTCGGGACACAGTGGAGGAACAAAAAACTTCTGTTACTGCAGAGATCAGAACACCGGTTCTTCCGTCACCAAGCCCGCAGCCAGCCACTATACTGTGTGATGTATTCTGGCTATTGAACTATATTGTACTCCTATTATAAAAATGAATAAGTTTGTTCTCCTTGTGCTCTTGTGAATGCGGTAATGAACCTTCGGGTTCCATAAAACGAGGGGAATTTTGACTAGCTGAGGACCTGTTAGCTTCTCAAGAAGAACTCTGCTCCAAGGAGTTAGTTAGTTAGTTCTCCAAACTACAGCCAACTTGAACGCCAATGTAGACAAAATAACTAATCACTCTCTAAAACAGCATTCTGGAAGAAAACTTTATTTCAAATCCCCAAAAATAAAAAATCTCGGATTCGATCAAAACTCAATATCCACATAAATTAACAGCTTCCTAACAAATACCTAACTGTCACAAAAACAATATTCTCCTAGGAAACAGAATATAAATTCTTTCTCTGCTTTCCTTCAGATAAAAACACAAACGTTTGTCCTAGTTTCCTCAGACTATAAACATGGCCCATGGAGTAATCTTGTGAACAAATATTTGTGGTTTCCGCAATTGCTACATGCCCAACTTCTGGCAAACTGAAATCCACAGGGAACATAATAACATAAGGTCACATCTGATGGCGCCTACTGGACTGTAATATCCCACACAATCCTTCTTCTCCTTCCAACTGCGTAAGGTTAGGGGCCTTTGTTGTAAGAAAGGTGACTGACATGTCCTAGGATGTACTTCGGCTTATGGCAGCATGCCAGGACTGTTCATATGCTTGGCAGGAAGGAAGCTTAAGAGGACTGTACAGTATATAGAGGAAATATTCATCTTGTAAAGTAAGTTTGTAAAGCGATTCTTATTCGTTGGTCGTACAACGAACCCCATTTGTATGCCAATTTTTGTACTCAGTTACTAAACTAAAAAACCAGGGATTACAGTGATGTTTCCATGAAACATGAATAAATACACATTGTGCCTGTGGGAGCGACAAATGTGGACAGTGACGATATTTAGATAATACTTGACATCTGAAGAGGAATATCACCAAATATTATTCTGGTGATCAAATCAAGAAGAATGAGGTGGGCGGGGCATGTAGCACGTATGGGTGAGGGGATAGGTGCATACAGGATTTTGGTGGGGAGACCTGAGGGAAGGAGACCACTTGGAAGACCCAGGCGTAGATGGGAGGATAATATTGAAATGGATCTTCAAAAAGTGGGATAGGGGGGCATGGACTGGATAGATACGGCTCAGAATAGGGATAGGTGGCGGGCTCTTGTGAGTGCGGTAATGAACCTTCGGGTTCCATAAAATGCGGGGAATTTCATGACTAGCTGAGGAACTGTTAGCTTCGCAAGAAGGACTCTGCTCCATGGAGTTAGTTTAGTATCTGAAGAGGAAATGTACTACACCCAGAGGCACATGTGATTGTGCGCATGCGCAGAGCCCTTCTAACCAGCGTTCGAAAAAAACATTGGAAGGCTAATTAACGCAGGAGACGTCTTTAAAAATTTATTGAAACAAGGGCTGCATAAATTTCGTTCCCATCTTTAAGCTTGTAAATACAGATGTGCCTGTTAGGCGCGGTAATAGGCCTATGTCATAATTTTTCGGACTGTCTCAAATTCGTTAATGTAACATTTTAACTAAGCAGCTGAAGGTGGCATATTTAAAACCAGAACAACAAAAGTAATACTTTCAATCCAGTGGTTGATTTTGGTGATCTAAAAAATTTATTGGCAAACGTGCATTCAATGTAATTAGCTTTACGATTCATTATTTACCTCGACGAAACTTCGCTTTCAGCACACGCAATAACGGTGGCACAGTCGCTCTACTGTGGCGACATTCAAATGTTTCCCGTCGTCCCTTCCGCCTACCCTCTGTGACGTAAGTAGAGTCCTGGCGAATCGTAATGTCGTAAGATGGTCACTGCTTAAAACTGTCACATCCTAAAGCGTAACTTTTGTCCAGTTCAGTAACTTATAAACAGCAGGCAAAGGTAAAGGTAAAGTTCTCTCTATAACAGGCCATGAAGGCCCAGAGGGGGAGTAGAGGTATAGCTCTACTCTTTCTTTAACCTCGGCGCTAGATGGGGGTGGGTGGTCAACGCCACGCCCCGGCCGCTTTACCCCTGGGAATGACCCGGTACCCATTGTACAGGAGGCTGGGTAGGCCCCAGGGCCGGTCTGGACGGGTGCGGAAAATCTCGCCCCCACCGGGATTCGATCCCCGGACCGTCCAGCTCGTAGCAAGTCGCTATACCGACTGAGCTATCGTGGCCCACCATCTATCTAGTACAGATGCCAGAAACATTTGACTTCTACGCCCACTTCCCAATACGTCTTGAGAGCATGGTCCTTAACAAAGCGCAGGAAATCTTTACCTTTACCGTTAAGTCTCATTAAGAAGGATCCCCGGACCGTCCGTATTTACCAGGCGGACCCAGCAAATTACTACTAATCCTTGGCAGATGACGGCACTGTCAGTGTAGGAAGACAGACATACAGGGATGACTTACATATAAACACCAGAGTACTGCTGTGGCAGGGTCTTTCTATTGCACTCACAATGTTAATGCGTGTTTACGAACAGTTCATGAGTTGCCATGAGGAAGGTGTTGTCGAAACACACGTCACTCCTGACTACATTTGAATTCTGCTTACACAACACTTAGGGATAAACGTAAGATTCTAAAAAGCAGAAATCATCTAACGTACAGTACCGAAACGTCCGGACATTTGTGACGGCAGCTGTACCCAAAATGAGACGCCCACACACGTTTTCAAACAGGTAACACAATTTTTAGCATAATTGGATATACCTGTCTTTAAACTTAGGCTCCTCAAGTTATAAGATTATAATGTTTACGAAGAAGAATTTTTTTTCTATGACTCGACAGCCCTATATGGGCCTGGGCCTCCTCGTTTCGTCGAGGCTTCACGATCACATACATTAGACACACGACACTCGGTAGGACTCCTCTGGACGAGGGATCAGCTCGTCGCAGAGACCTCTACCTGACAAAACACAACAATCACGACAGACAGACATCCATGCCCCCGGCGGGATTCGAACCCACAATCCCAGTAAGCGAGCGGCCGAAGACCGACGCCTTAGACCGCGCGGCCACTGGGATCGGCACGAAGAACAATAAGAAATATAAATTAGAAACTGATGAACTACAGCCGAACACCGTTATAACGACATCGGTTTATACGACACCTCGTCTATAGCGTCAGATATTCTGTGACACCAATTAATTCCTCACTGTTAAACCATAACATTATACTTCTCGGTTATAACAACACTCGTTTATAACGACATGACATATTCAGTCCCCTTCAGAACGTTATAACCGAGTTCGACTTTAATTCTAACGAACAGAGTTTATCTTCAGAAAATAACAGTCTGTCAGGAAGTTTAAAGTTAACGAGTATATAATTCAAATTAAGTAACAAGTTAAATTGATAATAAACACCGACCAAATCGCAACCATGCAATAATCTGTATAAACAATTGTGACAATTGTTTATATAGAGATCTCAAATCCGCGTTTCAATGAATATGTAAATACGGAATCTTCAATATGTTTTATATATCGAACCTGAAGATGTCTTGATTTACAGGCCGAAACATGTAATCGGTTAACGTTTATATAATTTAATAGAGTCAACAAACAGTTGTGTTAAATAAAGTAATTTCAAAGTAGTTGATATATAAAGCAAACCAGTATGCCCTGTTTCAAGATTGAAAGTTCCTTCGTCTTGTATGGAACCCTAAATTAATTACGGTCTTCAGAACAGCCCATTCGTGGACCTGATCCGATGCCAGATGCAGTCAGTGCCATACTCAAAGCCCATTCTCTAAATATTCCTTTTAAATTACAAAGATTCAAATATTCTGTGATGCCACGCCATGTCGAATGTGTAACAGCACACCATCTGACACAGCACACCAGCTGACACAGCGCACCATTCAGTAGACCTGAACCTCCGTGTTCCTTTAATTGATGTTCGTACTTATATTTGCTAATGACTATAAATTAGTTAAATCCTTCGCAGGTCATTTTCTCAACTCCCACTCACGAAGTCTTATGTCCAATTATCCTTTCTGCGCCTTTTCTTAAATATCCTCTTTAACACGTTACTGTAACTGCATTCAAATTCCCTTAAATTTAAGGATATAACGTAAAAATAATGGAAATAAACAAATAAACTGTTGTGCATAATCCTTCAAATTACAAAAAACCACTTTTACTCCGTGGCAGTCGTACCTTCGAGTTATAATGCAATAGACACAATCGTACTCATCACTACAAAACGTATTACAAAAACTCACTTTATTCAAGAACGCCTAACCCGTACCCTTTATCGTCAGAGCCACACACGTGACCTACGCCATTATTAGCCTAAGTTCCTGCCAATAAAAAGAAAACTGTAGATTTCTGTTACAACCATAATGGCCGTATGTGCAGGTGTCCATGTCTTCAATCCAAATTCGGAATAAATTTGCCTATTTTAACGAAACCTGGCATAGGCAATGTAGGTCATCCAAAAGCCACTCTTTGTAATATACTACAACATGAGGGTCCTGCGAACTTGTGAGGTGGGAGCGATATTAGTGCGAGTCACTTTACAGTCCTTAAATGCTGTGTACCAATAGATATCGAAAACATGTGGACTGTTTGTGTTGACACATTTTGTAGACTGTAAAATGTCGGATGTGTTAAGGTGACATATTTTGTAAAATTTAAAACATGCAATGTGTTATAATAACACTTTAGTAGAATGTAATATATGCGATGTGTTATAATGACACTTTAGTAGAATGTAATATATGCGATGTGTTATAATGACACTTTAGTAGAATGTAATATATGCGATGTGTTATAATGACACTTTAGTAGAATGTAATATATGCGATGTGTTATAATGACACTTTAGTAGAATGTAATATATGCGATGTGTTATAATGACACTTTAGTAGAATGTAATATATGAGCTGTGTTATAATAACACTTTAGTAGAGTGTAATATATGCGATGTGTTATAATGACACTTTAGTAGAATGTAATATATGCGATGTGTTATAATGACACTTTAGTAGAATGTAATATATGCGATGTGTTATAATGACACTTTAGTAGAATGTAATATATGCGATGTGTTATAATGACACTTTAGTAGAATGTAATATATGCGATGTGTTATAATGACACTTTAGGAGAATGTAATATATGCGATGTGTTATAATGACACTTTAGTAGAATGTAATATATGCGATGTGTTATAATGACACTTTAGTAGAATGTAATATATGCGATGTGTTATAATGACACTTTAGTAGAATGTAATATATGCGATGTGTTATAATGACACTTTAGTAGAATGTAATATATGCGATGTGTTATAATGACACTTTAGTAGAATGTAATATATGCGATGTGTTATAATGACACTTTAGTAGAATGTAATATATGCGATGTGTTATAATGACACTTTAGTAGAATGTAATATATGAGCTGTGTTATAATAACACTTTAGTAGAGTGTAATATATGCGATGTGTTATAATGACACTTTAGTAGAATGTAATATATGCGAATGTGTTATAATGACACTTTAGTAGAATGTAATATATGAGATGTGTTATAATGACACTTTAGTAGAATGTAATATATGCGATGTGTTATAATGACACTTTAGTAGAATGTAATATATGCGATGTGTTATAATGACACTTTAGTAGAATGTAATATATGCGATGTGTTATAATGACACTTTAGTAGAATGTAATATATGCGATGTGTTATAATGACGCTTTAGTAGAATGTAATATATGCGATGTGTTATAATGACACTTTAGTAGAATGTAATATATGCGATGTGTTATAATGACACTTTAGTAGAATGTAATATATGCGATGTGTTATAATGACACTTTAGTAGAATGTAATATATGCGATGTGTTATAATGAAACCTTTTGTAGTATATAAAGTATGCGAAATATTATGGTGACACATTGTTTTTAAACTGTAAAATATGTGCTTTGTTAAGATAGCACTTTTTATAGAACCGGTAAAGGCCCGAAAAATTTTTAGTTTCATTCTGATGTCGGTAAATGATAGACCGTCATAATTAGTCGTGTGAAAGTGGTAACAGATCTACTTAAGAGAATCTGCACATTACGTTATTCGTTTGCCTGTTCCGTTCCTTAATCATAATTTTAAATATGACACCTAAACTGATCCTAGAATTTCAAACTCATTTTCTGCGAATTTTCGTCCCTCAGCTCTCTGCCACTTCCTGTAACATGAGCTAGCTGGAGTCGATACGTCCAATTTCGACCTTCATTATGCTTGGAGTAGCCTATCCATCCGTCATTTTGATAATTACCAGTATCTGTAACTGTGACACATCATTGCAAGCCATCTGTAAGCAAACAATGAAAGCGTCAAACTGTCATTAGGCTCAGATATCACTTTTCATGTCCACATTCGAGCGGCTGTGAAATACACAGCCATCATTTCGCTGCAGCAGCAAAGTATATTGCCTAGGAACAGCACACACAGACCTACACGTTGTACGTCCTGACGTCCTCGTATTTAAAACCGGTTATCAGGACACAGCAACTGATTATCAGATTTGATTTTGTTCAAGGATTGAGGTAATATTGAGGCTTCTGTGCATGAAAAGCACAATGAGATGGTCTCTGTCTGTCTGTCCGTCGGACAGTCTGTCCTATCACGTTGTATTTCTGGAAACACACAAGAATTTGAATGTTCAAGTCTTGTGGGATGGTATTATGTGTCGTTCCATCCATGCTTACAGATATTTTCGAAAGATCATAACTCCTTTATTTCAAGGTCAAGCAGTCCAAGACTTAGATCTTGAGTAACGTCGCTGAGATTACTTCCAATCTTGCACAAGAGTCCATAAAGTTTCCCTGCTACAGCCTGTAGCAAACATTTTCAACATTCAGTGTTTTAAGCTTACTGACTTTTCGGGCGTGATGCCGTGTATTTGGTAAATATGTAACAAACTGATTTACAATCATATTGTGTAACAATTATGGGCCGTGATAGCTCAGTCGGTATAGCGACTCGCTACGGGCTGGACGGTCCGGGGATCGAATCCCGGTGGGGGCGAGATTTTCAGCACCCGTCCAGACCGGCCCTGGGGCCTACTCAGCCTCCTGTACAATGGGTACCGGGTCTTTCCCGGGGGTAAAGCGGCCGGGGCGTGGCGTTGACCACCCACCCTCATCTAGCGCCGAGGTTAAAGAAAGAGTACAGCTATACCTCTACTCCCCCTCTGGGCCTTCATGGCCTGTTCTAGGGTGACCTTTACCTTATTGTGTAACAAATGCCTGTCACGCCTCGGTACGTTAAGTTCGGATGAAATTATTAACTTACTTGAAATTCCGGGCATATATAAAAGGTCATAAATTAGAACCAGAAAAATATAGAAACGTCTGGAAAAGCTTCAATGATTTAAATCCATACGAAACGTTCTAAATTTGAGGTCTGCAGACTTTTGTGCCTGTCTGTATCTTCTAATGAAGTTCTTAAATATGGAACATTTAGCACAGGGTAAGTGATAAATGCGTTGGCAAGTGACGTGTCTCTTTAACATTACTGACTCAGACAAAATATTTAAGAGCTAAAAGTTGTTTTAATCGGAAATATATATAAAGTCAAATATAATAAATTTCAGAAGAGAAGGTCACTGACAACAGGTTTCCTTCCGTAACGAATTCAAATCTAAAAAGTCAAATGTGATCATTTTAAGAGCTACAGGGAAGGAAAACATCGATACATTTAACTCCATTGAGCAGAATCCTTTTTTAAAAGCTGACAGTTATCCAGTTATTCAAGAAATTCCCAGCCTTTTTATGGAATCTGAATGATCGTTACCGTACTCACAAAATTCAGGTAGTGGACCCTAATCCAAAATCTCACACCCCACTTTTAAAACCAATATTAATATCACCCTCGCATGTCTACAGGGGTCTCTGAAACTATCCTCCCCTTTAGGCGCAGTACATATTCCAGTTATTCTGCCGTATAGTAAACTTCTGTTTCCAAAAATATAATGAAATAAAATTTCTTCAGACGGTACAGAAACAAAGTATTCGAGAAAATTCTGTGCCATGGAGATAGAGAAGTGTGTTTAGTAAACGAGTTCATCACTTACAGTCAACAAACGCGTCAATACACAAATAGTCAGATGTTTCAGACATCCACCTCCCTGTCATACACAAACAGTCAGATGTTTCAGACATCCACCTCTCTGTCAATACACAAATAGTCAGATGTTTCAGACATCCACCTCTCTGTCAATACACAAATAGTCAGATGTTTCAGACATCCACCTCTCTGTCAATACACAAACAGTCAGATGTTTCAGACATCCACCTCTCGTCAATACAGACATAGTCAGATGTTTCAGACATCCACCTCTCTGTCAATACAGACATAGTCAGATGTTTCAGACATCCACCTCTCTGTCAATACACAAACAGTCAGATGTTTCAGACATCCACCTCCCTGTCAATACACAAATAATCAGATGTTTCAGACTTCCACCTCTCTGTCATACACAAACAGTCAGATTTTCAGACACCCACCTCTCTGTCAATACACAATAGTCAGATGTTTCAGACATCCACCTCTCTGTCATACACAAACATCAGAATTTCAGACATCCACCTCTCTGTCAATACAGACATAGTCAGATGTTTCAGACATCCACCTCTCTGTCAATACAGACATAGTCAGATGTTTCAGACATCCACCTCTCTGTCAATACACAACAGTCAGATGTTTCAGACATCCACCTCTCTGTCAATACACAAACAGTCAGATGTTCAGACATCCACCTCTCTGTCAATACACAAACAGTCAGATGTTTCAGACATCCACCTCTGTCAATACACAAATAGTCAGATGTTTCAGACATCCGCCTCTCTGTCAATACACAACAGTCAGATGTTTCAGACATCCACCTCTCTGTCAATACACAAATAGCAGATGTTTCAGACATCCACCTCTCTGTCACCAGGCAAATTCGTTCTATTCCTTTGCTATCGACGCGGCTAATCGAGCCAAAAAAAAAGCGCAGTCCTAGTTAAAACAAATCTGACGTAACTAACGCATTTAAACCCGAAATATTTCTAAATATCAGTTACGAACTCCGTTTCTACCTCACAAAAGGCACACTGCGTCTCCATTACAAATAGTAACTGGGTAATGCTACTTAGAGAAGTAAGAGCTGTTTATTCTCGTTCTGAGCATCACAAGAAACACAAACACACAAATAACACACCCAAGCACAGCACAAACACACAAATACATACAAAACACACAAATACACATACACAAACACACAAAACACACAACCACACAAATACACATACACAAACAAACAAAACACACAATCACACAAATACACATACACAAACACACAAAACACACAATCACACAAATACACATAAACATACACAAACACAAAACGCACAATCACACAAATACACATACACTAACACACAATCACACAAATACACATGCACAAACACACAAAACACACATTCACACAAATACACATACACAAACACACAAAACACACAAATACAACACACACAAAACACAATCACACAAATACACATACACAAACACACAAAACACAACCACACAAATACACATACACAAACACACAAAACACACAAATACACCCAGCGGGCAGAATTCTGTGTCTTTTAAGGTTAAAGTTCATAGGACATGTAGTAACAACTGCACTTCAAATGCTTAACCAGGCTTTTAGTTGTGACCGCTTTACCTTCTCAATGCACAAAGCAGGAAACGCAAGATGTGTGTCCAATATCTGTTGACATATTGGGTACAAAAGACGAGCCGTACCGTAACGAGTATCGATTAGCTGTGCTCCAGTGACACAGGACACACTTAAGCTTTGTCCGGAAGTGGACTAGCGCCAGCTTTGTGGCGCCTGCAACATTACAACCTGTCAGGATTCACCGCAATCCCACATAAACCAATAGCTTATACGCTACTTGTTCAGATAGCCAATAGCAAAAATTGTCTGTTTTTGTCACAGCGTCTTTTGTCTTTGTTATTTCTCAGATCGCCGGCTTGTCTACCCTCTGAAAGACAACGGCTACTAGGCTGTAAAACTCATTTTGACATTTAAAGTCGATGCTCCTTGTACACAGACTGCATTAACACGCCTCGTATGATTCGTACAATAAAAAAGCTATTATTTTCCTACAGAATATTAACTGAATGTTACTTGTAATAAGAACCAATTACCCAGCAATGCGACGTCAGCTATTAGAAGAAATTAAAACTCAGCTACACCTCTGCAAAAACCTAAAACCCTGATTACCTAATATTTGCCTGTAATAAGGTACCGATTCCTTTAAAAAGACGTTCGTTAAGGCGTGGCCCAGCGAGGTTAACCACACCTACACCAATTATGAATTTCTGACGTCCAAAATATGTGGGCAGACGCCAAAAGTTATGCAGCCGCGCTGGTACACAGTGCTGCAGACTCATCACCTAAAACACCGGATTGATTTGTGAGCGTGTCGACTGTTCACCACAAGCAAACACTTCACTTCACTTTGCAAATGTGTGCGTATGATCGCAACACAGTTATTATTATTATAGCTATCAACCCCAAGCTGAACAGCTGTTGCCAGCTTGTAGAGTTATTACAGTTGACGGCACTGAGTAAAATAGTGTTATGTTGTGAAATAAATAACCCGTGAGTAAGCAGTTCGTTGTAAGTTTGCACGTAAGTGCGTATTTGTATCCGTCAACAAGCTTCAGAAAGAACGTTAAGTTTGTGGGTGAGCCACAGATATTTATGACTCAATCACTCAGCCAATCCCTCGCTCAACACCTCGTTATCACTGACACACATTCTGTCTCATTTAACTCACCAACTCACTCTGTCTCTCCCTGTCTCATAATTAAACTTCAACCCTTCAATCACCACCCTTATCCACTCATCCTCTTCGTAATAAATTTGCTCACTCTCTTATCATAACCACTCAACCATAAAACTTTGACCCACTCAACCACTCGTTCGTAACCTATCCATTAATTCGCTGGCCCCACTCACTCGCCCACTCAACCATCCACTCACTCACCCAGTCACCCACTCACTCACTCATCCACCCACTCACTCACGCACCCACTCACCCACTCACTCACCTACCCACTAACTCACCCACTCACTATCTCACTCACCCACCCACTCACTAGTTCACCCATTCATCCACTCACTCACCCACCCACCCACTCACTAGTTCACCCATTCATCCACTCACTCACTCACCCACCCACTCATAACCCACTCATAACCCACCCACTCACAAACTCACTCGCTCACCCGCTCACTCGCTCACCCACTCACCCACTCACTCACCCACCCACTCATCACCCACCCATTCACTCATCACCCACTCACTCACTCACTCACTCGCCCATTCACTCACTCCTATTTTAACAAGAATATGAGACAAAGACCGCCCTGTGGTTCAGAAGAACCTCTGTGCTATCATATCCAAAAATTCATAAAGTGAATAATTTTATCCACTCAACTGTGAATGAATTATACAGACACACAAATACAGTGTGAGCATGTGGGCTGGATGATCTGGTTGAGGACTGCTTGCTGTAACAGTCTGCCGTGAGCATGTGGGCTGGATGATCTGGTTGAGGACTGCTTGCTGTAACAGTCTGCCGTGAGCATGTGGGCTGGATGATCTGGTTGAGGACTGCTTGCTGTAACAGTCTGTCGTGAGCATGTGGGCTGGATGATCTGGTTGAGGACTGTTTGCTGTAACAGTCTGCCGTGAGCATGTGGGCTGGATGATCTGGTTGAGGACTGCTTGCTGTAACAGTCTGCCGTGAGCATGTGGGCTGGATGATCTGGTTGAGGACTGCTTGCTGTAACAGTCTGCCGTGAGCATGTGGGCTGGATGATCTGGTTGAGGACTGCTTGCTGTAACAGTCTGCCGTGAGCATGTGGGCTGGATGATCTGGTTGAGGACTGTTTGCTGTAACAGTCTGCCGTGAGCATGTGGGCTGGATGATCTGGTTGAGGACTGCTTGCTGTAACAGTCTGCCGTGAGCATGTGGGCTGGATGATCTGGTTGAGGACTGCTTGCTGTAACAGTCTGTCGTGAGCATGTGGGCTGGATGATCTGGTTGAGGACTGTTTGCTGTAACAGTCTGCCGTGAGCATGTGGGCTGGATGATCTGGTTGAGGACTGCTTGCTGTAACAGTCTGCCGTGAGCATGTGGGCTGGATGATCTGGTTGAGGACTGCTTGCTGTAACAGTCTGCCGTGAGCATGTGGGCTGGATGATCTGGTTGAGGACTGCTTGCTGTAACAGTCTGCCGTGAGCATGTGGGCTGGATGATCTGGTTGAGGACTGCTTGCTGTAACAGTCTGCCGTGAGCATGTGGGCTGGATGATCTGGTTGAGGACTGCTTGCTGTAACAGTCTGCCGTGAGCATGTGGGCTGGATGATCTGGTTGAGGACTGCTTGCTGTAACAGTCTGCCGTGAGCATGTGGGCTGGATGATCTGGTTGAGGACTGCTTGCTGTAACAGTCTGTCGTGAGCATGTGGGCTGGATGATCTGGTTGAGGACTGTTTGCTGTAACAGTCTGCCGTGAGCATGTGGGCTGGATGATCTGGTTGAGGACTGCTTGCTGTAACAGTCTGTCGTGAGCATGTGGGCTGGATGATCTGGTTGAGGACTGCTTGCTGTAACAGTCTGCCGTGAGCATGTGGGCTGGATGATCTGGTTGAGGACTGCTTGCTGTAACAGTCTGCCGTGAGCATGTGGGCTGGATGATCTGGTTGAGGACTGCTTGCTGTAACAGTCTGTCGTGAGCATGTGGGCTGGATGATCTGGTTGAGGACTGCTTGCTGTAACAGTCTGCCGTGAGCATGTGGGCTGGATGATCTGGTTGAGGACTGCTTGCTGTAACAGTCTGTCGTGAGCATGTGGGCTGGATGATCTGGTTGAGGACTGCTTGCTGTAACAGTCTGCCGTGAGCATGTGGGCTGGATGATCTGGTTGAGGACTGCTTGCTGTAACAGTCTGCCGTGAGCATGTGGGCTGGATGATCTGGTTGAGGACTGCTTGCTGTAACAGTCTGCCGTGAGCATGTGGGCTGGATGATCTGGTTGAGGACTGCTTGCTGTAACAGTCTGCCGTGAGCATGTGGGCTGGATGATCTGGTTGAGGACTGCTTGCTGTAACAGTCTGTCGTGAGCATGTGGGCTGGATGATCTGGTTGAGGACTGCTTGCTGTAACAGTCTGCCGTGAGCATGTGGGCTGGATGATCTGGTTGAGGACTGCTTGCTGTAACAGTCTGCCGTGAGCATGTGGGCTGGATGATCTGGTTGAGGACTGCTTGCTGTAACAGTCTGCCGTGAGCATGTGGGCTGGATGATCTGGTTGAGGACTGCTTGCTGTAACAGTCTGCCGTGAGCATGTGGGCTGGATGATCTGGTTGCGGACTGCTTGCTGTAACAGTCTGCCGTGAGCATGTGGGCTGGATGATCTGGTTGAGGACTGTTTGCTGTAACAGTCTGCCGTGAGCATGTGGGCTGGATGATCTGGTTGAGGACTGCTTGCTGTAACAGTCTGCCGTGAGCATGTGGGCTGGATGATCTGGTTGAGGACTGCTTGCTGTAACAGTCTGTCGTGAGCATGTGGGCTGGATGATCTGGTTGAGGACTGCTTGCTGTAACAGTCTGCCGTGAGCATGTGGGCTGGATGATCTGGTTGAGGACTGTTTGCTGTAACAGTCTGCCGTGAGCATGTGGGCTGGATGATCTGGTTGAGGACTGCTTGCTGTAACAGTCTGCCGTGAGCATGTGGGCTGGATGATCTGGTTGAGGAATGTTTGCTGTAACAGTCTGCCGTGAGCATGTGGGCTGGATGATCTGGTTGAGGACTGCTTGCTGTAACAGTCTGCCGTGAGCATGTGGGCTGGATGATCTGGTTGAGGACTGTTTGCTGTAACAGTCTGCCGTGAGCATGTGGGCTGGATGATCTGGTTGAGGACTGCTTGCTGTAACAGTCTGTCGTGAGCATGTGGGCTGGATGATCTGGTTGAGGACTGCTTGCTGTAACAGTCTGCCGTGAGCATGTGGGCTGGATGATCTGGTTGAGGACTGCTTGCTGTAACAGTCTGCCGTGAGCATGTGGGCTGGATGATCTGGTTGAGGACTGCTTGCTGTAACAGTCTGCCGTGAGCATGTGGGCTGGATGATCTGGTTGAGGACTGCTTGCTGTAACAGTCTGCCGTGAGCATGTGGGCTGGATGATCTGGTTGAGGACTGCTTGCTGTAACAGTCTGCCGTGAGCATGTGGGCTGGATGATCTGGTTGAGGACTGCTTGCTGTAACAGTCTGCCGTGAGCATGTGGGCTGGATGATCTGGTTGAGGACTGCTTGCTGTAACAGTCTGCCGTGAGCATGTGGGCTGGATGATCTGGTTGAGGACTGCTTGCTGTAACAGTCTGCCGTGAGCATGTGGGCTGGATGATCTGGTTGAGGACTGCTTGCTGTAACAGTCTGCCGTGAGCATGTGGGCTGGATGATCTGGTTGAGGACTGTTTGCTGTAACAGTCTGCCGTGAGCATGTGGGCTGGATGATCTGGTTGAGGACTGCTTGCTGTAACAGTCTGCCGTGAGCATGTGGGCTGGATGATCTGGTTGAGGACTGCTTGCTGTAACAGTCTGTCGTGAGCATGTGGGCTGGATGATCTGGTTGAGGACTGTTTGCTGTAACAGTCTGCCGTGAGCATGTGGGCTGGATGATCTGGTTGAGGACTGCTTGCTGTAACAGTCTGCCGTGAGCATGTGGGCTGGATGATCTGGTTGAGGACTGCTTGCTGTAACAGTCTGCCGTGAGCATGTGGGCTGGATGATCTGGTTGAGGACTGCTTGCTGTAACAGTCTGCCGTGAGCATGTGGGCTGGATGATCTGGTTGAGGACTGTTTGCTGTAACAGTCTGCCGTGAGCATGTGGGCTGGATGATCTGGTTGAGGACTGCTTGCTGTAACAGTCTGCCGTGAGCATGTGGGCTGGATGATCTGGTTGAGGACTGCTTGCTGTAACAGTCTGTCGTGAGCATGTGGGCTGGATGATCTGGTTGAGGACTGTTTGCTGTAACAGTCTGCCGTGAGCATGTGGGCTGGATGATCTGGTTGCGGACTGCTTGCTGTAACAGTCTGCCGTGAGCATGTGGGCTGGATGATCTGGTTGAGGACTGCTTGCTGTAACAGTCTGCCGTGAGCATGTGGGCTGGATGATCTGGTTGAGGACTGCTTGCTGTAACAGTCTGCCGTGAGCATGTGGGCTGGATGATCTGGTTGAGGACTGCTTGCTGTAACAGTCTGCCGTGAGCATGTGGGCTGGATGATCTGGTTGAGGACTGCTTGCTGTAACAGTCTGCCGTGAGCATGTGGGCTGGATGATCTGGTTGAGGACTGCTTGCTGTAACAGTCTGCCGTGAGCATGTGGGCTGGATGATCTGGTTGAGGACTGCTTGCTGTAACAGTCTGTCGTGAGCATGTGGGCTGGATGATCTGGTTGAGGACTGTTTGCTGTAACAGTCTGCCGTGAGCATGTGGGCTGGATGATCTGGTTGAGGACTGCTTGCTGTAACAGTCTGTCGTGAGCATGTGGGCTGGATGATCTGGTTGAGGACTGCTTGCTGTAACAGTCTGCCGTGAGCATGTGGGCTGGATGATCTGGTTGAGGACTGCTTGCTGTAACAGTCTGCCGTGAGCATGTGGGCTGGATGATCTGGTTGAGGACTGCTTGCTGTAACAGTCTGCCGTGAGCATGTGGGCTGGATGATCTGGTTGAGGACTGCTTGCTGTAACAGTCTGCCGTGAGCATGTGGGCTGGATGATCTGGTTGAGGACTGCTTGCTGTAACAGTCTGTCGTGAGCATGTGGGCTGGATGATCTGGTTGAGGACTGCTTGCTGTAACAGTCTGCCGTGAGCATGTGGGCTGGATGATCTGGTTGAGGACTGCTTGCTGTAACAGTCTGCCGTGAGCATGTGGGCTGGATGATCTGGTTGAGGACTGCTTGCTGTAACAGTCTGCCGTGAGCATGTGGGCTGGATGATCTGGTTGAGGACTGCTTGCTGTAACAGTCTGCCGTGAGCATGTGGGCTGGATGATCTGGTTGAGCACTGCTTGCTGTAACAGTCTGTCGTGAGCATGTGGGCTGGATGATCTGGTTGAGGACTGCTTGCTGTAACAGTCTGCCGTGAGCATGTGGGCTGGATGATCTGGTTGAGGACTGCTTGCTGTAACAGTCTGCCGTGAGCATGTGGGCTGGATGATCTGGTTGAGGACTGCTTGCTGTAACAGTCTGCCGTGAGCATGTGGGCTGGATGATCTGGTTGAGGACTGCTTGCTGTAACAGTCTGCCGTGAGCATGTGGGCTGGATGATCTGGTTGCGGACTGCTTGCTGTAACAGTCTGCCGTGAGCATGTGGGCTGGATGATCTGGTTGAGGACTGTTTGCTGTAACAGTCTGCCGTGAGCATGTGGGCTGGATGATCTGGTTGAGGACTGCTTGCTGTAACAGTCTGCCGTGAGCATGTGGGCTGGATGATCTGGTTGAGGACTGCTTGCTGTAACAGTCTGTCGTGAGCATGTGGGCTGGATGATCTGGTTGAGGACTGCTTGCTGTAACAGTCTGCCGTGAGCATGTGGGCTGGATGATCTGGTTGAGGACTGTTTGCTGTAACAGTCTGCCGTGAGCATGTGGGCTGGATGATCTGGTTGAGGACTGCTTGCTGTAACAGTCTGCCGTGAGCATGTGGGCTGGATGATCTGGTTGAGGAATGTTTGCTGTAACAGTCTGCCGTGAGCATGTGGGCTGGATGATCTGGTTGAGGACTGCTTGCTGTAACAGTCTGCCGTGAGCATGTGGGCTGGATGATCTGGTTGAGGACTGTTTGCTGTAACAGTCTGCCGTGAGCATGTGGGCTGGATGATCTGGTTGAGGACTGCTTGCTGTAACAGTCTGTCGTGAGCATGTGGGCTGGATGATCTGGTTGAGGACTGCTTGCTGTAACAGTCTGCCGTGAGCATGTGGGCTGGATGATCTGGTTGAGGACTGCTTGCTGTAACAGTCTGCCGTGAGCATGTGGGCTGGATGATCTGGTTGAGGACTGCTTGCTGTAACAGTCTGCCGTGAGCATGTGGGCTGGATGATCTGGTTGAGGACTGCTTGCTGTAACAGTCTGCCGTGAGCATGTGGGCTGGATGATCTGGTTGAGGACTGCTTGCTGTAACAGTCTGCCGTGAGCATGTGGGCTGGATGATCTGGTTGAGGACTGCTTGCTGTAACAGTCTGCCGTGAGCATGTGGGCTGGATGATCTGGTTGAGGACTGCTTGCTGTAACAGTCTGCCGTGAGCATGTGGGCTGGATGATCTGGTTGAGGACTGCTTGCTGTAACAGTCTGCCGTGAGCATGTGGGCTGGATGATCTGGTTGAGGACTGCTTGCTGTAACAGTCTGCCGTGAGCATGTGGGCTGGATGATCTGGTTGAGGACTGCTTGCTGTAACAGTCTGCCGTGAGCATGTGGGCTGGATGATCTGGTTGAGGACTGTTTGCTGTAACAGTCTGCCGTGAGCATGTGGGCTGGATGATCTGGTTGAGGACTGCTTGCTGTAACAGTCTGCCGTGAGCATGTGGGCTGGATGATCTGGTTGAGGAATGCTTGCTGTAACAGTCTGCCGTGAGCACAGTAACGAAACTGCTGGCAGAGAATTGCTGGAAGGACTTATGGAGCTGGCTGCTTTTAATTGAGCGGCATGAGTTGCACTGTTAGTAACAATTAATATAAAATACATACATATACCCACTGCGCTACAATCAGGAAGGTCGCGGGTTCGATTCCCGATGGTGTCATTGGAATTTTTCATTGACATTATCCTTTCGGTCGCACTATGGCTCTGGGGTCGACTCAGTCTCTAACAGAAATGAGTACCAGGAATATTAAAGGCGGCCGGTGCGTGGGGCTGCAACCTTACCACACTCATGTGCCGATTGTCTAGAAATCTGTGAGCCTCAACCTCCTGCAACCCTAAGGGTCTGTCCAGGCCTGTAATGGGATTGCTTTACCTTTACCCTTACATATCTGTACCGGAATGTCTACGTAATATTGCTCAGAGAAAAACACTGTGCGAGATTCCTAATCATTATGTGGCCGACCGTGCGTTACACAAAGTGTTCACGTAACTGTGACATGTTAAGTACATTCACAAACAGTGGCGTGTAAGTAGCATTTTAAACGTTGGAGCCGCCAACTGCACATCAGTCAGTTATTCAGAAGCATTCAAATTAACAGATCGCCTAAAAATAATTTAACCTAAGAGCGATTAAATATGCAGGAAATGCGCGTCATTATATAAGGGTTCGTTATATCCCAGTTACATGTAAAACATAAGGCAGCCCCCTCAAAATGCGCGGCATTATATAAGGGTTCGTTATATCCCAGTTACATGTAAAACATAAGGCAGCCCCCTCAAAATGCAGCTCGCGGTCAACGTTTTGCCCCTGACACAATGTTGCCCGTGGAGACGTCTTGTAATCCTTTCCCTGAAAAGTCGAGACAGTAGGTTGACTAAATTTTCAAAACTTATAAGCAGTTTGTGTACGTAAATTCTAAATGGTTCTGAGGACGGTACGTAACGTTGAGAACTAACTGTATTCTGGACTTTGTACATCGTCCGGAAATCTACAATCACGACGTTTCGGAAGCTGGATCTGCTTCTGTCCTCAGGCCCTTCACGTCGTGATTGTAGATTTCCCAGACGATGGACAAAGTCCAGAAACCAATTAGTTCTCAAAATTTATTTATCGATCCACACGTTACATTATATTACATTACTAATTCATTTTGAAAAGCTTTGCTAAATATTGTGACACCTTGATTTTGTTTGAATTAAATTTCGTTATATGTTTTTCCTATTATTAACAGTACCTGTTTAATGCATAATGTACAGACACATACACAGGTAACAGTACACGTAGGTAACAGTACACGTAGGTAACAGTACACGTAGGTAACAGTACACGTAGGTAACATTACACGTAGGTAACAGTACACGTAGGTAAAAGTACACGTAGGTAAGAGTACACGTAGGTAAGAGTACACGTAGGTAAGAGTACACGTAGGTAACAGTACACGTAGGTAAGAGTACACGTAGGTAAGAGTACACGTAGGTAACAGTACACGTAGGTAAGAGTACACGTAGGTAACAGTACACGTAGGTAACAGTACACGTAGGTAACAGTACACGTAGGTAACAGTACACGTAGGTAACAGTACACGTAGGTAACAGTACACGTAGGTAAAAGTACACGTAGGTAAAAGTATACGTAGGTAAGAGTACAGGTAGGTAACAGTACACGTAGGTAACAGTACACGTAGGTAAGAGTACAGGTAGGTAACAGTACAGGTAGGTAACAGTACACGTAGGTAACAGTACACGTAGGTAACAGTACACGTAGGTAACAGTACACGTAGGTAACAGTACACGTAGATAAGAGTACACGTAGGTAAGAGTACACGTTGGTAAGAGTACACGTAGGTAACAGTACACGTAGGTAACAGTACACGTAGGTAACAGTACACGTAGGTAACAGTACACGTAGGTAACAGTACACGTAGGTAACAGTACACGTAGGTAAGAGTACACGTAGGTAACAGTACACGTAGGTAACAGTACACGTAGGTAACAGTACACGTAGGTAACAGTACACGTAGGTAACAGTACACGTAGGTAACAGTACACGTAGGTAACAGTACACGTAGGTAAGAGTACAGGTAGGTAACAGTACACGTAGGTAAGAGTACACGTAGGTAAGAGTACACGTAGGTAAGAGTACACGTAGGTAACAGTACACGTAGGTAACAGTACACGTAGGTAACAGTACACGTAGGTAACAGTACACGTAGGTAACAGTACACGTAGGTAACAGTACACGTAGGTAACAGTACACGTAGGTAACAGTGCACGTAGGTAACAGTGCACGTAGGTAACAGTACACGTAGGTAACAGTACACGTAGGTAACAGTACACGTAGGTAACAGTACACGTAGGTAACAGTACACGTAGGTAAGAGTACACGTAGGTAACAGTACACGTAGGTAAGAGTACACGTAGGTAACAGTACACGTAGGTAAAAGTATACGTAGGTAACAGTACACGTAGGTAACAGTACACGTAGGTAACAGTACACGTAGGCAACAGTACACGTAGGTAACAGTACACGTAGGTAAAAGTACACGTAGGTAATAGTACACGTAGGTAACAGTACACGTAGGTAACAGTACACGTAGGTAACAGTACACGTAGGTAAAAGTATACGTAGGTAACAGTACACGTAGGTAACAGTACACGTAGGTAACAGTACACGTAGGTAACAGTACACGTAGGTAACAGTACACGTAGGTAACAGTACACGTAGGTAACAGTACACGTAGGTAACAGTACACGTAGGTAACAGTACACGTAGGTAACAGTACACGTAGATAAGAGTACACGTAGGTAAGAGTACACGTTGGTAAGAGTACACGTAGGTAAACAGTACACGTAGGTAACAGTACACGTAGGTAAAGTACACGTAGGTAAGAGTACACGTAGGTAACAGTACACGTAGGTAAAGTACACGTAGGTAACAGTACACGTAGGTAACAGTACACGTAGGTAACAGTACACGTAGGTAACAGTACACGTAGGTAACAGTACACGTAGGTAAAGTACACGTAGGTAACAGTACACGTAGGTAACAGTACACGTAGGTAACAGTACACGTAGGTAACAGTACACGTAGGTAAAGTACACGTAGGTAACAGTACACGTAGGTAACAGACACGTAGGTAACAGTACACGTAGGTAACAGTACACGTGGTAACAGTACACGTAGGTAACAGTACACGTAGGTAACAGTACACGTAGGTAACAGTACACGTAGGTAACAGTACACGTAGGTAACAGTACACGTAGGTAACAGTACACGTAGGTAAAGTACACGTAGGTAAGTACACGTAGGTAAGTACACGTAGTAAAGTACACGTAGGTAACAGTACACGTAGGTAAAGTACACGTAGGTAACAGTACACGTAGGTAACAGTACACGTAGGTAACAGTACACGTAGGTAACAGTACACGTAGGTAAAGTACACGTAGGTAAAGTACACGTAGGTAATAGTACACGTAGGTAACAGTACACGTAGGTAACAGTACACGTAGGTAACAGTACACGTAGGTAACAGTACACGTAGGTAAAGTACACGTAGGTAAAGTACACGTAGGTAACAGTACACGTAGGTAACAGTACCGTAGGTAACAGTACCGTAGGTAACAGTACACGTAGGTAACAGTACACGTAGGTAACAGTACACGTAGGTACAGTACACGTAGGTAACAGTACACGTAGGTAGAGTACACGTGGTAAAGTACACGTAGGTAACAGTACACGTAGGTAACAGTACACGTAGGTAACAGTACACGTAGGTAAGAGTACACGTAGGTACAGTACACGTGTAGGTAAGTAGAACAGTACACGTAGGTAAAGTACACGTAGGTAAGTACACGTAGGTAACAGTACACGTAGGTAACAGTACACGTAGGTAACAGTACACGTAGGTAACAGTACACGTAGGTAAGTACACGTAGGTAACAGTACACGTAGGTAACAGTACACGTAGGTAACAGTACACGTAGGTAACAGTAACGTAGGTAACAGTACACGTAGGTAACAGTACACGTAGGTAACAGTTACACGTAGGTAACGTACACGTAGGTAACAGTACACGTAGGTACAGTACAGTAGGTAACAGTACACGTAGGTAAGAGTACAGTAGGTAAGAGTACACGTAGGTAAGAGTACACGTAGGTAAGTACACGTGGTAACAGTACACGTAGGTAACAGTACACGTAGGTAACGTACACGTAGGTAACAGTACACGTAGGTAACAGTACACGTAGGTAACAGTACACGTAGGTAAAGTACCGTAGGTAACAGTACACGTAGGTAACAGTACACGTAGGTAACAGTACACGTAGGTAACAGTACACGTAGGTAACAGTACACGTAGGTAACAGTACACGTAGGTAAGAGTACACGTAGGTAACAGTACACGTAGGTAAAAGTATACGTAGGTAACAGTACACGTAGGTAACAGTACACGTAGGTAACAGTACACGTAGGCAACAGTACACGTAGGTAACAGTACACGTAGGTAAAAGTACACGTAGGTAATAGTACACGTAGGTAACAGTACACGTAGGTAACAGTACACGTAGGTAACAGTACACGTAGGTAACAGTACACGTAGGTAAAAGTACACGTAGGTAACAGTACACGTAGGTAACAGTACACGTAGGTAACAGTACACGTAGGTAACAGTACACGTAGGTAACAGTACACGTAGGTAACAGTACACGTAGGTAACAGTACACGTAGGTAACAGTACACGTAGGTAACAGTACACGTAGGTAACAGTACACGTAGGTAACAGTACACGTAGGTAAGAGTACACGTTGGTAAGAGTACACGTAGGTAACAGTACACGTAGGTAACAGTACACGTAGGTAACAGTACACGTAGGTAAGAGTACACGTAGGTAACAGTACACGTAGGTAAGAGTACACGTAGGTAACAGTACACGTAGGTAAGAGTACACGTAGGTAAGAGTACACGTAGGTAACAGTACACGTAGGTAACAGTACACGTAGGTAACAGTACACGTAGGTAACAGTACACGTAGGTAAAAGTACACGTAGGTAACAGTACACGTAGGTAACAGTACACGTAGGTAACAGTACACGTAGGTAACAGTACACGTAGGTAACAGTACACGTAGGTAACAGTACACGTAGGTAACAGTACACGTAGGTAACCGTACACGTAGGTAACAGTACACGTAGGTAACAGTACACGTAGGTAACAGTACACGTAGGTAAGAGTACAGTAGGTAAGAGTACACGTAGGTAAGAGTACACATAGGTAACAGTACACGTAGGTAAGAGTACACGTAGGTAACAGTACACGTAGGTAACAGTACACGTAGGTAAGAGTACACGTAGGTAACAGTACACGTAGGTAAAAGTATACGTAGGTAACAGTACACGTAGGTAACAGTACACGTAGGTAACAGTACACGTAGTTAACAGTACATGTAGGTAACAGTACACGTAGGTAACCGTACACGTAGGTAACAGTACACGTAGGTAACAGTACACGTAGGTAAAAGTATACGTAGGTAACAGTACACGTAGGTAACAGTACACGTAGGTAACAGTACACGTAGTTAACAGTACATGTAGGTAACAGTACACGTAGGTAACCGTACACGTAGGTAACAGTACACGTAGGTAACAGTACACGTAGGTAACCGTACACGTAGGTAACAGTACACGTAGGTAACAGTACACGTTGGTAACAGTACACGTAGGTAACAGTACACGTAGGTAACCGTACACGTAGGTAACAGTACACGTAGGTAACAGTACACGTTGGTAACAGTACACGTAGGTAACAGTATACGTAGGCCTATAATTATTAATTCTTGACTCTGCGCGCTGACCTTCATCTTTCCCGAATGCAGCTAAATTCTGGCTAAATTGCTCGCAACACAAACGACTGAGCAGGCCTGACATAAGGGATATTGACACACTCGGTATACGACACATTGCAAAACAGCCTGAGACTTCACAGCCACCCAGTATAATGACAAGCTATCATCAGTAGCTTTTCTTTAAAATGTGGGAGACGTCGAAACGTTCATAAGCCTCGTGAGGGAGATATGAAATGAATATAACATTTTACGGGAGAGACCTCTTGCGAAACAGCTATTTTGAAGATGGAAGTTTTCAAGATGGCGGATTTTTGCATGAGTGGTAACGCACTTCGGTGTTATGCTGACTTGCTGCGGTGACTTCATATGTCAGTTACTTTATCAAATATATTTTATCAATTAGAGGCATACTAACATGTTGTTGGCATACTAATATGTTGTTGGCATACTCAACACCACGCCTAACCAAACAATATGGAAGACCAAATATTTTTTCTGTCGCTGATTGCCTATTTAACACTATTTGTTACAATAAAACCAAAATAGCAAACAATGCAATAAAAAATACAGTAAAACAGTGTTTAATATATCTTCCTAAATTTTTCGACCAATCCTTGACACCCACAGGGCAAAAATCTTTAAAAAGTTAATAACAGAGTTATTACTAATACATTAACCAACTTACGCACTTAATAAAATACATTCAGAAGTTTAAAACTCCTATAAAACTCCTACATGTTTCGGCACCGAGATGCCATCATCAGGGAATCATTCTGAACAAAGGAGTACAAGGCCAGCACGCTTAACTAGGTATTGTGCCGCCTTCATTAAAATGATTTAAATATCAAAATTCTAAAATGTACAAAGTTGATAATCGCAACGCGACATAATACCTGGTTAAGCGTGCTGGTCTTGTACCCCTTTGTTCAGAATGATTCCCTGATGATGGCACCTCGGTGCCGAAACATGTAGGAGTTTTACAGGGGTTTTGTACATCTAAATGTATTTTATTAAGTGCACAAGTTGTTTAATGTGTCAATTATAAGAACATGCACTGTATGAATAGCATAAAAACTAATAACACAGAGTTAATTAAAAGCACCCTTCATAATCAGAGACCTTCTAGGGGTATCAAATTACATACCAGTAACTACAGCTACAAGATAATTTTAATCTGTAGCACGTTTTTTTCTCGTGTCACAAACGTCACATCAAGGGTTAGTGATTCACACGGAATTACACGTGAACAGTAAACTCTGAATGTAATTTTCAACGTCGACGCCGCGGACAGAAGGACGTCAAGCGTCGGGGTTGCCCGTAATGAGCGCGGCCTTCCTTCTTATAACAGTGCTGCACTAAGCCGCGGAACTAAATTACACTTGCGACCTGAAAATAAACAGGAACGAATAAAGCGACTCTACACGAGAGTGGGGGATCATTCGTCACGCTCTGAACTAATTTCATTCAAGACTACTTTGTACTAAGTGGCACATCACTTAGTGAGTATGAAATATCTTAATTAAACCTTAAATGGCTCTTTCGTTAATATTTAAAAGATTAAAAGAATGTTTAATTAACATATGTCTCTGCATATTTCATTCCATATCTTTGGAGTCAGTGAGATTGCAGGGGGTGAAATACAAATTGCAAGTATTTGAATAAAAATATTTTAAATCCGGGAGAAGAAGAGTGAGATGAACCCTTTAAGGATGAAGCGTAAACTCTTTTATTTAAAGACCCAGTTCGTACCGCGCAGTAAACTCCTTTCATCTCGGTTATAAAAACCAATCAGTTAATGATGTATAGGGAAATAATCGCTGTTTGTTCTGAGATCCACACAAAACACATAAATACACTGTGTGGGCAGAACGTAGAATTTGTGACTGTTAAACCTGAATTATATATAAAGACTCAGTCCGCACCGCGCAGTAAACACACTCCGTCTCAGTTATACAAACCAGTCAGTTAATGCTGTACAGTGAAATAATCGCTGTTTGTTCTGAGATCCACACAAAACACATAAATACAGTCCGTACCGCGCAGTAAACACACTCCGTCTCAGTTATACAAACCAGTCAGTTAATGCTGTACAGTGAAATAATCGCTGTTTCTTCTGAGATCCACACAAAACACATAAATACAGTCCGTACCGCGCAGTAAACACACTCCGTCTCAGTTATACAAACCAGTCAGTTAATGCTGTACAGTGAAATAATCGCTGTTTCTTCTGAGATCCACACAAAACACATAAATACAGTCCGTACCGCGCAGTAAACACACTCCGTCTCAGTTATACAAACCAGTCAGTTAATGCTGTACAGTGAAATAATCGCTGTTTGTTCTGAGATCCACACAAAACACATAAATACAGTCCGTACCGCGCAGTAAACACACTCCGTCTCAGTTATACAAACCAGTCAGTTAATGCTGTACAGTGAAATAATCGCTGTTTCTTCTGAGATCCACACAAAACACATAAATACAGTCCGTACCGCGCAGTAAACACACTCCGTCTCAGTTATACAAACCAGTCAGTTAATGCTGTACAGTGAAATAATCGCTGTTTGTTCCGAGATCCACACAAAACACATAAATACACTGTGTGGGCAGAACTTATAATTAACGATAAGTTCTCGCAGAATTAGAGGAACTCTATGTCCCAATGCGCTTACAAATGCAATTCGTCCGACAGCCTTCACAGTAGCCTCTAAACACTATATTTCACAAAAACCTGATGCGATAAATCACAGGCCAAGCAACACCTGGACACATAGCATGGACATTTCTGTTTAACACTGCAGATTGTTTATTCAAGATTTATTCGTTATTTCTTCTCGCAATATTCTTCTTGAAGGTTGTACCAGTTTTACAAACTTTTTAGGTATTCTCATTTCTCATGCTAGCCACATTCCCAGCCAATCTCAGCATCCCATATTTCAATATCTTATGGATTTTATGTCGTTTCAGTAAATCACAATATTCCTAGTGTCATTTTACTGCGACCCATCTGAAAAGTCATTCAGCCCACCGGGTCAGATGATTGGGCTCAACAAATCTGTGACTTTGCTGTAACATTGCAAGTGCTTGCAGTGGTACAACCTTAGCAACGCCACTCGTTTTAATGCAGGTATAAAAGGCAACAACAGCTTCAAATTTATAGAGATGTAAACTCAGAAATTCATATCGAATTCTCGAGCAGCGATTCTGAATGAAACGGAACGAAATTAAATTGCAATGCGAAATGGAGTCTCTTATAAGCGAGAACTGCGCTATTACGGAAAACGACCCAGCAAAATCCGATTACAGAATTTCTAGAGCGCCTTGCCCGTTATATTGAAATATTTTGGTGTATCTGAGATAAGCCTACCTAGATATGTATAACGTCATTACAGCCTAGGTTCTAGGGTCCGGCCCAGCGCAGCACCTCGCTTATTTCTGCCCTTTTTAACGTTCGTAATTCATTTATTTTTTCTTTCTTCATCTTCATCTCTCATTATATCTTCCTTTCTTTATTCTTATCATTTCCTTTCCTTCCCCATTCCTTTCCTTATTTTCTTTTATCCTTTCTGTCTTTTTTTTCCTTTCCTTACGTCTCTCTTTCCCTTTTTTTCAATTGGCTTTCTTCACTTGCGTATTAATTCGTATTTCTTACGTTTCTCTCTTTCTTTATTTCGACATTTCTTTCTGTTTATCATTCTTATATTATATTTATATTCCTACATCTGACAGATGCATTGCTAAGCCCTTATATTCTCCCTGTAGAACATTAACCTCCTCCAATCTGACAGATAATGAAACTGTAAACCTTTATTTTTGTCTGTAAGTTTTTACAACTTGCCAACTCTACAGTACAAATCACTGCCTTGTTTTAGGAAGTGAAACCGTCTATTCTGGTAGATAAGTACCAATTTTACACATTTTACAGGACGAAAAATTAGGTCCATCTCAAACAATGTTGTCTAATTACCAAACTCTACGGCATAACATCCACAAAGACTTCATGCTTCGTTATCACCGCCGTGAGAGCCTCGAAACTGCGAAGTCTGTTCTACTTTGTGCAACTAAAGTTTATTTATGTGTAGCTGGAACTGCCTGCTTTTATTGGAATCCAGCAATGGTGTCACAGGCACACACACAACATTGTACCATATAAATTAAAATTAAAACCAACTTGATGCACAGTCACTATTAAAAAAACTTTAATAGTAGATTAATTAACCCGACATGTTTCGGTCAGGTACCTGACCATCTTCAGGGATATACTACATTAAATTGCGTAGTCCATATGTTAAACACACATAAGATATGAGCCCATAAGGTCTCGTCGTGTATAAAGTTTTTCACAAGTCACTAAAAATCACTAAAAACATTTTTTAAAAAAAGTCAACACTTGTAATCTGTAATTGTGAAAAACTTTATATACGACGAGACCTTATAGGCTCATATCTTATGTGTGTTTAACATATGGACTACGCAATTTAATGTAGTATATCCCTGAAGATGGTCAGGTACCTGACCGAAACATGTCGGGTTAATTAATCTACTATTAAAGTTTTTTTAATAGTGACTGTGCATCAAGTTGGTTTTAATTTTAATTTTAATTTATACAAGATGCACGGTGAATACGATATTAAATACTGTACCATATTCTTAAGTACCAGGCCTTGTTCTTATCTTCGTAACTTAAGCCACGTTTAAGATGTGTTTTAATATTATCATCGTTCAGTAACAAAGTCTCACAAGAAACGTCTAGCTTTCTGAATTCAAAACTCTAATTCTATTACCACATTAGTATAAACATTTTTAAGAACGACCGGAGTCATGAAAAACTTTATAACTGTAAAGTACTGGACAAAACATTTACATATTGGGATGTTAAAATCCATGATAACGCTTTTTTGCGTCTATTCGAAGGTGCCGGCTTCGAATGTGGGTCAGAACACTGACTATATAAATACTGATGATTTCGCGGCTTTCTGAATTCCTCCAAGTACAGCGTATACACAAAAGAATGGTGCGGTTTCAATAGTTTTCACTATTGAAACCGCACCATTCTTTTGTGTATACCCTGTACATTCAAAGATCATAAACTGAAACACCTCACAACCGCTTCATTCCAGATTCTCTCCAGTTTGCTATGCACGAATCACGCTGCCGTCTTCATGTATACAGACTACGCTACTTAAACAGTCGTTAAACAAATCACAAGCAAATAAATTACATAAAACTAAAGTATTGTCTAATTAAAGGAAGTACAGTTGAACTCGGTTACAACGTCATGAAAGGGACTGAATATTTTGTGTCGTTATAAACGAGTGTCGTTATAACCGAGGAGCATAATGTTATGGTTAACAGCTACGAATTAATTGGTACCACAGAATATCTGACGCTATAGGCGAGGTGTCGTATAAACCGATGTCGTTATAACCGGGTTCGACTATATTTTTCCCCCCCAAACGTACCGTCTCACAACACAACTTCCACTGCTGTCATTTTCAGCTCATATTCGTAACTACTTGTTAACAACCGTAACAACAGAGGGACAAGACTCAGTTGTTTATGTGCCTACACGTATAAAGACAGACGTAAAAACATACGTGAAACAAAGCCTCGTACGCCTACAAAACCCGTCCGTATAAGGAATTACATTATTTATATTGTTAAAAGTCCGTATTCTCTGGGAGCGTTTAAAGGCAGTTCGACGCTCAACACCGGTCATATCTATTAAATGGCTATTACGTGCGTATTTGTATGAGTTTCGGTGTAAAACCAATATTGGTACGTTCAGTACAAGGGACATTGGAAAGCTAGAGAGTTTATGGTGCATGCCATGAACTGCGTCACGACGGCGGGGGTTCGCGATGAAAAAGTTATGGGCCTCGTGTGACAGTTTGGAAGGTAACTTTGAAACTCTGCGTCGAGTAAACGCCAAATTGAATAGTAATGGTAATAAGGTACAAGTATTGCAAGAGATGACGCATTTTGTAGTCTGTAAATAAATAAAATAATTTTGTATGTACGATACTGTAGACGTATCTTTCGTTTATATATGTTAGATTCGGTGGATTAATCGGTAAATATTTTGACTTTTATTCTGAAAGTTCCCGATTCCATTCTCGTCCTGGACACTGATCACATTTCCTGCTGTCTCTCCCAGTCTCTGCAGCTATAATAGGAGATAACATCTTAAGTTAACACTAGAAGACTTCTTCCACGCTCTTCGGCACTCATAATTCACTAATCACCCGTCCGGACCGGCCCTAGGGCCTACCCAGCCTCCTGTACAATGGGTGGGGCGTCGAGTCGACCACCAAACCCCATCTAGCGCAGAGGTTAAAGAAAGAGTAGAGCTATACGTCTACTCCGCTTCTGGGCCTTTATGGCCTGATCTATGGTGAACTTTACTTTTTAACTTTTACCCATCATTCCACAGCATGTGGTCTGCGTTACTGGCGTCATTAAATAACCAACAAATGACAAATATATACGGGTATATATATGAAAGTACTCCGTCGATCTCATCTCTCCACCTTGTCCAATGTATATTCGGCCGGGTGAAGGTTATTACGTGCACCAGAGAATTCGATAACTATGCCGGCGTCAACCTAGCTTCAGGTAGGGACACGCATGCCGGAGAGAGGGAGACATCATGGCCCTCCAGTTTGGGGGTTGGACTTGGGGCTCACATCCTCATCTCGTAAAAACTCACTTGTCTCTAAGTCTCGGCAATGGGAAGGTCATGGCCCGAAAATGAACCAAAACACCATAGAGAAAACTGAGAAAGTGTGTAAACAACAGGAAAGTTCTGCTGGAACATCTCACTTTAAAAAATTTTAAATTTACAATATTGTAATACTATGATTAACTTTGTGCATTTTGGAATTTTAATATTATAATCACTTTAATGAAGGCGACACAACACCTACATAAGCGTGCTGGTCTTGTATTCCTTCTTTCAGATAACTCCCTGATGATGGCACCTCGGTGTCGAAACATGTAGGAGTTTTATACTTACTTTTGAATGTATTTTCTTAAGTGCATAATTTGGTTAAGGTATTAATTATAAGAATATGGACGGTATGAATAAAATAAAAATTGAAAATGAGGAGGACTGGATGCATCTGGCTCAGGATAGGAAAATATGGCGGGTTCTTGTGAAGACTGTAATGAGCCGTCGGGTTTCACAAGTTCTGGGGGATTTTTGACGCTCTCAGATGAACTACTAGCTTCTCAAGAAGGTCTCTGTTCCGTGCAGTTTTGTTACCTGGAGAAGGGACCCGCAGCAGAAGCTACGGACGCACCGCAGCCTTAAGGCTTATTGTGCAACTCTAAGATGAAGATGAGCAATGTTTTTCATTTTTCCAAGTAATGGAGCACCGGTGGAATGAAATTGACAGGGGAAAACCGAAGTACTCGGAGAAAAACCTGTCCCAGTGCCACTTTGTCCACCACAAATCCCACATGGACTGACCCGGGATCGAACCCGGGCCTCCGCGGTGGGTTCCGTGAAGTTAGTTAGTTGCTGTCCGTCTGAGATTCTTCGCGATTTTCCTCATTCACTCCTCACGAAGGCCTTGACATTATAATGCAGTTATCAGATTTACGTTTCTCACTGCCGTGACTATGAGGCCTATTCACTTTACGTGACACCGTACAGGTTGGTAGATACGTACAAACATTATAGAGAAACGGACTGCCATTACTTCTGGGTTACAATACATTTCACCTTGAAGACAGACAAAACTGTTACTCCGAAATCTTTCTATTTTCGTGTCTATGAAACTACACATCCATCATAAGAGCCTTGATTTCAGTCTTCCGCCGCGATGTTGATGAAATCTGTGGTCTTCTGGGTAATTACACGGCGTCGTGTGGTAATTATTTACCGACGTTTCGGGACAACGTATCGGTCCCATCTTCACGGGTCAAGATTCCAAGTAGGAATCTTGGAATCTTGACCCGTGAAGATGGGAACGATACGGTGTCCCGAAACGTCGGTAAATAATTACCACACGACGCCGTGTAATTACCCAGAAGACCAAAGATTTCATCACAAGAATGTTCCAGCGTCATGACTACTTGCTTTTCCTCAGTTTTTTTTCTCGTCTCAGCCAACACTATGAACTTATGCAGCTGAAATAGTGTCTTTAAATAACATAGTTGAATCATATGTTTTGTCAGAGACGTAACTGCGGGTTGTGACAATGGCTTGAAGAATGACTCAGACAGACGCCAAGTGAGACAGAAAGTACACACAGTGACTGTGTAACTTTAAAAACAAATGGCCACACCGCACACCATTTTTCTTCTGTGAGTATCCTCCCACTCTCTCTTGTGAGGACCAATTTTGGCACAATAGAAGCACTACCAATAGTGCAGAATTCCACAGCCTCCATCTTCATTCTTTTGAGAACTACTGGTTGGATTTAGAAACATATAATTCCTTCGTAATTACTTTCTTATTTCAATTAATTACTACTGAATTTATGGCCTTCAGTAACTGAAAACAGAAACATTTCGGAGTGTTGTAAATTTTCCATTCTGCCTTGTTATCCCCTTGTTCTTCTTCTCAGACTGAATAACAGCAAAACGTAATAATAAAACGAAACAAAGCGAGTCTTGTTCTCTTTAATCAAAAGGTATTACAACGGATTTAATATTTACGTGCTTCCGAATACATCCTTACTTGTATTAATCACAGACGCTGCTCAAGTTACATCACGCAAAATATCATGCCATAAGAAACCACACTTTCAGTAACAAAGCCCTTCACTGAAGAAAAAATTTCCCCGTGCCTTGCATCCATTTTCCATCCTCACAACTTCTGCCTGAATAAAGGGTATCAAGTTCTCAAGGCAATGAGAGTCAAGGGTACAGTCTTCTTGGATATGACGACGTGTAGTTTCATGAATGAGTCACTCAGGAATGTTTCTACGTATGAGTGTCTACAGAACTACACGGTGTCATGCTTCACAAGAGCGTAGGCTTCATAGCCATCTTAAAATGTTATATTTTAAATTCTTCTTCTGCCTTATGGGTTAATATGTTCCAAAAATTTGCTCATCAAAATTCTGTATGAAATTCTTTTTTCCCCCCTCATTTGAGATAAAGGTATATAACATCGCACCCTCCTATTTTCCATTACCCGAAGCAGTCGAGTAATCGGAATAAATCATATCGATCTTGGTTTTTTAATACGAACTATGAACTTTTTCTTCTTCTGCCTTATGCGTTCATGTGTTCCAAAAATGTTGTCATCAAAATTCTGTATGAAATCCTTTTTTCCCCCTCATTTGAGATAAAGGTATATAACATCGCACCCTCCTATTTTCCATTACCCGAAGCAGTCGAGTAATCGGAATAAAGCATATCGATCTTGGTTTTTTAATACGAACTATGTATGAACTTTTCACCGATACCTCAATACTTCGCATTTGTAGCTACGGCTTTTAAAAGTTATCACATCCCCTGACAGTTCGTACAGTAGCCTACATTACAGGCATAGAAGGACACGTTCAAATTTATATTTCAGTAAATTGTATTTACTGTATTTGTACTTGTATTTACTGTATGTATTTTGTTTTGTAATTGTGTATTTTTGTATTGTTATTTTTATGTATATTTATATGTCCATTTCTATTGTGTTGACTAGTGTAAGGACTACTGCCACCGGGTGAAAACATTTGTATTGTGTGTACTAGTGTAAGGACTACTGCCACCGGGTGAAAACATTTGTATTGTGTGTACTAGTGTAAGGACTACTGCCACCGGGTGAAAACATTTGTATTGTGTGTACTAGTGTAAGGACTACTGCCACCGGGTGAAAACATTTGTATTGTGTGTACTAGTGTAAGGACTACTGCCACCGGGTGAAAACATTTGTATTGTGTGTACTAGTGTAAGGACTGCTGCCACCGGGTGAAAACATTTGTATTGTGTGTACTAGTGTAAGGACTACTGCCACCGGGTGAAAACCCAATTGCAGTAAATAATAATAATAATAATAAAATATATAAGCCATAAACCTGGAAATTCCTGTATATATAGCTTCACATCCTATGGCCAGTTATGAAAACAGCGTAAATACAAGGACACAACAAACAAACAAAACCAAGACAAGAGGAATGTCCAAAACAAAAGACTATAAAATTGTTGCAATTATGTTAATTTTAAGATCACCGTCAAAGCTAAAATATGCTAATATGATGAATACATCAGAACCCAAGATATGGATATTTGAATAAGAATCATAATAAAATTCAATTCTAGCCTAAGAGGTCAATTTCAAAAATCAGTACTAGTACACAAAACACATAGGTACAGACAACAAAAGACACATAACACAAAATTCTAATAGAATTCTGAGTTAACGAAAAAAAAATGCATGAACAGAATTTTATCCCTGACAGGGTAGCTTAATAAATAAAAAGGACAGCTATTAAAATAATGATATTAACAGCAAGTCACTAATGCGACTGAAACACTGCGGTTTACAGTTGCTGGAATCTAGTTGTACCTCTGTGAAACTAGTTTACAGTTGCTGGACTCTATTTGTACCTCTGTGAAACTAGTTTACAGTTTCTGGACTCTATTTGTACCTCTGTGAAACTAGTTTACAGTTGCTGGACTCTATTTGTACCACTGTGAAACTAGTTTACAGTTGCTGGACTCTATTTGTACCTCTGTGAAACTAGTTTACAGTTGCTGGACTCTATTTGTACCTCTGTGAAACTAGTTTACAGTTGCTGGACTCTATTTGTACCACTGTGAAACTACTTTACAGTTGCTGGACTCTATTTGTACCTCTGTGAAACTAGTTTACAGTTGCTGGACTCTATTGTACCTCTGTGAAACTAGTTTACAGTTGCTGGACTCTATTTGTACCTCTGTGAAACTAGTTTACAGTTGCTGGACTCTGTTTGTACCTCTGTGAAACTAGTTTACAGTTGCTGGACTCTATTTGTACCTCTGTGAAACTAGTTTACAGTTGCTGGACTCTGTTTGTACCTCTGTGAAACTAGTTTACAGTTGCTGGACTCTATTTGTACCTCTGTGAAACTAGTTTACAGTTGCTGGACTCTATTTGTACCTCTGTGAAACTAGTTTACAGTTTCTGGACTCTATTTGTACCTCTGTGAAACTAGTTTACAGTTGCTGGACTCTGTTTGTACCTCTGTGAAACTAGTTTACAGTTTCTGGACTCTATTTGTACCTCTGTGAAACTAGTTTACAGTTGCTGGACTCTGTTTGTACCTCTGTGAAACTAGTTTACAGTTGCTGGACTCTATTTGTACCTCTGTGAAACTAGTTTACAGTTGCTGGACTCTATTTGTACCTCTGTGAAACTAGTTTACAGTTTCTGGACTCTATTTGTACCTCTGTGAAACTAGTTTACAGTTGCTGGACTCTATTTGTATCTCTGTGAAAGTAGTTTACAGTTGCTGGACTCTATTTGTACCTCTGTAAAACTAGTTTCCACGGAAATGACGTCACGACAAAACAACCACATAAACGGACAAATAATGCTCTGCTCTTTGCAACTACATGATGATAACAAATTATTCACTTATTTCAATTCTCCTACGCCCGAATGTTTTCCCGCCACCTTCAATTTAAACCGCTTATAATTTGATTCCCTATCACACCATGGAACTTGTTCATGTCCTTACAACAAAAATATCAAGGGTTCTAGACTCGTACACACCATGTCTGGGGATCTGACGTTTTTTCCTAATGGTAAAGCAGTAGTGACATTAAGTAACCACTAGCCTCCATCTGGTGCCGAGGTTAAGGATGACTGAAGCTACACCTCTGTTCCTGCTACACGCCTTTACGACATAAAGAGTAACAACTTTATATTCGTACAAAAACGCAGTGACAGCGACTAACTCTTTCTGCCGGACTCAGCTATGCAGTAGCCTTTCAGCCTTGTCTAAACGATGACTGCAGGACATCCATTTACCGAAATCCCGCCTTGTTCTTTGAATACGAGAGGATGAACAAGTCCAGAAACTTAGTAGTTTTTTTACGTAAAACGTCTTACATTTCGGTACACATAGGTGGGTCACCTCGGCGCTTTTTTTTACAGGTTCACGATGCCGAGACTAACTAACGCACAAAAGCAAGAATACTACCGAAAACGGAAGAAGGAGGCAGAGGAGGGTTCACAGAGGCCGAAAAAAATTCCAAAAACCGCAGCATAAACACATACATATAACAACTTGTAAAAAATGTCTGAAAAAATACAGACTCCAATATAGTCAACTTCTTTCTTTCTTTCTTTCTTTCTTTCTTTCTTTCGCCCTTCCCTCACTCAAGCAGCTAAAACATTTTAACACCCGCAAAAAAAGATCGCCAACATTCAACTTGTCGGCGTGACGTTTCACGTACAATTTGCGGTTCAGCCGTAGCTTGAAACACCGAAGACATTTTTCCAATGGCTCGACAGCCCCTAGGGGGCCTAGGCCGCCTCATTTTCGAGGCTTCACGATCACACTTGAGACACACCACACTCGGTAGGACTCCTCTGGACGAGTGACCAGCCCGTCGCAGAGACCTCTACCTGACAACACACAACACTCACAACAGACAGACATCCATGCACCCAGCGGGATTTTTTTTCTGTCCTTTTTTTCCCCTTTGATTCATTTTGTACTTTTAGATCCTTTCGTCCTTCTTCATGTCACTTATGATCCATACTACTGTCCTTATAAAACAAACAACACAGACATCCATGCCCCCGGCTGGATTTGTTTTTGCCTGTCCGGGGTTTTTCCCCTTTGATCCATTTTTGTTCTGTTTTAAATCCTTTCGTCCTTCATGTCACTTTACGTTTCATGCTGCTACCGTCCTTACAACAAACACAACACAAACAACCATGCCCCCCGGTGGGATTCGAACCCAAAATCCCAACAAGCGAGCGCCGGCAGACCCACGCCTTAGACTGCACGGCCACTCGGATCGGCAGAAACTTAGTAATACAAAGTGTAATCGTTATAATCATTTAGAATTAACTAGGAAGGTTGTTTTATTTAGTGATTTTAAAATCAGCGTTACAAGAGTTGTGTTCTGGATAAAAACAAGCACTTCCAGAATATCTCATTACAATACACTGCATGGAATGAGAAGCTGCGCCTATTGCCGGTAATGCACATAAAACAGACAAAGCTCCTTTGATTAGCTAGTCGGAAAGTTCTGAAGAAATGTGGGAATTGTTTAGTTACAACTTGCTTTTACATTATAAGGCTTTAATGCCTGAAGTTCCCGTTGCGCTGTGTCGTAATTATCTGTAATTCGTTAGTTTTGCAAATTTACACTGTTTTAAATATCATGAAAGGGATTATATAATAATTCTCTAATAGACCGCTGTCGTAACAGAAGAAAACTTTATGACAGTTTGTGCCGCATACTCTTTAATACTTCCAAAATTATGACTCATGCAGAACAGCTGTAAGTAGCTGCGTTGTTGATGAAGATAAAACAAGAGTGTAACTTCGGAGTAAAATAAATTTACTGTAGGAAGCTAAGAACTTGCATAATGAGAAATTTTCTGAATAATTTTCAGCGTGTGATCTAATACGTCAATTGCTTTGAGATAAACAAGTCACGTAGCATGCATGAATTGGCGTCAGGAATGTAGATTACGGTATTTTGGGTTGTAACGACATGCAGCTTTGTAGACAGGAAGGATAACAACACTACTAATGAATCAGCTGCCTTCAACGTCAAGGCAAAAACTACCCTAAACTTACAGGAGACAAAATTCTCCGAAAAGGTATCAATCTACGAAAAAAATATAGCGTCACATCCGGGAAGAACATAGACCCGAGATCTGCGCACTTCTGGGATATTATGCAGCACTGAGTGGTAGTTGCGTACCGACGTTTCGAAACAACCTATCGGTCCCATCTTCTAGGGTCAGGAAGACTTCTTGGAATTCTTGCCCCTTGAAGATGAGACCGAAAGGTTGCCCCGGAACGTCGGTACAGAACTACCACTCTAAGCTGCGTAATATCCCAGAAGAGCGCAGACCTCATCTACATCGCGGCGGAAGCCTGGAATCACGCATAGTACATAGACCTATTTACCGCTGTGAAAACCTTAAATCTCGACATTGTAAACACGCAAAATATGATTCTTCTGCTTTATCTAACCGCGCTTTCTTCGTGTACCAGGGGATGGCAGAATGTTTAAAAACTATGAAGTCAGTGCGATGTGGAATGTGGTAGCCTGATCTGTATAAACGTAACTAACTAACTAACTAACCAACTAACTCCATGGAGCAGAGTCCTTCTTGAGAAGCTAACAGGTCGTCAGCTAGTCAAGAAATTTCCCACATTTTATGGAACCCGAAGGTTCATTACCGCATTCACAACAGCCCGCCACCTGTCCCTATCCTAAGTAAGGCCCCATAACTAACTAACTAACTCCATGCAGCACAGTCCTTCTTGAGAAGCTAGCAGGTCGTCAGCTAGTCAAGAAATTTCCCACATTTTATGGAACCCGAAGGTTCATTACCGCATTCACAACAGCCCGCCACCTGTCCCTATCCTAAGTAAGGCCCCATAACTAACTAACTAACTAACTCCATGCAGCACAGTCCTCCTTGAGAAGCTAGCAGGTCGTCAGCTAGTCAAGAAATTTCCCACTTTTTATGGAACCCGAAGGTTCATTACCGCATTCACAACAGCCCGCCACCTGTCCCTATCCTAAGTAAGGCCCCATAACTAACTAACTAACTAACTAACTAACTCCATATAGCACAGTCCTTCTTGAGAAGCTAGCAGGTCGTCAGGTAGTCAAGAAATTTCCCACTTTTTATGGAACCCGAAGGTTCATTACCGCACTCACAACAGCCCGCCACCTGTCCCTATCCTAAGTAAGGCCCCATAACTAACTAACTAACTAACTAACTAACTCCATATAGCACAGTCCTTCTTGAGAAGCTAGCAGGTCGTCAGGTAGTCAAGAAATTTCCCACTTTTTATGGAACCCGAAGGTTCATTACCGCACTCACAACAGCCCGCCACCTGTCCCTATCCTAAGTAAGGCCCCATAACTAACCAACTAACTAACTAACTAACTAACTCCATGCAGCACAGTCCTCCTTGAGAAGCTAGCAGGTCGTCAGCTAGTCAAGAAATTTCCCACTTTTTATGGAACCCGAAGGTTCATTACCGCACTCACAACAGCCCGCCACCTGTCCCTATCCTAAGTAAGGCCCCATAACTAACTAACTAACTAACTAACTAACTCCACGCAGCACAGTCCTTCTTGAGAAGCTAGCAGATCGTCAGCTAGTCAAGAAATTTCCCACATTTTATGGAACCCGAAGGTTCATTACCGCATTCACAAGAGCCCGCCACCTGTCCCTATCCTAAGTAAGGCCCAGTAACTAACTAACTAACTAACTAACTCCATGGAGCAGAGTCCTTCTTGAGAAGCTAGCAGGTCGTCAGGTAGTCAAGAAATTTCCCACATTTTATGGAACCCGAAGGTTCATTACCGCATTCACAACAGCCCGCCACCTGTCCCTATCCTAAGTAAGGCCCCATAACTAACTAACTAACTAACTAACTCCATATAGCACAGTCCTTCTTGAGAAGCTAGCAGGTCGTCAGGTAGTCAAGAAATTTCCCACTTTTTATGGAACCCGAAGGTTCATTACCGCACTCACAACAGCCCGCCACCTGTCCCTATCCTAAGTAAGGCCCCATAACTAACCAACTAACTAACTAACTAAATAACTCCATACAGCACAGTCCTCCTTGAGAAGCTAGCAGGTCGTCAGCTAGTCAAGAAATTTCCCACATTTTATGGAACCCGAAGGTTCATTACCGCATTCACAACAGCCCGCCACCTGTCCCTATCCTAAGTAAGGCCCCATAACTAACTAACTAACTAACTAACTCCATGCAGCACAGTCCTTCTTGAGAAGCTAGCAGGTCGTCAGGTAGTCAAGAAATTTCCCACTTTTTATGGAACCCGAAGGTTCATTACCGCACTCACAACAGCCCGCCACCTGTCCCTATCCTAAGTAAGGCCCCATAACTAACTAACTAACTAACTCCATGCAGCACAGTCCTTCTTGAGAAGCTAGCAGGTCGTCAGATAGTCAAGAAATTTCCCACTTTTTATGGAACCCGAAGGTTCATTACCGCACTCACAACAGCCCGCCACCTGTCCCTATCCTAAGTAAGGCCCCATAACTAACTAACTAACTAACTTCATGCAGCACAGTCCTTCTTGAGAAGCTAGCAGGTCGTCAGGTAGTCAAGAAATTTCCCACTTTTTATGGAACCCGAAGGTTCATTACCGCATTCACAACAGCCCGCCACCTGTCCCTATCCTAAGTAAGGCCCCATAACTAACTAACTAACTAACTAACTCCATGCAGCACAGTCCTTCTTGAGAAGCTAACAGGTCGTCAGCTAGTCAAGAAATTCCCCGCGTTTTATGGAACCCAAAGGTTCATTACCGCACTCACAAGAGCCCGCCACCTGTCCCTATCCTAAGTAAGGCCCAGTAACTAACTAACTAACTAACTAACTCCATGGAGCAGAGTCCTTCTTGAGAAGCTAACAGGTCGTCAGTTAGTCAAGAAATTTCCCACTTTTTATGGAACCCGAAGGTTCATTACCGCACTCACAAGAGCCCGCCAACTGTCCCTATCCTGAGTAAGGCCCAGTAACTAACTAACTAACTAACTAACTCCATGTATCACAGTCCTTCTTGAGAAGCTAGCAGGTCGTCAGCTAGTCAAGAAATTCCCCGCGTTTTATGGAACCCGAAGGTTCATTACCGCATTCACAACAGCCCGCCACCTGTCCCTATCCTGAGTAAGGCCCCATAACTAACTAACTAACTAACTAACTAACTCCATGTAGCACAGTCCTTCTTGAGAAGCTAACAGGTCGTCAGCTAGTCAAGAAATTTCCCACTTTTTATGGAACCCGAAGGTTCATTACCGCATTCACAAGAGCCCGCCACCTGTCCCTATCCTAAGTAAGGCCCCATAATTAACTAACTAACTAACTAACTCCATGCAGCACAGTCCTTCTTGAGAAGCTAGCAGGTCGTCAGCTAGTCAAGAAATTCCCCGCGTTTTATGGAACCCAAAGGTTCATTACCGCATTCACAACAGACCGCCACCTGTCCCTATCCTAAGTAAGGCTCCATAACTAACTAACTAACTAACTCCATGCAGCACAGTCCTTCTTGAGAAGCTAGCAGGTCGTCAGCTAGTCAAGAAATTTCCCACTTTTTATGGAACCCGAAGGTTCATTACCGCATTCACAAGAGCCCGCCACCTGTCCCTATCCTGAGCGTAACATCGCAACAAATGAAAGAAGGTGCAGGATATGACGCAATCACTCGACGGTAACTTCCCGTCCATACAAACAAAAATTCCTGAACACCGTGAAGGTAATAGAAAATTGCCGAATATCGACCCACAGCTCTCCGGGTGTCTAGCCGTATCGTTGTACCGACAGCTTTCCTTAACAGAATATGTGGCAAGTCCATTGACGGTAAATTTAAATTTTGTAAAGAGTAAATTAAAAGTTACGTAAAAAGTGTTTTCCCGCTTGATTAAAATGCAAGCCGCGTTCCAACGCAAACACCTGGCTCGTACCACACAGTGAACAAGGCTCTAAATGAATCACCCCAACAAAATTCTACAATTCACGCCCCAGCTACATTCGCTAAAGTATTTCAGAATTACAACGCCTCCGAAAACAACACACAGACTCGTAATGACATCACCACAAACACCACGAGAGTCAACCACAGAAAAATTCTAAGAAAAATACATTATAATTATTTTATAATTGTAAAATTCTGTAAATTTTTTTATTTTCCCGAGTTTTGGGATATATTTTATGTCAAAATGCAAATGTTAATTCCTGTTGACCTGTTATCAATTCATCAGTTATTCTCTGAAGTTAAGGGAAGGTGTTCGAAAACACGGTACTGCGGCGAAAGCATGGTCCTAAGTGGAATTTACAAAAGGCTGGAGAAAATTACATAATAAGGAACTTCACGATTTTTACTCCTCACCAAATATTACTGGCATTATCAGGTCGAGGATGATGGTATGGAACAGGCACATAGCACGCATGGAACAGAAATACATACATGATTCTGGTGAGAAAATCTAAGCTTGGATAATATTACAACCTTAAAATGGATCTTAGTGACACATTATTGGCAGTTGTAGACTAGATTTATCTGGCTGCATCTTAGTGACACATTATTGGCAGATGTAGACTAGATTTATCTGGCTGCATCTTAGTGACACATTATTGGCAGATGTAGACTAGATTTATCTGGCTGCATTTTAGTGACACATTATTGGCAGATGTAAACTAGATTTATCTGGCTGCATCTTAGTGACACATTATTGGCAGATGTAGACTAGATTTATCTGGCTGCATCTTAGTGACACATTATTGGCAGATGTAAACTAGATTTATCTGGCTGCATCTTAGTGACACATTATTGGCAGATGTAGACTAGATTTATCTGGCTGCATCTTAGTGACAAATTATTGGCAGATGTAAACTAGATTTATCTGGCTGCATCTTAGTGACACATTATTGGCAGATGTAGACTAGATTTATCTGGCTGCATCTTAGTGACACATTATTGGCAGATGTAGACTAGATTTATCTGGCTGCATCTTAGTGACACATTATTGGCAGATGTAGACTAGATTTATCTGGCTGCATCTTAGTGACACATTATTGGCAGATGTAAACTAGATTTATCTGGCTGCATCTTAGTGACACATTATTGGCAGATGTAGACTAGATTTATCTGGCTGCATCTTAGTGACACATTATTGGCAGATGTAGACTAGATTTATCTGGCTGCATCTTAGTGACACATTATTGGCAGATGTAGACTAGATTTATCTGGCTGCATCTTAGTGACAAATTATTGGCAGATGTAAACTAGATTTATCTGGCTGCATCTTAGTGACACATTATTGGCTAGATGTAGACTAGATTTATCTGGCTGCATCTTAGTGACACATTATTGGCAGATGTAGACTAGATTTATCTGGCTGCTGTGAACACGATAACAAAACTTTGTTTCGCTTAAAATATGGAGTATTTCTTCCTTATCTCTCTCAAGAGGTCTCCGCAACATGCAGTTAGTTGAGAGTTATGACATAACATAACACACTTCACGAAATATTCTTGTATTCGGCGTAGACGAAGGTAGTGATAATGAATAACTGAAGGACATCAAGATAGAATGAACGAGAGAAGAAAAGTAAACAACACAAGAAGAATAACGAAATGTTGCACGAAAATCCCAAAAAGGTTGGTCCCGCATTTAAATCGCCGACGATTTGTTTAAGTTTCGTTACCGTTTTTGTTACTGTTGTTATTGTTATTATTATTATTACCCATTTTTAATTACCTAATATAAACAACGTTGTCTTATGCAGCTCTTTGAATATCTGCCGTTCTTACGAAATCAGAATAAGAGAAAAAAGTATTCTTTCATTAAACGTGACACAAACAGGCAATTATAAAAATAAATTGGTTTATATAACATTTCTATTGAAATTTATACCTCCTTACAGTCCTGTCTGTAACAAAATCACCGACCTTTCTCATTGTATTCAAACAATACATGAGCATCAGAATCCGTCATTATTTTCTCTAGTTCCTTGACAACAAATTGTTTCAATTCTGTGAGCTTTTGACTTACTCTGCCTTCCGTTATATCGAATGCTTATTGCTGCCTTTTTTCTTTTCTGCTGTATTTACTAACAAGAAAAATAATTTTCTTTCATTTTCTGGTGTTCTTCCTTTATGCATTGCATGTTTAGTATAGGATTTACCGACAGTCAGCTGTTCCGAAGTCAGAATTTGATTAATTCAAAATCTGGCATTATTGTAGTGAAGAATGGGGGGGTGGGGGGTCAGATTGTCCGTGCGGAAGTGCGATCTATGCTGGTCTCCCTGTCTATTCCGTGCCTGGCATGTCAACGAACACTGTGGGCTGGCAGAACGACAACTGACAGGGTAAAACCAATGCGACGGCAAACCACCTGACCAATTGTCAAACGTCCTGGAAGACTGGAGCCTGGCTTCCGCAGTAAGCAGTCCGCAACGGATTGGTCCTACTAAAGAACAAGCCAGCCAAATTACGTATAAAGTAACAATCCGGTGCGTTCACGTAACCATTGTTCCTGTGGGAAAACAATAAGCATTACATCTTCTGAGGGTTTGTAGCCTTAGTTATCCAGGATGAAAAGCGCATGCGCCGAATTATATTGTCATCTGTGGCCTGTCTGGCTCTGCCATATTTTACACATTATATCATAAATGGCACCGTTTTCGGAAAAAAAAAGTAACTGAAAATAAAATGTATGTTTTGATTTCATCTACAACTATTTCTGAGAAATTTCTTATTATAAGAAGAATTCAGGGAGGTATGATCATAAATGTAAATAGTTTTCATGTAAAGTACCCGTTATTCTTGTCAGATTTTAATAAAATTTGAATTTTTGCCACAGATTTTCGAAAAATCGTCAAATATCAAATTTCGTGAAAATCCGTCCAGTGGGAACAGAGTTTTAGTAAGTGGACGGACAGACATGAAGAAACCAATAGTCGCTTTTCGGAATTTTTTTGTAACGCGACTAAAAAAAGAACGTAATTTGTTCTCCCCACAGATCCTGTTTCGTGATTGATGAAAATCTATGTGAGTCGAAAAACGAAGGTTACAAATTCAGTCGTGAGCGTGATTGAAGTTAAGCAGAAACGAATGTGTCAAGGAGGAGGAGGAGTGACGTCACATGACCTTTGACACTGCCGACACGAGAATGGAAGGCACTCAGATTGTCTTCTTTCGTGGCTTTTCGTATTAGTGGCATTACAACCACACTTCTATTACCTACCAGGCTGAAATAATTTTAGGGGTTATAACTAAGTGACAAACGAAAAACTATCAAATTGTCATTCACATGAAAAACAATTTTTCGACTTATATCGATAAGCATCACAGCCTGACCTTACTCTTTAATTTTTAAATAAATAAAATTCGGAGATCTTCGCTCTTCTGGGATGTTATGCAGCGTTGATTGGTAGCTTTCAAAATTTTGGAAAACCTATCTGTTCCATCTTCAAGGACTGCTTGACCCTTGAAGATGGGACCAATAGGATGTCCCGAAACATCGGTAACTAACAATCTACAACGCGTAACATCCCACAAGAGCGAAGATCTCATTTACAGAGCGGCAGAAGCCTGTGGGTGTTTTTGTAATGTGCTTGTGTTTCTTTTTGTATTGTGTATGGGTGTTTTTGTAAGGTGTGGATGTTTTTGTAAGGTGTGGATGTTTTTGTAAGGTGTGAATGCTTTTGTAAGGTGTGGATGTTTTTGTAAGGTGTGGATGATTTTGTAAGGTGTGGATGTTTTTTGTAAGGTGTGGATGTTTTTGTAATGTGTGTACGGTGTTCTAATGTGTGTACTTGTATTTACTGTATGTATTTTGTTTTGTAATTGTGTATAGTTTGTTTTGTATTGTTACATATATGTATATTATATGTCCATTTGTATTGTGTATACTAGTGTAAGGACTACTGTCACAGGGTGAAAACATTTGTATTGTGTGTACTAGTGTAAGGACTACTGCCACCGGGTGAAAACATTTGTATTGTGTGTACTAATGTAAGGACTACTGCCACCGGGTAAAAACATTTGTATTGTGTGTACTAGTGTAAGGACTACTGCCACCGGGTGAAAACATTTGAATTGTGTGTGCTAGTGTAAAGACTATTGCCACCGGGTGAAAACATTTGTATTGTGTGTACTAGTGTAAGGACTACTGCCACCGGTGAAAACATTTGTATTGTGTGTACTAGTGTAAGGACTACTGCCACCGGGTGAAAACATTTGTATTGTGTGTACTAGTGTAAGACTACTGCCACCGGGTGAAAACATTTGAATTGTGTGTACTAGTGTAAAGACTACTGCCACCGGGTGAAAACATTTGTATTGTGTGTACTAGTGTAAGGACTACTGCCACCGGGTGAAAACATTTGTATTGTGTGTACTAGTGAAAGGACTACTGCCATCGGGTGAAAACATTTGTATTGTGTGTACTAGTGTAAGGACTACTGCCACCGGGTGAAAATATTTGTATTGTTTGTACTAGTGTAAGGACTACTGCCACCGGGTGAAAACATTTGTATTGTGTGTACTAGTGTAAGGAGTATTGCCGCCGGGTGAAAACATTTATATTGTGTGTACTAGTGTAAGGACTACTGCCACAGGGTGAAAACATTTGTATTGTGTGCACTAGTGTAAGGACTACTGCCACCGGGTGAAAACATCTGTATTGTGTATACTAGTGTAAGGACTACTGCCACCGGGTGAAAACATTTGTATTGTGTGTACTAGTGTAAGGACTACTGCCACCGGGTGAAAACATTGGTATTGTGTGTACTAGTGTAAGGACTACTGCCACCGGGTGAAAACATTTGTATTGTGTGTACTAGTGTAAGGACTACTGCCACCGGGTGAAAACATTTGTATTGTGTGTACTAGTGTAAGGACTACTGCCACCGGGTGAAAACATTTGTATTGTGTGTACTAGTGTAAAGACTACTGCCACCGGGTGAAAACATTTGTATTGTGTGTACTAGTGTAAGGACTACTGCCACCGGGTGAAAACATTTGTATTGTGTGTACTAGTGTAAAGACTACTGCCACCGGGTGAAAACATTTGAATTGTGTGTACTAGTGTAAAGACTACTGCCACCGGGTGAAAACATTTGTATTGTGTGTACTAGTGGAAGGAGTACTGCCACCGGGTGAAAACATTTGTATTGTGTGTACTAATGTAAGGACTACTGCCACCGGGTAAAAACATTTGTATTGTGTGTACTAGTGTAAGGACTACTGCCACCGGGTGAAAACATTTGAATTGTGATTACTAGTGTAAAGACTACTGCCACCGGGTGAAAACATTTGAATTGTGTGTACTAGTGTAAAGACTACTGCCACCGGGTGAAAACATTTGTATTGTGTGTACTAGTGTAAGGACTACTGCCACCGGGTGAAATCATTTGTATTGTGTATACTAGTGTAAGGACTACTGCCACCGGGTGAAAACATTTGTATTGCGTGTACTAGTGTAAGGAGTACTGCCACCGGGCGAAAACATTTGTATTGTGTGTACTAGTGTAAGGACTACTGCCATCGGGTGAAAACATTTGTATTGTGTTACTAGTGTAAAGACTACTGCCACCGGGTGAAAACATTTGTATTGTGTGTACTAGTGTAAAGGACTACTGCCACCGGGTGAAAACATTTGTATTGTGTGTACTAGTGTAAGGACTACTGCCACCGGGTGAAAACATTTGTATTGTGTGTACTAGTGTAAGGACTACTACGCCACCTGGGTGAAAATATATGTAATTGTGTGTACTAGTGTAAGGACTACTGCCACCGGGTGAAAACATTTGTATTGTGTGTACTAGTGTAAGGAGTACTGCCACCGGGTGAAAACATTTGTATTGTGTGTACTAGTGTAAGGACTACTGCCACCGGTGAAAACATTTGTATTGTGTGTACTAGTGTAAGGACTACTGCCACCGGGTGAAAACATTGTATTGTGTGTACTAGTGTAAGGACTACTGCCACCGGTGAAAACATTTGTATTGTGTGTACTAGTGTAAGGACTACTGCCACCGGTGAAAACATTTGTATTGTGTGTACTAGTGTAAGGACTACTGCCACCGGGTGAAAACATTTGTATGTGTGTACTAGTGTAAGGACTACTGCCACCGGGTGAAAACATTTGTATTGGTGTACTAGTGTAAGGACTACTGCCACCGGGTGAAAACATTTGTATTGTGTGTACTAGTGTAAGGACTACTGCCACCGGGTGAAAACATTTGTATTGTGTGTACTAGTGTAAGGACTACTGCCACCGGTGAAAACATTTGTATTGTGTGTACTAGTGTAAGGACTACTGCCACCGGGTGAAAACATTTGTATTGTGTGTACTAGTGTAAGACTACTGCCACCGGTGAAAACATTTGTATTGTGTGTACTAGTGTAAGGACTACTGCCACCGGGTGAAAACATTTGTATTGTGTGTACTAGTGTAAGGACTACTGCCACCGGGTGAAAACATTTGTATTGTGTGTACTAGTGTAAGGACTACTGCCACCGGGTGAAAACATTTGTATTGTGTGTACTAGTGTAAGGACTACTGCCACCGGGTGAAAACATTTGTATTGTGTGTACTAGTGTAAGGACTACTGCCACCGGGTGAAAACATTGTATTGTGTGTACTAGTGTAAGGACTACGCCACCGGGTGAAAAACATTGATTGTGTACTAGGAAGACTACTGCACCGGGTGAACATTGATGTGTGACTATGAAGGACTATGCCACGTGAAAACATTGTATTTGTGTACATGTAAGGACTACTGCCACCGGTGAAAACATTGTATTGTGTGTACTATGTAAGATACGCCACCGGGTGAAAACATTTGTATGTGTGTACTAGTGAGGACACTGCCACCGTGAAAACATTTGTATTGTGGTCAGTGTAAGACTATGCCACCGGTGAAACATTTGATGTTGTACTATGTAAGATATGCCACCGGTAAACATTTTATGTGTGTACTAGTGAAGGATACTGCCACCAGAAACTTTGTATTGTGCTAGTGTAAGACAGCCACCGGTGAAAACATTTGTATTTGTACTAGTGTAAGGACTACTGCCACGTGAAAACATGTATGTGTTACTAGTGTAAGGACTACTGCACCGGTGAAAAATTTGATTGTGTGTACTAGTGTAAGGACACTGCCACCGGGTGAAAACATTTATGTGTGTACTATGAAGACTACTGCCACCGGTGAAAACATTTGTATTGTGTGTACTAGTGTAAGGACTACTGCCACCGGGTGAAAACATTTGTATTGTGTGTACAGTGTAAGACTACTGCCACCGGTGAAACATTGATTGTGTGTACTATGTAAGGACTACTGCCACCGGGTGAAAACATTTGTATTGTGTGTACTAGTGTAAGGATACTGCCACCGGTGAAAACATTTGTATTGTGTGACTAGTGTAAGATACTGCCACCGGGTGAAAACATTTTATTGTGTGTACTAGTGTAAGACTACTGCCACGGTGAAAACATTTGATGTGTTACTAGTGTAAGACTATGCCACCGGTGAAAAATTTGTATTGTGTGTACTAGTGTAAGGACTACTGCCACCGGGTGAAAACATTGTATTGTGTGTACTAGTGTAAGGACTACTGCCACCGGTGAAAACATTGTATTGTGTGTACTAGTGTAAGGACTACTGCCACGGTGAAAACATTGTATTGTGTGACTAGTGTAAGGACTACTGCCACCGGTGAAAACATTTGTATTGTGTGTACTAGTGTAAGGACTACTGCCACCGGTGAAACATTTGTATTGTGTGTACTAGTGTAAGGACTACTGCCACGGTGAAAACATTTGTATGTGTTACAGTGTAAGACTACTGCCACCGGTGAAAACATTTATTGTGTACTATGTAAGAGTACGCCACCGGTGAAAACATTGTATTGTGTGACTAGTGTAAGGACTATGCACCGGTGAAAACATTTTATTGTGTGTACTAGTGTAAGGACTACTGCCATCGGGTGAAAACATTTTTGTGTGTACTAGTGTAAGGACTACTGCCACCGGGTGAAAATATTGTATTGTGTGTACTAGTGTAAGGACTACTGCCACCGGGTGAAAACATTGTATTGTGTGTACTAGTGTAAGGATATGCCACCGGTGAAAACATTTAATTGTGTGTACAGTGTAAACTACTGCCACAGGTGAAAACATTGTATGTGTGACTAGTGTAAGGACTACTGCCCGGGTGAAAACATTTGTATTGTGTGTACTATGTAAGGACTACTGCCACCGGTGAAAACATTTGTTGTGTGTACTATGTAAGGACTACTGCCACCGGGTGAAAACATTGTATGTGTGTACTAGTGTAAGGACTACTGCCACCGGTGAAAACATTTGAATTTTTTATATTAAAACTATCAGGTGAAAACAAGATGTGACTGAATAAACTATGCCACCTTTAAAACATTGTATTTGACGTGTAAGACACTCATGGTGAAACATTATTGTGTACTGTAGACTACGCCACGGTAACATTTGTATTGTGTGTACTAGTGTAAGGACTACTGCCATCGGGTGAAAACAATTTGTATTGTGTGTACTAGTGTAAGGACTATTGCCACCGGGTGAAAACATTTATATTGTGTGTACTAGTGTAAGTACTACTGCCACCGGGTGAAAACATTTGTATTGTGTGTACTAGTGTAAGGACTACTGCCATCGGGTGAAAACATTTGTATTGTGTGTACTAGTGTAAGGACTACTGCCACCGGGTGAAAACATTTGTGTTGTGTGTACTAGTGTAAGGACTACTGCCACCGGGTGAAAACATTTGTATTGTGTGTACTAGTGTAAGGACTACTGCCACCGGGTGAAAACCCTATTGCAGTAAATAATAATAATAATAATAATAATAATAATAATAAAACCTAATCTAGTGGAAATGCAAAGATCAAGATGGTGCACTGATCACTGAGAAATGGTTTTTGAGTGAACCACTTCTTTAAAAATCACTTGCCTCATTCTGAACGTGTCACCACGAAACACTTTTCATTTGTGACGTCATTAACGAACACTCTGACGTCACATGTCAGACCTACAGCTTTATTGCTGACGAGCGGTGGCTTAAGTCGACACGTGCCGTCGCACCGAACAATAGACTGAGTAATAGTACTATGGTCAGTGGTTTACGAACAAAGTGTGTAACTTTACTTGTCGAATATTTACCACCTCTGTCTACAATAAACCAAAAGCCACACCCTACAACTCATATCTCGACAACCTTACCAAGCCAGAAAGCTTTCCCTCTATAGGTACTGGGTGTCCAAAAACAATCGTAAAACAAAAATTCACACATGGAAAAATATTTATTACAAATATAAAGAGACTAACTAAGGAGACCACTTGGAAGATCCAGGCGTAGATGGGAGGATAATATTAAAATAGATCTTCAAGAAGTGGGATGGGAGGGCGTGGACTGGATTGATATGGCTCAGGATAGGGACAGGTGGCGGGCTGTTGTGAATGCGGTAATGAACCTTCGGGTTCCATGAAACGAGGGAAATTTCTTGACTCGCTGACGACCAGTTAGCTTCTCAAGAAGGACTCTGCTCCATGGAGTTAGTTAGTTAGTTACAAAAAGACTAACTTAGCAGCAGCACGACTTCCAAATCCTTTTCCCCATGTGCCGACCATCACATGCCACTTTGCAATACGGGCTAAATCCGTAACTGGACAGAGGTTTTACTAACTAACTAACTAACTAACTCCATGGAGCAGAGTCCTTCTTGAGAAGCTAACAGGTCGTCAGCTAGTCAAGAAATTCCCCGAATTTTATGAAAACCGAAGGTTCATTACCGCACACACAACAGCCCGCCACCTGTCCCTATCCTGAGCCATTACAATCCAGTCCATGCCTCCCCATCCCACTTCTTGAAGATCCATTTTAATATTATCCTCCCATCTATGCCCGGGTCTTCCAAGTGGTCTCCTTCCCTCAGGTCTCCCCACCAAAATCCTGTATGAACCTCTCCCCTCACCCATACGTTCTACATGTCCCGCCCACCTCATTCTTCTTGATTTGATCACCCGAAAAGGGGTTTTACAAGCACATAAAATTATGAGTAATTATTTTAATGCGAAAATTTTATGTAAGTGGTTAAGACGTGTCTTTGTTTTCGACTTTTGTATCGATAACGCTCTACGCTCTACGCTCTACGTTTAGACGTGGCAGCAGTAATCATATTTGTGGACTGCTCAATGTGTCACACACAGCGGATAGTTCCTGGGAAATTCTGACGAGTTCTACAAGTCAACCTTTTACGCAGTGTGATGGAACCCTTCCTGATTATTGCGATTATTTAGGCAATTTCGCATAGTCGCGAAAAGCGCCTATTATCTTCGACATGTCGGGTCAGTCCGTCCGCAGGTATCAGCGCGGCTTCAAGTGTAAGCATTTCTGTGAAATTTGATATTGCCGACTTTTATGAAAATCTGTCCAGAAAATTCCAAGTTTGGTTGAAATCGGGCAAAAATATCGGGCACTTTGCACTCTTTCTACAGGCGAAATTAAAGCATCACAAAAGCGCTCTCTTAGAGTGAAATGGTATCAGGATATTTATAATAGAGGAGGAGGTATAAATATTACGCGAACGCGTCAGTGTTACATTATATGTACACTGCCTTGCCTGTTAACTGTGTGAATGAGTTTCGTTTGGTGCTTTATGATTTATTGCAACGTTTATAATAGAACGTACGGTATGAAGTATGAAAATCCTTACAGCGCCTCTCACAGCTCTCTGTTAATTAAACACTTCTGAAGCAGCTTAATGTGTACGATACTCATCTCGATGAGAAAAGCTTCTTCTAAAGCAATCTGCTTGGCTGATAGGAGAGTACGGGATGAATATACGGACTGTATTCAATTTATAGCCTAGAATAAAATAGAATGTGCTAATAAACCCTACTTGTCTAGGCCTGTATATAAATAGAAGAAATATGAAGACGTGTTACTTAATCTGAAATTATATGCATTATTTCACACTGAAACATGCAGGATATTTCGGCAGTTCGTAAATTTTCTACAATTAATTATCGAAGTCAAGGGGACACCCAAGGGAGGGGGGACTGCTGGGCTGCAGCCCCCCCCCCCAAATCTCCCAAAACCGAAATTTAAAAAACAAAGATTTTGTAGATATTATTATATCAAAAGTGTTACGTGATTTACCCTTCAGTCAAAATCAGCCATTGAAATCGGCTGATAACTAGTATATTAGAATTTTGAGAAATAAATTAATAAAATTAAAAAAAAAACAAGCAGATAGGACACTGTTATAGAGCCACGGAACATGTTATATTTTTGTGTATATAAATGCAGTTGCAGACAGTGTTATGTTTCAGTTGTAATTACGACATGATTTTTGCAATAAAATTTTTAAAAATCAAACAAAAATTAGGGTCAGCCCCCCCACAATGAAATATTCTTGGTGCGCACCTGATTGAAGTACCAGATGTTGATAAGAAGTTCCAATTAATAGACCTACGCGCCCCCAAATTATTTCTTGTAAAGTCACATTCATAGAGTTTCGTAGTCTTTACCAGAGCACGGATTTATGCCTGCAGTGACTGTTGTAGTAGCGATGTGTACATTATACGTGAAGAGTGAATTTTCAAATCCCGGCATAAAGACTAAAATGGAATTATGTCAGTGTTGTTCTATGTCAACAATATCAAAATTACGTATCGTTTAGCACTTTCGAAAGGAACTAAACCTCTAAACACCAACGGTTAGTATACGTACCATTAGGCTCATCACTCAAAACTTCTACGTTCTGCCCACACAGCACATTTCTGTGTTTTGTATGACTTTCAGAACAAAAAGCGATTATTTCTCTGATTGCTTTTTATAACCGAGACGGAGTGTGTTCACTGTGCGGTACGAACACAATCTTTAAATATATTTCAGGTTGACTTTCAGCTTTTAAAGTATTAAATGTGTATCTTCAATCTTTACACAGCGGAGTTACACTTAAGAGTACCTTGGGTTTCACGTCAGAAACAATACCTAAAGGGCATAAATGCCTTTATTAAATTATGCCCCTTTTAATGATCGTTCATTTAAACCATACTTATTTAGAACATTCACAATTTTACAAACCAACAAATGCACTATATTGTCAAGTATTGTTCAATATTCCCAACACATTTTTTTATATTAGTCTCACCGTGCATATTTCACAATTCACTGTTCATAAAACACCAACAAAATGCACTTCACTTTACCATTTTTTTATTTCACTAGACCCCTACATATGTTTCGGTTTATGCAAAAACCATCATCAGGAGGTTTTCAAAACTACATATATTTACATACAGTGGTATTTCTGTCCTTATTGTTATGCAATATCTTAGTGTTCAATTGCCATTCACTTATAAAATCAGTTTAAAATCAGAGTTGTACTGCAACATTTTACCATTTTACATTTTATCTTCTCGACACGAATTTTAACAAATTCTCAACGATTTTATACTTGGTGTGTCTATATACGTTTTTCAAACAACTCTGATTTTAAACTGATTTTATAAGTGAATGGCAATTGAACACTAAGATATTGCATAACAATAAGGACAGAAATACCATTGGATGTAAATATATGTAGTTTTGAAAACCCCCTGATGATGGTTTTTGCATAAACCGAAACATATGTAGGGGTCTAGTGAAATAAAAAAAAGTGGTATAAAGTGAAGTGCATTTCGTCGGTGTTTTATAAAAAGTGAAGCCTCTACATATGTTTCGGCTCCAGTTGATCCATCTTAAGGGGTAAGGTTTACATTCATATTACATCCATTAGTTAATCAGATGATATAATATATATACATCACAATACTTAGAACAAATTTAAAACTGACTTCAGTTCTTTAAAACTGGATATTTTATAGTTTTCCAGCACCTCTTCTATAAATCATTATAGCGTCTGGAACTTTACACAATATCCGTTGGTTGTCATAGCAACCCCCGTCAGTAAGAAACACATAACGCCTTTACCTACCTGTAGATAGGAACTGCAGATATCTGGAAAAAATACTGTGTCTCCAGTTCAGTGCAACAGCGCGGCTTCATCAAATTTTTACGTAACAAAGAATCGTAATGCATGAGAAGCTTCAAACGGAATATTGTCTTCCTCAGCTCTCAATATTCTAATGGTACCGCCTACTGTAAGGCTGTCGCCAGCCAGTACACAATAACGCGTACAACGAAACGTCAGTTTCAGTGCTCGGATTAACAGTCCGAACATTTAAAGAGCTCATACGAAGTAACAAAATAAAATACAGGTAAACCTCACCTCTGTGGAGAACTCGCTTTGGAAGAGGCTGCGGACCTGTCGTAAGACAGACTATAGAATGAATGAAAACCTCACCTAACACTTCTACGTGTCCCGCCACTCAGAACAACCCTCCACATCGCTCTGTAATCTTTATTCGACGCTGCATAATAAACACGTATTCAATATGATAATTATAAGAACACTGCGTTGGAAAAGGTCCATAATATGAAGCACATTTAATATATACGACGTTTCGGGAGCTGTCTTCTCCTGTCATCGTTTAAGAAAAGTATTTTAAAACCTATCCTGTTCGCTACAGCAGATCAAACTAGATCAAGGAAGAGATATTACCTATATCTAATGGGCCAAACAAACTAGGTTCTATAATATTCGTTTTAGGTAATGACAGAAGTTGAACCAGCTTCCGAAACCTTGTGTATATCAAGTCTGCCTCAGATACTGGACACGGTGTAACGTAATATTCTTACACTGAATCCATCACTGTCACAAACACTAAGAGAATCGTGCGATACAGTGCGTCAACGGACGATGGATGCTGGTGCGCGGTGGCAAGCTCAATCACACAAACTGAACTGACTCCAAACTTATTTCCTGTTTCACTCAAATTCCCGACTTCGGAAACGTTTAAAACCCTGTCACAAGTTCGGTATAAGGAACCAATACTCGATATATAGGAATTAAAGCTGTCATGACGGCCTAGACAAGTAAATAAAGTTGTGACCGTGCCATGGCTCAGGCGGTTAGTCGTCCAACTTCAACTGCTGAGGCCTGGGTTCGTTCCCGGGTCAGTCCATGTGGGATTTGTGGTGAACAAAGTGGAACTGGGACAGGTTTTTTCCCCGAGTACTTCGGTTTTCCCCTGTCAATTTCATACCACCGGTGCTCCATTACTTGGAAAAATAAAAAAATTATCATCTTTCATCTTCATCACGGGTTGCACAATAAGCCTTAAGGCTGCGGTGTGTCCGTAACATCTGCTGCGGGGCCCTTCTCCACAAAAAAAAAATTGCACGGAACAGAGACCTTCTTGAAAGCTAGTAGTTCATCTGAGAGCCTCAAGAAATCCCCCAGAACTTGTGAAACCCGACGGCTCATTACAGTCTTCACAAGAACCCGCCATATTTTCCTATCCTGAGCCAGATGCATCCAGTCCTCATTTTCAATTTTTGTTATTCATACCGTCCATATTCTAGGTTTTTCCCCCAGTACTTCGGTTTTCCCCTGTCAGTCTCATTCGACCGGTGCTCCATTACTTGGAAAAATGAAAAAAACTGATCATCTTCTCTTCATCTTCATCACAGGGTTGCACAATAAGTCTTAAGGCTGCGGTGCGTCCGTGGCTTCTACTGCGGGGCCCTTCTCCACCAAAAAAAATGAATTTGTGTGTCGTGATCAAACGTGCCGAGTGTATAGGTCACGTCCAGCATTTCAGAAACCCCCTATCTTCACCATCAGGGTCATTTTCAAACAATAGCTCATGCTGCAGACACGAATAGTCTCCCAAACTTTAGATGTTAACTGGACATTCACAGGCTAATGGCAAAGAAAGTCTGCCTTGCAAAGTGGCTGTTATGTGATTGCGTTGTTTTAACTTTCAGAATTTAGATTTATGGAGACTAAATTGAAAAGACGCCGATCCCAGTGGCCGCGCGGTCTAAGGCGTGGGTCTTCGGCCGCTCGCTTACTGGATCGTGGGTTCGAGTCCCACCGGGGGCATGGATGTCTGTCTCTTGTGAGTGTTGTGTGTTGTCAGGTAGAGTCTCTGCGATCGCATGTCCTTACGTCCGGGTTTCTTGTGGCTAACCCTAAATCTGGCCCTGATTATTCAGTGTTTATCGTGAAATAATATATCTTTTTAATTTTACGTACCCCATAAGATGTCTTCGCGTACCCCAGGTTCAATACCACTGCTTTAAAGGACTTAAACTGCGACAAACACGAGTCAGTCAACTGTTAATTGTTTTACAATACACGTAGAACAATATGGAGTTCGCCAGCCAACCGACACAATCTCACCCATGTCAGTTAAGGCAATTCTTTACATTTGTTAAAAGATTAGTTCGCCATTAATGCGACGTGTCCCAGACAGAATGCTAATTTCAGCGGCGGCTTGTTACTGAACCTATTTAACTCCCAGGTGACTTGACAGGTATAAAGTAAAATTTCCACTACTGTGCATAGACAAAACACAGGTTAAATCCCAATTCAGACACCCTGTAAATTAATTACTACTCTGTGTGATGATGACAGAATTGTGTTAAGTTGTGACTTCGTACTACTGCATTCTGAATTACATTACTGTGCGTGTGTCAGATACTACGAGTAACATCTTGACGAACGACAACCTTTGTGCGGACAGAGTGGCTAAAACGGCGAAATTCCTGTCAAGAGTAGTCGGTCTCTAGATCAAGATTTGAACCCAGGACCTCTCGACTAAAGTGTTACTCGATGACCCTAATATTGTGCTCAAAAGACATTGAAGATAAATTAATAAAAAATATATGATATTTGCGGTTATTATAACTGTGAAGAGTGATCCTGTGGCCTTCTAGGTTATGACGCTGTGTCTTCTGAGGGGGGGGGGTACCGACGTTTCAGAGGCACCTGCTGCCAGGATCAGAAACCAACATTTGTACTCGAAGAATAAAGTTCCTTCCTGCACGACGTTGATAACCAATAGATGAGCTATGTACTTTTCTGGGATATTAAGAAATGTTTAGTGGTTGATCTGTACCGACGTTTCGGGACAACATATCGGTCCCATCTTCAAGGGTCAAGACGCCCAAGAAATTCCCGGCTTTCTTCTCGGACTTTTTGACCCTTAAATATGGCATCGATATGTTATCTCGAAACGTCGGTATAGAACTACCACTCAACGCTGCGTAATATCCCAGAAGAGCGCAGATCTCAAGTGACATTGCCTCATAATGCAGGACAAAACACTCCATTCGTTACAGCCTGTTGTTTACACACATCAAATACTTTCACTTAGGCTTGTATAAAGCCGGGATTAGACGGCGCGTGGCTCGGCTCGTTTTACGTCTTAACCGACGTCACTGACAAAGAATCGTATTCAAATGCGCCGTGTAACCGGCCTGGCGCGGCGTGTGATTGGTGGAGCGAGGCTCGTTGGATCGCCTCAGAAGCGGTTTTCTCACGAGCCTCAAAGGGACTCGGCGCCGGCAGCTGTTGCGGCTACACGGCGCTTGCAGTGTACGCGCCAAGCCAGTCTCGTCCAACCTGTATACACTTAGGTCTGGTCTTTGTTTTCTGCTGTCGCGGTGCGCGAAGAGTAAAACTTTCTGTCCCACAATTGGTATTGGCTAGAATGGAGTGGTCAAACGAGGACATTTTTAAGTTCATATAACTACACGACTTATTCCACAAGCCGAGCCGAACCTACCCGAGCAAGGCCGCTGGTCCGCCATTTGCCGAGCTGCGCCGCGTCGTGTAGCCAGATTGTCTTTTCTGTTCCGATCTGTTGGCCGAGCAAGTGACGTCACGTCACTGGACGAGCCACACGCCGTCTAATCCCGGCTTAAGACCAAAGTTCGGCTAAGCATGACCTAACTGCTAATGATGGGTTCACAATTATTCCATGGATGCATTAGCTTTAGAAGATGTGCAAATCGTAAATAAATATTGTCTCCCAAATACAGGGTGTCCGCGTGATAGGTATCCAGAAAACAATACAGTAGGCCCTCGATTTAACGGAACCCGATTTAACGGAACCCGATTTAACGGAACCCCGATTTAACGGACCCGATTTAACGGACCCCGATTTAACGGACCCCGATTTAACGGACCCCGATTTAACGGACCCCGACGTTTAACGGACCCCGATTTAACGGACAAAAAAATTCTGTCCTAAAGGAAATATTTAGAACATTTTTTTTAACTTTGTGTGAGCTTTAAAAAAAATAAAAAAGTGTGAAACACCACTAGTTACTGTACGTGCAACATGCACTACATGTACAGTGCACACTCACTAGTTACATTGTACAGTGGCAACATGCACTGTTACACACCTAAGTTACATTGTACAGTGGCAACACTCCACTAGTTACATTGTTCTGATAAATTTACAGTTTTTGACGTGTTTAATTAAAATAAAGTTTGGTTTCTGTCGTAAATTTATTTGTGTTTTTATAAAGATGTTTTAGTGCGTGTATAAATTACTCAAGTACATTATAATAATATTTTATTCATACTTATACATTATAATAACATTTTAATACACTGTACATTGTAAGTTTGTTATTAATATATGTTTTTAAAATACATTCGATTTAACGGATTTTCGGCAATAGCGGACACCCCTTCCCCCCAATTAGTCCGTTAAATCGAGGGCCCACTGTATGTCTCCAAATCTATTGATCAAACAGACGTCCGGTTGCACCATTCAGATGGGAAGCTGATGATGAATGCAGAAACACTAAATGCACATTTACGTGTGGCGAATACAGGAACGGTGCAAGTCTATTGTTTTCGAATGCATTCTGATTTGTTAATTCAAGAAGCTTACTTTCAAGTACCGCAACATAACGCTGCCACACAGGTCGATCTGAAATGTACTTTATGTGTTCACAAAACACACCTTCTTTTCCATGTGAACGTATCTCCAAGGAGTATTTTAAAGTCCATAAAAATCTCCAAACAGTTTCGGTCATGGAGACATTAATCATTATACGTAACACAATATTTTGTAATTGTGTCGCGTCAAACCCATACAGGAACACGAACTCACTTCACATGTGATATCAACACTCATCTATAAACCGCATGCAATGCACTTTATTACCAAAATTAGCAAATATGCAGTCATAATAAAGTCATAAATCAAAATTCTGAATTTTATTACTGTGTGAAATTTGCCGGTATGACTGCACATTTGATATTTCTGTGCTGAGTTTATTGTATTTACATTTTGTATTGCGTATAAAAAAAAAGAACAACTGTATTGGAAAAATTATACTTCTATCGCTTTGTTAGTTGGCAACGTGTTCATAAATCTTCTATTACATAGAAAATGTGACGTCATTTGGTATTATTTCTGAATTTTGGGGGCAAAACAGACATATTATATGAGCATAGGTTCCTAATGCGACATCTACATATTGGACCTCTTACACTATTTAAAACTTTACTATAATTGAATGAATCGTAAGCTATGTTTCGTGTCAAAATTCACACAAGTTATCTCGTATGCCTATAAAGACATGCTTTTCTGTCTGTCACTGTTAGTATCTACTTATTTATTTATTTATTTAATTTAATTATTTATTTACGGTTTATTTAGCTCCACTCGTAGAATTTCAGGCCCCATAGCGTCAAAAGGAAGGGTGATTTAATACACAATGAATGGGTGAGTATGTGGAAGGAAGCGGTCCTGCCATAAAGGAAAAACAATCTCGGCAGATTATTGGCATTTTTCTGAAGCGACTGATAAAAATCACGGAAGCAACTTAGTTAGGATAGCCGGAGAAGGCTTAACCCAGGACCTCCCAGTTAAGAAGCTTTGGACTCCATCCACCAAAGAGTTGGCGTTCGGTAAAACATGAAATTCAAAAATAAAAAAAAACTGAAATTAACTCAAGTCTAAAATTTTGTAGTGGAATTTTCTTCAGTGTTCAGAGAAAGATGTCTGTAGCGTCACTGACTATTTATTAATTATTTTGGATATCCGTGTATTAGCTATAACATTGGATATCCGTGTATTAGCTGTAATATTGGATATCCGAGTATTAGCTCAACATTGGAATCCGGTATTAGCTCTAACATTGGATATCCGTGTATTAGCTCTAACATTGATATCTGTGTATTAGCTCTAACATTGGACATCCGTGTATTAGCTCTAACATTGGACATCCGTGTATTAGCTCTATAATTGGATATCCGTGTATTAGCTCTAACATTGGACATCCGTGTATTAGCTCTAACATTGGACATCCGTGTATTAGCTCTAACATTGGATATCCGTGAATTAGCTCTAACATTGGATAACCGTGCATTAGCTCTAACATTGGACATCCGTGTATTAGCTCAACATTGGATATCCGTGTATTAGCTCTAACATTGGATATCCGTGTATTGCTCTAACATTGGATATCCGTGTATTAGCTCTAACATTGGACATCGTGTATTAGCTCTAACATTGGACATCCGTGTATTAGCTCTAACATTGGATATCCGTGTATTAGCTCTAACATTGGATATCCGTGTATTAGCTCTAACATTGGATATCCGTGTATTAGCTCTAACATTGGACATCCGTGTATTAGCTCTAACATTGGATATCCGTGTATTAGCTCTAACATTGGATATCCTGTATTAGCTCTAACATTGGATATCCGTGTATTAGCTCTAACATTGGATATCCGTGTATTAGCTCTAACATTGGATATCCGTGTATTAGCTCTAACATTGGATATCCGTGTATTAGCTCTAACATTGGATATCCGTGTATTAGCTCTAACATTGGATATCCGTGTATTAGCTCTAACATTGGATATCCGTGTATTAGCTCTAACATTGGATATCCGTGTTTAGCTCTAACATTGGATATCCGTGTATTAGCTCTAACATTGGATATCCGTGTATTAGCTTAACATTGGATATCCGTGTATTAGCTGTAACATTGGATATCCGTGTGTTAGCTCTAATTGGATATCCGTGTATTACTCTAACATTGGATATCCGTGTATTAGCTCTAACATTGGATATCCGTGTATTAGCTCTAACGTTGGATATACCGAAGGTCGCTGAAGAATTCCCCCCTCTTTTTTTTCCCTAATAATTCAAATTTTGTGCGATTTTACACCAACTGAAATTGAATCACAAATATTATAAACATAACAGAATAAAAAGAAAATAATTTTTGCTAAAGAATGTTCTACGTGTAAACGTTTAAAATAGCCTACATAGACAGAAAGTTATTCCTGCATTTTTGCGATGTGAACGAATAAGAAATGACACTCAGTCTAAAGGCACTGCCTTAGGCTAACCTCACACCTTGTCACGTCTCTCGATTTCCACGTGGGACTGCGCAGCCCTTGCGCCATCTTGGTGGCAACACTTTACAACTACCTGACTCGTTCCTCTGGGAATTCGTAACTCCCAACCTGTCACTTCCCAGCAGTCGTATCTGCAATTTCTGCAGCGAATGAAGTCTACACCAGAGGTCTCTAGACAATGCAACTCATACCAGACACGTTCCTTAGGGCAGGAGACCTTCCAGGTGCGTTGCCCTACCATTTAACCCTTCTAAACAGCACCACGCACATCAACATACTAGCCGGTTAGTCTTTGTAATGTAGAAGCAGTTTTCTGTGAAGTAGGAACTAAACTTTTACACGTTACTCAGAAAAACTTTGGGCTTGAAAGAATTAATCATAGGGTTTAGTCGCGTTTGAAGTAGTCGCGGACAGCGACTGATAGCCTTGTGATATCGTCCGTCCGTCTGTCGGCATGGAACAGAGCGACTCCCACCGAAAGGTTTTTCGTAATATTTCGTGTTTGGGATTTTTACTAAAAATTCATCGTACATTCGTATTTTGGTTACAATTGGACAAAACAATGGACAGTTTATACGAAAACCTACGTATATTCAAGATCTCTCTCCATGACTGATCTTCATAAATAAGTCCGTACTCTTTGTGAGGAACAAACTTGGGTCAAAGCAAGAGTTTAGAAATGTGACTGAGACAGTGGTCTTTGTAAGGCAGGTAACAGCGGCACAAGGAGCTTCGGGAATGGTGGTTTATGAACGTCGGGTATCCACATTCAAGAGATATCAACCGTAAATCTCTGTACTTAAAGAACTTCGATGGTCTACTGTAAATATCTTCCTAAGATGCGGAGGAATATTATTGTGTGTGTTGAAGTCCTCAGTGTGGTAATGGAAAGCATTCAAAAATGTAACATCCAGGGAAAATAACAGAGCAAAAGCGCCAGAAGTTTTATGCGCTGCGGATATTTCCTAACTTGTTTTAATTTTTATATGTTGGACAGCGTCCAGGCAATTATTAACGGATTTCTCATCACCAAGGCCAAGGTTCAAACCAAACTGATGCACAAATTGTCACTGGAAAGATTTTACAGATTATAATTTTACAGATGATAATTTTACAGATGATAACTTTACAGATGATAATTTTACAGATGATAATTTTACAGATGATAATTTTACAGATGATAACTTTACAGATGATAACTTTACAGATGATAATTTTACAGATGATAATTTTACATATGATAATTTTACAGATGATAACGTTACAGATGATAACTTTACAGATGATAATTTTACAGATGATAATTTTACATATGATAATTTTACAGATGATAACGTTACAGATAATAACTTTACAGATGATAACTTTACAGATGATAATTTTACAGATGATAATTTTACAGATGATAATTTTACAGATGATGATTTTGCAGATGATAATTTTGCAGATGATAATTTTACAGATGATAACTTTACATATGATAATTTTACAAATGATAATTTTACAGATGATAACTTTACAGATGATAATTTTACAGATGATAATTTCGAGACGCCAGCACTATGTCTCGTACTCTGTCTTACACACACGTACTTAGTACACTCTTGAATTATAGCACATTACCGAAGTTAATTACAATATACGTGACATATCTTGCAAAAGTTGTAACTTATCTTTGAAGCTGATGTCTTAGTCAATATCAGTCTCGCACCCCCAGGCGTCGCGTACCGACGCTGATGCGGAATGTAAGTTACGCTTCCAATGCTCACGTTAACAGACGTCAGTAATTACTACACTTTGATCTACATCTTCCTTTTGTGACAATTATAGATAAGGTAATATACAGACCGCCCACCAAAACTCAGATTTATAATTATTTCATTTTATGTTAAATAATCATAAATTTGATTTATTATTGACCGTTCCTATATTACCTTAACTATACAGGGTGGTCTGCCGTACAGATAACATCAACACTCCCTTGCTTGGATGGTGATTTACTACACATATACTATTAGTTGTCCATCAGAATCAATCATAAATATTTTTATCTGTTAATTTTTAAAATTGTCCACACTGTGTACGCACTTATTACAACAATATATATTGCCACCAACTCGTATACAAAACTAAATAAAATACGTAGAAATATTTTTACAAGATTCCCGACATGTTTCGGTGTAATATTTACACCATCTTCAGGGGGAACACACTGAAAACTTAAAAGTACAAAATCCAGTTATTAGAATTGTAAAATATATCAACATACTGCGTTGTTAAGTGGTGTTTTACAATTTTAGTAACTGAATTTGTGTACTTTTAAGTGTCCAGTGTGTTCCCCCTGAAGATGGCGTAATATTACAGCGAAATATGTCGGGACCGTTTTGAAATTTTTTTCTATATATTTTATATTAATTTTCTGTGCGATTTGGTCGTAATACATATTTTCGTAATTTTGATCTGTATTTTAATCTTTAATATATATATATACATATATATATGTATAATTATACATATATATATATATTAATTAAACCATGTAACATTTTTCAAATTTAATATTCTATTTCTGTTCATTGCTTCAAAATCTTCTGTAATATTTCGATGTATCTATCTTTGTAATGCACCTCCCTGAAGACGGTCACATGAGTGGCCGAAACATGTAGCAGGTATACAGTATGTACAGTGCACGTTCATACACTTATGTGCATCTGTTGGCTTTGTTACCGTATCTATTACATTTCTGTTTGAGAAACATAATTCCTGCGACCTACGAACCTAACCGAAACGCTGTAAGCCATAATAAGCTAATTATGCTATGAAATGAGACGTCTAGACGTACGAATATCCAGCAGCGGAGTCGGAATTCAGAATTGCAAATTGCCTGAGCTTTAATAGTCTTCAGTGCGGCAGAAATGTGCAACAAACTTATCGACAAAATCTCTTTACATTTTGTAACCAACACAGGCTGATCACTATCACAGCGCTTATGGAACATCAAACATCAAACATAAAAAACATCAAACATAAAAAATCAAACATCAAACAAACATCAAACATCAAAAACCAAACATCAAATAAACATCAAACACCAAAAATCAAATATCAAACATCAAAAATCAAACATCAAATAAACATCAAACACCAAAAATCAAACATCAAACAAACATCAAACAAACATCAAACAAACATCAAATAAACATCAAACATCAAACACCAAAAATAAAAAATCAAACAAACATCAACATAAAAAATCAAACATCAAATAAACATCAACATCAAAAATCAAACATCAAACAAACATCAAACATCAAAAATCAAACATCAAATAAACATCAAATACCAAAATTCAAACATCAAACATCAAACATCAAAAATCAAACACCAAATAAACATCAAACACAAAAAATCAAACATCAAACAAACATCAAACATCAAACAAACATCAAATAAACATCAAACACCAAAAATAAAACATCAAACAAACATCAAACATCAAAAATCAAACATCAAATAAACATCAAACATAAAAAATCAAACATCAAACACCAAACAAAATAAACATCAAACAAACATAAAAAATCAAACCTTGATTTCAGGCTTCCGCCGCGATGTTGATGTAATCTGTGGTCTTTTGGGTAATTACACGGCGTCGTGTGGTAATTATTTACCGACGTTTCGGGACACATCTTGGAATTTTACCCATGAAGATGGGACCGACACGTTGTTCCGAAACGATTACTTCAAAAATCAAACATCAAACCGGACATCAAACATATAGGCCTACGTATAGATGCCATCTCCTGTCTTATCAAGACACGATCAACGTGAATCTAACTCTGACCATCAGTAGAAGTCCAACTGCCTGTATCAGCTCCGATGTGTGACCACTGAGTTGTTCACAATTAGATCTCTCGATATGGCAATGTTCACTACTCTAATGACATTATCTTTATTAGTTTGAAGTTAACGCTCACTCGCAAATGCCAGGTTGAAAATAGCTGCCCTCTCTAACTTGGTTCCGAAACCCCCTAACAGAATTTTCATCTGGAACATGCGGTGTTAATGGAATAAATGTTCGTAATTCTTACTATAAAAAGTCCTCTGCAAATACAAGGCATACACAAAAGAATGGTGCGGTTTTAATAGTGTTCACTATTAAAACCGCACCATTATTTTGTGTATGCCCTGTATAACGCTTAAAGTGGTCCCTATGCATACCACGAATGCTTACAGGAGGAGTAGAGTCATAGCTCCGTTTATTTTTAAACTCGGCACTAAAGATGAGTGGCCAGACTTACGCCCTGGCCGCTTTAACACCTGTAACAATTGAATAGAAAAATAGGTAGTGCCCACAGCCTGTCTGAGCGTTTCTGAGGAGAAGAAATCTCTTGGCCTTGCCGGAAACACTCGTTTGTAACAAAACAAACTCTCACATAAGACCCGGTACCCATTGTACAGGAAGCTGGGTGGCCCCGGGGAGGGTCTGGACGGATTCGGAAAATCTGGCCCCCACCGGGATTCGATTCCCGGACCGTCCAGCCCGTAGCATGTCGCTATACCGACTGAGTTATCCCGGCCAACAGTGTTTACCAGTGTATACGGCGATTTATGTCGGATGATATGAGTCTTTAATACCAAAATTTCTCTATAAATTTTAGTACTGACCGTCAGTATGAACTGTGACCCATGGTATCAGCAATTATCAAAAAGTTGACTGCCCAGCAAACAGTAAAATACGTGTCTTTACGAAGACCAATCAGGTAATCTGTATACAAAAATAACCCATTTTATTCTGTAAGTCATAGAAAACACTTGAACACACTCTCTGGGCAAAATGTAGTTTTTCAGTATTATCGCAGAGGGTACTTGTAATTACCGCTGTGCCTTAAAGACTTTAATCTAAGTTAACGAGTAATTTCGGGTACGAAATTCGAAGATAAAACATATTATACCTTCTATTATGCGTGTACTTTCGTACTCTGCACACACACACACACGACGTTGCTGTGTGAAGATATATGAATTATAGAAAAATGAAATATAAAAATTATCTCCTCTGTGAAAATAAATTTTAATTTTTGGCGCACAACTTGCTGCAGCAACAGACTACATTGTTCGCAGTTCATGCGAGATTATTCCACTGAACGTGAGGGCATAATTTTAGAAACACGCAGACTTAACGCTGTATAAGTACCAAGTGTATTCGTTTATCCTCATCCCATATTCCTGTAATCTATTTACTTTTCAGTAGTTTTAAATCCGGACGCTTCAAAATTAATTCGCTCAAATACACATTTACGAAATTCACAGATTATTATAAATAATCCCCAAGACATCAGTAATTCTGTATCGATATTGTTACATTTGTATTCGAATAGAGAATCTGATTGAGAATCCGAGTGTTCCTTGATGTAGAAAATCATATACGTCCTTCGGAAGTAGCAAGATGGGAGTAAGGTAAAGGTACAGCAATCCCATTACAGTCCTGGACAGACCCTTAGGGTTCCAGGAGGTTGAGGCTCCCAGATTTCTAGACAATCGACACATGAAAGTGGTAAGGTTGTCAGCCCTACGCATCGGCCGCCTTTACCCCCCAGGAAATATTCCTGGTACTCATTTCTGTTAGAGGCTGAGTCGACCCCAGGGCCGTAGTACGGCCGGAAGGATTATGTCAATGACACTATCGGGAATCGAACCCACAACCTTCCAGCTTGTAACGCAGTGCCTCAACCAAGTGCGCCACCTCGTGCCCCCAGCAAAATGGGAGTAACGAATATCATATCTCTACACTGTGAGTTCTTTATAAATTTCAATTCAGCATACAAAAATACTGAAAAAAAAAATGTAATGTCATAAATTCAGTACAGTGCACTACATGACTTCATTCAGTACATGCTGAAAGATAAATTTCCATGATCCGCGGAAAGCAAGATTAAATGATGAAACAGCATACATTATTCTAAACCCTTTAAAACACAACAGTTCTTGCCTGTGTCATCTGCTTTAACATTGAAAACTGTGCGGTTTGCCCACGCATTGTAGGCAAATTCAGTGATATTTCAATGTGAAAGCAAGTGAAACGTAATGTTATCACTGTATAAAACGGTCAACCCAAACACGCATCCAGTTCATCAGTAACATAAAATTAAAAAATTCTACGTTTCTGTTTTGTATATTTCTCACAACACACAGTGATTACTTCTCTACACAACATTCACTTTGTTTTTTTAATGGAGACGAGTGTGTTTACTGCGCGGTAAGACCTGGATCTTTAAATATATTTTTTTTAAGTTTTAATTCACCGTGTATTTTATTATTTAAGATAAAACACCAACAAATGCACAAATTATAAGGTGCAAATTTGCTCCCTATATCATGATTACCCTACGCGTTTCAGCTCCTCATGAGCCATCATCAGGGGTTATTTTCTCTATTATAAAAGGTAAGATGCAGCATTTGTAAAGCACCTTTTATAATAGAGAAAATAACCCTTGATGATGGCTCATGAGGAGCTGAAACGCGTAGGGTAAATCATGATATAGGGAGCAAATTTGCACCTTATAATTTGTGCATTTTGTTGGTGTTTTATTTTAACTTTAAATATATATAAATTTTGATCTTAGTCTTTAGAAAATTGAAATCTAACACCGGACTCTCACCTCGGAGGTACGGCATAGATCTTAGGTCAGTGATATTTATGGTGGTCAAAGTGGCACTGGGACAAGTTTTCCTCCTAGTATTTCTGCTTCCCCCTGTTAAAATCGTTCCACCGTTGCTCCGTCTACATGTTGCTCCCACCAAACCCTCAATTAGGCGAAGACTATGAACCTTCGATAAAGCAATTTTTTTTTTCGGAATTCGTGGCGCACTGGCTACAAAAGCAACTGCACATAGCCTTTAAAGGGCTGATAAAAATGCCAATTATTCTAAGCTCAGATGTATTATACAATGACTCATTTATTCTTAGCGAAGAATTTTATCATTACGGACTTGTTGGTTAACTCCGTGTGGTGTAATACGTATGTAGCAACGTGTTGGAAGAATCTGCTGCCTCCATGTTTCAATTAGACTCCTCTAATGTGAAAAAAAAGGCCCTGAAGATGAAGGCAACAATTTCCTCCGAAACGGCGATACCTACCGACGAAATTTCACTATATCATATCCCACAATACTGTAATCTAAATGACGACCATCCCCAAAAAGCTTATCACATTCCAGAGAAAAGTTTAATGGTCGTGATGTTTTTAACACTGCAGTAACGGAAAAGGTAATAAATCATCTTCCTTCTTGTGTATGGTTGGTTTATTTTAACAGCAAATACGAAACAAGCTTTCCAGTTGATTGATGTAACTAATTGAAAGTAATGTTACACGAGGATTTTCTTTCGAATGTTATTCGGCAGTCTAGGAGAGAAATGAGGTACTCGCTGTATATACAACGAAATTCATTGGCGTTCCAAAGTGTAGGTCGATATAAAAACTGCAGATCTTACAGAATATCTTAAATTGACTGTCTGTAGAAACAAGAAGTGGCAAAAATTCTGTACAAAGTGAAAAACAACAGTACCAGTGGAACCCGCTTATAACGACATCGGTTTATGAGACATCCCGTCTATACCGTCAGATATTCTGTGGCACCCATTAATTCCTCACTGTCAAACATTACGCTACACTCCTCGGTTATAACAACACTCGCTTATAACGACATCGGTTTATGAGACATCCTGTCTATAGCGTCAGATATTCTGTGGCACCAATTAATTCCTCACTGTCAAACATTACGCTACACTCCTCGGTTATAACAACACTCGCTTATAACGACATCGGTTTATGAGACATCCCGTCTATAGCGTCAGATATTCTGTGGCACCAATTAATTCCTCACTGTCAAACATTACGCTACACTCCTCGGTTATAACAACACTCGCTTATAACGACATCGGTTTATGAGACATCCCGTCTATAGCGTCAGATATTCTGTGGCACCAATTAATTCCTCACTGTCAAACATTACGCTACACTCCTCGGTTATAACAACACTCGCTTATAACGACATCGGTTTATGAGACATCCCGTCTATAGCGTCAGATATTCTGTGGCACCAATTAATTCCTCACTGTCAAACATTACGCTACACTCCTCGGTTATAACAACACTCGCTTATAACGACATCGGTTTATGAGACATCCCGTCTATAGCGTCAGATATTCTGTGGCACCAATTAATTCCTCACTGTCAAACATTACGCTACAATCCTCGGTTATAACAACACTCGCTTATAACGACAAAAATTATTCATTCTCTTTCGTGACGTTATAACCGAGTTTGACTGTTCTCACGCCCCGAGGGGTGAAAGTTATGAATGAACTGGCCCTTCAGGAAGGTTTGGAATCTCTGAGAAACTTGGCAGTGATTATGTGATGGGATGCGGTGTCAAGTGACAAAAATTTACAGGATTTAAAGAAAGTACTGGCTCTATGTTCAGGACAGCAGATGAGGGCCTACGCATTTCCGAAATGTTCTTCTACCAGACTGCACGGCTACACATCCAAGAAGACGGTAATCTTCAAGCTGAAGAGTGTTTTAAACTAGCCCACTATAAGGTTAACTAATGACATAAACACTAACTCGGTGAAGCACAGTCCTTGAGAATCTAACGATTTTTCAGTTAGTCAAGACTTCTCCTTCTTCCATGGCGTTACAGCCCGGGGTGGGCCAAAGCCTCCTTCTTTTGGGATTTCATCCCGAAGGTTTCCTGGTCGGTAAGTGTGCATTCTGTAGTGAGTGACCGGCTCACTGACCGCACAAGTTTTTGCTCGATCCTGATGAGACTGCCAGAGCCATCTGGCAGGCAGTCAGGAGACTTGGGTGAGAAATGGCCGCTTGAATTTTGCTTACGGACACTACTAGTTCTATTCATGACCGAAGGTTCTTTTACATGCCGTAAATCTATGAGTTAGTCAAGACAAATCCCCTTATTGTATTGAATCCGCAGGTTAACATTATTCTCATGAACCACCCACTTGGCCTTATCTTGAGCCAAATTAATCCAGTCCACGCCCTCCCATTTTGAATTAAGATCCTTTCTAATATTAAATTCCCACCTACGCTCAGGTCTTCCAAGTGTTCTCCTTCCTTCATGTTCCCCACCATAACTCTATATGCACCTCTCCTCTCCCCCACACCTGATCCTCAGTCGACGATGTTTTCACTTAGGCCGGTCATGAAATGAATGTTCTAACAACATTTTATTACAATCAGAAGCTGTCGTACTGTCGTACTGTGTCTGACGCAGTGGCAGTCTATTTCATCCCCTTGATTCCACAAACCATCCGCCCACAAATGGCACACGTGGTGCAAATGAAACACGTGCAGAAGTGTGTAAGGGCGACAGAAATAGCGTGTTACTGGCAATGTAACGAGCTTTCTCTCGCTTCACTCAGAAGAAATGGGTCCGTCATCTCTGCCGTACATTCCTCTTGTCCGTCATCTCTGCCGTACATTCCTCTTGTTCTTCATCTCTGCCGTACATTCCTCTTGTTCGTCATCTCTGCCGTACATTCCTCTTGTCCGTCATCTCTGCCGTACATTCCTCTTGTCCGTCATCTCTGCCGTACATTCCTCTTGTCCGTCATCTCTGCCGTACATTCCTCTTGTCCGTCATCTCTGCCGTACATTCCTATTGTCCGTCATCTCTGCCGTACATTCCTCTTGTCCGTCATCTCTGCCGTACATTCCTCTTGTCCGTCATCTCTGCCGTACATTCCTCTTGTCCGTCATCTCTGCCGTACATTCCTCTTGTCCGTCATCTCTGCCGTACATTCCTCTTGTGCGTCATCTCTGCCGTACATTCCTCTTGTCCGTCATCTCTGCCGTACATTCCTCTTGTTCTTCATCTCTGCCGTACATTCCTCTTGTTCGTCATCTCTGCCGTACATTCCTCTTGTCCGTCATCTCTGCCGTACATTCCTCTTGTGCGTCATCTCTGCCGTACATTCCTCTTGTGCGTCATCTCTGCCGTACATTCCTCTTGTCCGTCATCTCTGCCGTACATTCCTCTTGTCCGTCATCTCTGCCGTACATTCCTCTTGTCCGTCATCTCTGCCGTACATTCCTCTTGTCCGTCATCTCTGCCGTACATTCCTCTTGTCCGTCATCTCTGCCGTACATTCCTCTTGTTCTTCATCTCTGCCGTACATTCCTCTTGTCCGTCATCTCTGCCGTACATTCCTCTTGTCCGTCATCTCTGCCGTACATTCCTCTTGTGCGTCATCTCTGCCGTACATTCCTCTTGTCCGTCATCTCTGCCGTACATTCCTCTTGTCCGTCATCTCTGCCGTACATTCCTCTTGTCCGTCATCTCTGCCGTACATTCCTCTTGTCTGTCATCTCTGCCGTACATTCCTCTTGTGCGTCATCTCTGCCGTACATTCCTCTTGTCCGTCATCTCTGCCGTACATTCCTCTTGTTCTTCATCTCTGCCGTACATTCCTCTTGTTCGTCATCTCTGCCGTACATTCCTCTTGTCCGTCATCTCTGCCGTACATTCCTCTTGTCCGTCATCTCTGCCGTACATTCCTCTTGTCCGTCATCTCTGCCGTACATTCCTCTTGTTCTTCATCTCTGCCGTACATTCCTCTTGTGTCCGTCATCTCTGCCGTACATTCCTCTTGTCCGTCATCTCTGCCGTACATTCCTCTTGTCCGTCATCTCTGCCGTACATTCCTCTTGTTCGTCATCTCTGCCGTACATTCCTCTTGTTCCGTCATCTCTGCCGTACATTCCTCTTGTCC